>CM022299.1:130123911-130660021 GCA_011799875.1 Thinopyrum elongatum
CTTCCAAACCCACTTTCATTAATATAATCATCATAAATAGGAGGCATGCTACCATTATAACAAATTTGCACATCAAAACTTGGGGGACTAAAAATATCATCTTCATCAAATATAGCATCCCCAAGCTTGTAGCTTTGCATATCATTAGCATCATGGATATTCAAAGAATTCATACCAACAACATTGCAATCATGCTCATCATTCAAAGATTTTTTGTCAAACATTTTATAGAATTCTTCTTCTATCAATTGAGCACAATTTTCCTTTCCATCATTTTCACGAAAGACATTATAAAGATGAATAATACGAGACCACCTCAATTCCATTTTTTTGTACTTTTCTTTTTATAAACCAAACTTGTGATAAAACAAGTAACTAAAAGATTCGATTGCAAGATCTAAAGATATACCTTCAAGCACTCACCTCCCCGGCAACGGCGCCAGAAAAGAGCTTCGTTGACGGGGTGTGAGTGCCGTTACCTAACCTCCCCGGCAACGGCGCCAGAAAAGAGCTTGATGTCTACTACACAACTTGTTCTTGTAGACTCGTGTTGGGCCTCAGCGCAGAGTTTTGTAGGACAGTAGCAAATTTCCCTCAACTGGATGACCTAAGGTTTATCAATCTGTGGGAGGTGTAGGATGAAGATGGTCTCTCTCAAACAACCCTGCAACCAAATAATAAAAAGTCTCTTGTGTCCCCAACACACCCAATACAATGGCAAATTGTATAGGTGCACTAGTTTAGCGAAGAGATGGTGATAAAAGTGTAATATGGATGGTAGAAATATATTTTTGTAATCTGAAAATAAAAAAACAGCAAGGTAACAATTGGTAAAATGGATCACAAACGGTATTGCAATGCTTGAAAACAAGGCCTAGGGTCCGTACTTTCACTAGTGCAAAATCTCAACAATGCTAATATAATTGGATCATATAACCATCCCTCAAAGTGCGATGAATAATCACTCCAAAGTTCCTATCTAGCGGAGAACATAAGAATAAATTGTTTGTAGGGTACGAAACCACCTCAAAGCTATTCTTTCCGATCGATCTATCCAAGGGTTCGTACTAAAATAACACCAAAGAAAATTCAGATTCGTAATGCTCAATCCAACACAAAGAACCTCAAAGAGTGCCCCAAGATTTCTATCGGAGAAACAAAGACAAGAACGTGCATCAACCCCTATGCATAGATTATCCCAATGTCACCTCAGGAATCCGCGAGTTGAGTGCCAAAACATATATCAAGTGAATCAATATAATACCCCATTGTTACCATGGGTATTCGTATGCAAGACATATATCAAGTGCTCTCAAATCCATAAAAGTATTCAGTCCGATAAAATGAAATCTCAAAGGGAAAACTCAATTCATCACAACAAGATAGAGAGGGAGAAAAACCATATGATCCAACTACATTTACAAAGCTCCCAATACATCAAAATCGTGCCATTAAGAACACGAGAGAGAGAGAGAGAGAGAGAGAGAGAGATTAAACACATAGCTACTGGTACAAACCCACAGCCCCGAGGGTGGACTACTCCCTCCTCATCATGGGTGCCGCCGGGATGATGAAGATGGCCTCCGGTGATGATCTCCCCCTCCGGCAGGGTGCCGGAACGGTGTCTAGATTGGATCTCATGGATACAGAGGCCTTGCGGTGGCGGAACTTCTGATCTAGGGCTTCCACCAGGGTTTTTGGAATATTTGATGATTTATAGGGCGAAGAGGGGGTATGGGAGGCCACCGAGGTGAGCACAACCCACCGGAAAGTTATGTCTTCTGGTCCATAAAAAATCCACAAAAAGTTTCGCGGTGTTTGGACTCTGTTTGATATTGATTTCCTGTGATGTAAAAAACAAGCAAAAAACAACAACTGGCACTGGGCACTAGGTCAATAGGTTAGTCCCAAAAAATGATATAAAATTGCTATAAAATGATTGTAAAACATCCAAGAATGATAATATAACAGCATGAATACTTCATAAATTAGAGATACGTTGGAGACGTATCAGTAATATGCTGCTTTGTTCCCCATATTTGCACTGGTGGCGAACTTTGATGCCCAGTGGATGTAATATGTGTAATAGTCGTAATAGCCTAGTGTAAGTTGCTTGCTTATTTATTTCCTTGTTTTCTTGTTTATTTGTTTGCTTGCAGTTAGTGCAGTTCTTTTTCCGCGGTTTGCTAGTGGCCGCAATAACCTATTTTTTAAAACTAGGCCACAATAACCATGGGCTACATATGGACCGTTGCCACCATGGTCCTGCTATCTGCTATAGTGACCATGGGCCTCCAACGGGCCTTCTATGGGCCGTAGAATCAATGGGCCTTCTGTGGGCCGTATGTTCGATTGGCCAAACATGAGCCAATAACGGACCGCATTATGGGTCATAAATGGGCTAGAGTGGGAATCGTCCGTTCATGGGCTGACCATAACGGGCCGTTAATAGGCCGATGAGTATAACGGGCTTGATTCTATCGACAGGCATAACAGGTCGTTAATGGGCCGTATTTGATGACGCTATGAAAACGGATTAACGGGCCCCAAACGGGCCGACTTTAACCATGGGCTGAATTTGGCCCACAACCGGAACAGGCCAGTAACGGACCGTAAGTAATCGAATGTTGCAAATTAGCCCAAGAATAAATGGGCCCTTAGAAGGCCGAAAGATAACACAACCCAAGAATAAATGGGTCCTTAGAAGGCTGAAAGATAACACATGTTGGAAACGGCCCAATGGAATAATGGGTCGTTAATGGGTATAAAGCGATACACTGTTCACTACGGGCCACTTTCACCACGGGCCGTTAATGGGCCAAGACTTACAAAGGGCCTCATATGGGCCGAAAGATGTCATGGGCCATACATGGGCCGGAAGTTACAATGGGCTGGAATCATATTGGACGGCCCAAATGACGCTACTGTGACTAATTCGGACAAGCCATAATGGGCCGTGAGTTAGCGGGCTGTAAATGGGTATATGCGAACATGCCATTAATAGGCTTTAAGTGGGCAGGGCCGTTACCTTTTGACCAGGTCAAACGGCTCGGCCTTTTGACCTGAATGGGCTACTATTGACTGGTTTGCTGTTGTAACTTGCTCTATGTTGATTTCAGTTTCAATTGAATAAACAGTTATGTTCTCATGTCATGCACATTACTAGTGTTGTTATTGTTGTGTAGTTTCCCACACTTATATTATGTCTATGCTGCTTTGTCTTAAACAAATATGATTTGAACTGTGTCTCTATCTTGATTTGGCAACAAAAGTAAGAATGATATAGACCATACAGTAACCATGGTACATAGATATATGTTTGTTTCATGTTGTTATCCTATCCACTTTACTACTGAACTGATATACCAAAATGAGTTTCATATACAACATGGTAAACCTGTGATGTGTCTACTTGCTTCTCTTTTAGAATGTGGACAAAATATTGGAGAAGAGTACCCCGCTATGCAATGGTAAAGGAAGTAATGCAGATAAGGTCCAAGATAGTGAGACATCCCTGTTGGTCTCCAAGAAAGCTGACAAAACTATATTGATGACAGTGAGACAACCCCAAAGTCCTGTCCTGATGTAGTGTTCGAGTTACTGGCCACTACTGCTGGCACAAGCTCTTCGAACTCGCTGCCTGAATCAGTTCATTTTCTTGAGTCTCAACTTCAAGTTGAAAGACATCGATCAGATGTGCTACAACACGAAGCCGAAGGACTGAGGAAGTCCCTGCAAGATTCAGATGCATACTTTCTAGTGCAACAACAAGTGCTGGAGGATTTAAGCGCCAAACAAGAGAAAGCTAATAAGCTTGCTAAGCATCTTGCCAGCATGCTGGGTACTCAGGATATTGTTTCTTGAGCTCTTCTGAAGTGGTTTCAGTTCTTGACTTGTTTTGCTGCGGCGTTTATTTGCACTGGTCGCCAACTTTGACAACCAGTGTATGTAATATGTTGCTTTGTTCCCCATATTTGCACTGGTGGCGAACTTTGATGCCCAGTGGATGTAATATGTGTAATAGCCGTAATAGCCTAGTGTAAGTTGCTTGCTTATTTATTTCCTTGTTTTCTTGTTTATTTGTTTGCTTGTAGTCAGTGCAGTTCTTTTTCCGCGGTTTTCTAGTGGCCGCAATAAACTATTTTTTAAAACTAGGCCACAATAACCATGGGCTACATACAGACTATTGCCACCATGGTCCTGCTATCTGCTGTAGTGACCATGGGCCTCCTACGGGCCTTCTACGGGCTGTAGAATCAATGGGCCTTCTATGGGCCGTATGTTCGATTGGCCAAACATGAGCCAATAACGGACCGCATTATGGGTCGTAAACGGGCTAGAGTGGGAATTGTCTGTTCATGGGCCGACCATAACGGGTGGTTAATAGGCCGATGAGTATAACGGGCTTGATTCTATCGACAGGCATAATAGGTTGTTAATGGGCCGTATTTGATGACGCTATGAAAACGGCCCAACGGATTAACGGGCCCCAAACGGGCCGACTTTAACCATGGGCTGAATCTGGCCCACGACCAGAACAGGCCAGTAACGGACCGTAAGTAATCGAATGCTGCAAATTAGCCCAAGAATAAATGGGCCCTTAGAAGGCCGAAAGATAACACGTGCTGGAAATGGCCCAATGGAATAATGGGTCGTTAATGGGTATAAAGCGATACACTGTTCATTACGGTCCACTTTCACCACGGGCCGTTAATGGGCCAAGAGTTACAAAGGGCCTCATATGGGCCGAAAGACGTCATGGGCCATACATGGGCCGGAAGTTACAACGGGCTGGAATCATATTGGACGGCCCAGATGACGCTACTGGGCCTAATTCGGACAGGCCATAATGGGCCGTGACTTAGCGGGCTGTAAAGGGCTATATGCGGACAGGCCGTTAACAGGCTTTAAGTGGGCCGGGCCGTTACCTTTTGACCAGGTCAAACGGGCCGGCCTTTTGACCTGAATGGGCTACTGTTGGGTCGAGCCACGTGTCGACGTATCATAGGCGCGTCCCGTCCATTCGCTGGATGACATTTGTCCCAACGCTGAGCCGACACGTGGATCCGCCGGCGAATGAGAATTTTACACGTGGAAAATCCCCATTGGTCTGGGCTGTTAACGGGTCCAAACCGGAACCCGATAGCTTAACTGCGACCCGTTACTGTGGATGCCACGTGTCGGTTACCCTTGACGAAAGCGCTTCCATGATGCGCCATTTATCGTCATGGAAGTGGACACTTCCATGATGATAGTTTTGGTATTGTCATGGAACACTTCTACGACAGCACAGGTATGCCTATCTTGATTCTGTCATAAAATCGTCATGGATGTACATGCATGACAGAAAACGTGACCTACTGTGACAAACACGTATCATCACGGAAGTGATTTTTTTTGTAGTGTCGCCCTCCTCTCGCCACCGCAGCTTATCTTCGCCACTCAGCACCCTCCAGTGCATCCACCTGGCCTCACCCTGCTCCTCCACGATGCCAGCAGGCGGCACGCCGAACGTGGATGCGACGCTACCGGGCGAAACAGTGTGCGTGAGTGCGGCGCCTGCCCTACTTAGTGCGCGGCACTGTGCCCGCGTGCACGCGTAGCTTCTCTCCATTGCTCTACTTACTCTCCAAGCCGTGCCCGAGCTCTTCTCCCTCTCATTTCATCGGTAGCCCTTCTCCGATGGAGCACAGCGCTTGCCAACCCCTCCATCTATATAAAGACCCATCCCCGAGCCATTCTAGTCATCGCCCCCACCTCCACTGGCCACAAATCGAATCCCAGCAAGCGCGGCAAGGCCGGGAGGGCCTCCTGCTGCCGATCCTCGCCAGAGTTGGTCGCAGATCCCCCACGGCTGTCCACTCGCACTGGTCATCTCCGCCTTCACCCACTGCCTCCGTTTGAGTTCATGGTGGTCTCCTGAGTGCGCTGGTGCCATTGGTTCATCGGGTCGTTACCGGAATCGCCATCTCTAACGAGCTCCGCCGCCCACCGTATATGGATAATAAGACCACGTCGCCATTCGTCCACCTCAGCCGACGCTCCAGGTACGTAGTGTGATCGCCAGGACATGCCGGACCCATCCGAACCCTCACCAGTGACTGTCGTGGCCTCCTCGCCGAAGAACCACCAGCGATAGAGCCGCCCCACTATGTTCCCTCTATCTCTCTCTTTAACCCTGACAATGGGACCCCCTGATAACCCACAAGTGTAGGGGATCAATTGTAGATTTTTCGATAAATAAGAGTGTCGAACCCAACAAGGAGCTAAAGGTAGGATTTATATCCCCTTCAAGTTCTATCGACCACCGATACAACTCTACGCACACTTAACGTTCGCTTTACCTAGAACAAGTATGAAACTATTTTGTAGGTGTGATGCTAGAACTACTTTGAAATAATAAAACTAGGAGTACTTTGCAAGATAATAATAGTTAGAAAGATTTTTATAACACAAGAAAAGTATTTTGTCCATAGGCAATCGATAACTAGACTGGTAATCATTATTGCAATTTTATATGTGGGAGAGGCATGAGCTAACATACTTTACATACTTGGATCATATGCACTTATGATTGGAAATCTAGCAAGCATCCGCAACTACCAAAGATCATTAAGGTAAAACCCAACCATAGCATTAAGTATCAAGTCCTCTTTACTCCCATACGCAACAACCCACTTACTCGGGTATAAGCTTTTGTCACTCTCGCCACCCACCATAAGCGAATCATGAACATATTGTAACACCCTATAGTGGGAATCCCTCAAGCTTGTGTGACACGGAGGGCACCATAGGACAACACCAAAAAAAACATACAACTCAAACCAATCACGATCATCAATCAACCCATAGGACAAAGCGAATTTACTCAAACATCATAGGATGGCCATACATCATTGGGAAATAATATATAGCATTAAGCACCATGTTTAAGTAGAGATTACAGCGGGGAGAAGAGGTGTTACACCACTGCATAGAGGCAGAGAGAGTTGGTGATGACGGCGGCGAAGTTGTTGGTGTAGATCGTCGTCACGATAATTGCCCCGACGGCGTTTCGGCGCCACCAGGAGAGAGGGGGAGAGACCCCCTCCTTATTCTTCTTCCTTGGCCTCCCTCCTATATGGGAGGAGAGTTCCCCTCTGGTCGATGGCCGCCATGGTAGCTAAGGGGTGGGAGCCCCTCCAAGATTGGATCTCTCTCTCTATTCTCTTCTGTTTCGCGTTCCTGTTTTGTGGCCTTTCACTGTTTCTTAAATTCCCGGAGATCCGTAACTCCGATTGGGCTGAAATTTTGAGGGGATTTTTATCCATAAATTATATTTCTTGCGGAAAAAGAAGGGCAGCAACCGCCTTACGAGGTGCCCACTACCCACCTGGTCGCGCTTGGCCCCCCAGGCGTGCCCTGATGCCTAGTGGGTCCCTCGAGCACTGTCTTGCGTTGATTCTTCTTCCAAAAATTCACATATATTACAAAATAAATCTTTGTAAATTTTTATCGCATTTGGACTTCATTTGATATGGATATTCTGCGAAAGAAAAAACATGCAACAAACAGGAACTCGCACCGGACACTGGATCAATATGTTAGTCCAATAAATCATATAAATTGTTGCCAAAAGTATGTGAAAGTTGTATAATATTGGCATGGAATAATAAAAATTTATAGATATGACGAAGACGTATCAGCATCCCCAGGCTTAATTCCTACTCATCCTCGAGTAGGTAAATGATAAAAAAGATAATTTTTTATGTGGAATGCTACCTTGCATAATCTTGATCATATAATCTAATCATGGCATGAATATTAAGACATGAGTGATTCAAAGCAATAATCTATAATTTGACATAAAGACATCAATACTCAGGCATCCCAACAAACAATCATGTCTTTCAAAGTATCAATGCTAAAGAATGCTATCCCTACAAAATCATGCACAACCCCGATGACAAGCCGAGCAATTGGTTCATACTTTTTAACGTGCTTCAGCTTTTTCAACCCCCGCGCAATACATGAGCGCAAGCCATGGACATAGCACTATGGGTGGAATAGAGTATGATGATAGGGGTAAACATAGAGAAGACTAAAAACAAAGAAAGTCTCACATCGACGCGGCTAATCAATGGGCTATGGAGATGCCCACCAATTGATATCAATGTGAGGAGTAGGGATTGCCATGCAATGGATGCACTAAGAGCTATAAGTGTATGAAAGCTCAACATGAAACTAAGTGGGTGTGCATCCAACTTGCTTGCTCGAAGACCTCGGGCATTTGAGGAAGCCCACCATCGGAATATACAAGCCAAGTTCTATAATGAAAAATTCCCACTAGTATATGAAAGTGACAACATAGGAGGCTCTCTACATGAAAACGTGGTGCTACTCTGAAGCACAAGTGTGTAAAGGATAGTAACATTGCCCCTTCTCTTTTTTTCATTTTTTTCTTTTTTTTTCTTCCCCTTTTTTTCTCTTTTTCGTCTGAAGCCTCATCCCGACTTGTGGGGGAATCATGGTCTCCATCATCCTTTTCTCACTGGGACAATGCTCTAATAATTAATCATGATGATGATCACACTTCTATTTACTTACAACTCAAAAAATTACAACTCGGTATCTAGAACAATATCACTCTATATGAATGCCTCTGGCGGTGTGCCAGGATGTGCAATGATGTAGCGTAGCAAGGATATCAAAAAACGGAAAAGCCATGAAAATATCATGCTAGCTATCTTACGATCATGCAAAGCAATATGACAATGAATGCTCAAGTCATGTATATGATGATGATGGAAGTTGCATGGCAATACATCTCAGAACGGCTATGGAAATGCCATAATAGGTAGGTTTGGTGGCTATTTTGAGGAAGATATAGGGGGGCTTATGTGTGATAGAGCGTATCATATCACGGGGTTTGGATGCATTCATCACCTATATTCATATCATCATTACCCCATGCACCACATTGCATACTATGACTCGAATCATTTTTATTCAAGTTAAATCTGATGTTAATCCAACTTGAACAACTGATGATCGAGTCATGGTGCTACCAAATCAAGCTCATCAGTGCAACCACACTTGCCTGGATGAGGAGGCCTTTTTTTTGGTCTATAGTCATGCCTCTCGTCGGTGCCTCCAACTAGGGAAGGTTATGCGCTCACTACTGCAGGATGGTCCAAACGCGACAATTCAATCAGAGACCATTCGACGAAATTATATGTGATGCATTAATCACAAACGGTGGTGTAAGAGAACCGTAAAAAATGAGACATACTGTTTGCGATTGCGCGGACATCAAACACGATTCAGATCAGAGATGTGTGTGCGATGCATGGCATACGGTTAATCCATACGAACTATTTGCGATAATCCAGAACAACAGAAACGGTCAGCTAGATGAGGGTGTGTGCGATATACAACATATAGTTCACTAGGATGAACTGTGTGTGATTAGGCAACACAATAGAAACGGTCAGCCAGATCAAGGTGTGTGCGATGGAGGGCATACAGTTCACTCAGATGAACTGTTTGCGATGAGCCAAGACAACAAAAATAGTTCAACTGAATAAGATGTGTGTGATACGCGGCAAACAGGTACAAAATCAAAAATGTGTGCAAAGACCAATAATAACACAGACGATTGCTGCTAATAAACCGTGTGATTTGCTCTATCTACAGAAGAACAACATATATATAACTAAAATAAACATCCAATTACATAAGTGACTATACAGATCATTCGTACACACCTCAATAAATAATTGCATGCATTCTAAACTAGGAGAAATGATCGTCTAGTCATCTACTTCTTTTGACGCTCCTGCCACTGCTCTATGGCTTGATCCCTGGTCTGGGGCAGGACGAAGACACTTCCTCATGTCAACGATCCGCTTGTACATCTCGTAGCTTGTGTACGCGTCCTTGGCCGCGTACTTGACGTGTTCTTCATCCAGTCTCTGATGCCAGGCACTGTGCCAGGCGTTCCAGTCCTTCTTGCTCTCATCCTTCATCTTCATGTAGTAGGGGTCGATGATGGCTGAGGCGAGGTCAACCAGGGAGTTTTGTTTGTTGTTATCGCTGCCCCAGACCTTGTAGTGGTCACGGATGTTGACAAGATTCTGGCAGGTCAAGCCCGAAACCTTGAGCGCTTTTAGATCGTTGGTGGTGTCCACCATAGTGAAACTGCAGTCGGAGCTGTTGATAAACCTTGAGAAACGCTCGCAAGGCCTTGTGGCCAGGTGGTAGTGGTAGACGAGGACGTCATGTCGCACGCACAACTGGGCGATGACAACCTTCTGATCTTGCCCGGCACGACCGCTAGTGAACTCGAGGTCCAAGACGACCACTTGGTACTTGTCCTAGGCAAGCAACTACTCCATAGTTTGGATGGAGCTCTCCACCCAGACTGGCTCATTCATGTACACCACCGAGAGGTCCTTCCCTCTCATGTGGGTGTCCACTATGTGATGCATGGTGAACTGCCCCCCGTTGTCATTGTCGGTTGCTGGGAGCGCCATTGGAACCGCTGGATGTCCTCTCTGTATATGTCGTCGTTGGTGTTCTTATTGTGTCGTGTGGTGCGAGAGATGAAGGTAAATGGCCGCGGGAATAAATGGGGGCTGGGCGGCCTGGATTCTCGTTGCGTCCGTATGGTAGTTTTTGCAGCGGGTAACTACATCGTGGCGCCGCGCCCGGCGCAACCGCATGCATAATAGCAGCCCAAACGTACGTGATCGTGTGCCGGCCCCAAACACTAGCAGCACGCGTGGAGGGACGAGGGCAGAGTGCGTGGAAGGACGCGAGAGTAGATCACGTGCGGTGGGACGCGAGCAGAGCGCGCCGTGGCCACCTCAACTGCGAGCAACCACACGCATAGAGCAGTTGAACACACAGGGAATGGACGTCTACAAGTCGGCCGGCAGTTGCGACGCTGCGTAGAGAGCGGCCGTGTGCTACTACCTCCGTCTTGGTCTATTAGTCCCCTTTATATTCAGTGCCATATTTTGACCTTAAATTTAACTAACAAAATGTTAATGCATATTATTAAAATTATATAATTGGAAACTATGTTCAAATACGAATCCAACGATATAATCTTTGGCAACATGTATTCGTATTTTATTAGTTAAATCTCTAGTCAAAATTTGGCACAAAAATAGTAGGTAAATTAAATCGCAAATGTTTTTTTATTAACCGTATGTGTATGTGTCCTTTCGTCCTCCTCTTGCATGTCATGTCACCCCGCTGCCGCAGACGGCTTCGAGCACAAGCTTGAGCAGCGCGCGGGGGCGTTATTTTGGCCCAGCGGTGGCTCGAAGTGGCGCGAATGAATCATTGGTGAACCCGTTCCCACACAACTGCGTAGGTTCCCGCGCAAACTTCCCGCCCGACTCGGTGAAATCCCCCAAAATCCCATTGCTTACCGGCCTGCTATATAAACCCTCATGGCCGGCGAGTCCTGCATCGCATTTTCCCCTCCCTCCCTCCCTGTAGCTTATCTTGTCTGCTTCTCCCACAATCGCCAATGGAACCGGTCCATCGTCGTCGCTCAGCCACTCCGCCGCCATCAGAGGACAGCTCCAGCTGGGAGGCTACACCGCGATGACGGTGCAGTCCCAGGCGTAGTGTAGTGCGCGTGGCATCTCTGTTGGGTGTGCGCGGAACACCCACCACATGCTCCGCCGCCGCTGCCCGTCGGCAGCTGTTGCCGGCCACCATTGCCGCCATCCCACCGTTTGCCGTCGTGGCCGCCACACCACCGTTGAAACCCAGGGCCATCGCCCGCTCCGCTGTCGTGGCCCGAAGGCAGGAGGTGGTCGTCATGGCCGCCACCCCACTGTCAGCCACCTTGGCCATCACCCGCTCCGGCACCGCGGCACAAAGGCAGGAGGTGGTGGTCGTGTTTGCCACCCTATCGTCGGCTGCCGTGGCCGCCAGCCCACCGTCGACCGCCGAGGTCATCACCCGCTCCGCCACCGCCGCCCAAAGGCGGGAGGCGGAGGTGGAGGCCCGCACATGCGTCTGCGACCTTGCGCACTACATCGAGTTTCTGCGGGAGGAGGAGGAGCACCTCATCGAGCATGCAAAGTGCCTTACCGCCGCTGTGGCCGCAGCACACACCACCGCAGAGGCGAGTAATCAGGTGATCTATGAGGAGTCCCACCGCTTTGAGAGGGGTCATCTGGAGCAGCAGAGGGCATTCGAGGTGAGCGTCGCTGAAGGTGCAGCAGTGGCAGACACCGTATTGCTGTTGTCCAGCTCGTCGGTTGGCTCCTCCTCCTCTGCCTCTTACTAAGCACGCTCGACAGAGGGGAGACTGCTGGAAGTAGTACAAAGCCCCTCCGTAGTAGTACTAGTATTTATGGGTTATTTTGTTCAGTTCATCTGACTATAGATGTGGTTGAACTGTACAACGTACTTAAAATTAGCTAGTATATATAGTTGAACTAGCTATTTCAGTACGTGGTTGGCAACAATTGAGAAAAAGTTTGGTCGGTTCAGCTGTCGAGTTGAACTGTTTGTATAAAGAACAACTGCTTAATCTATGAATGAAATCTATGCTTAATTACTGAATTTTAGTTGCAAAAATTAGATAGTGCTAGTGATTTTTAGCTGCAAATTTTGACAAATGGCAGTGTTAATTACAAGGTTGACAAAGGACAATGTTACTAGATCAACAAATGGCAATATACCCAATATGACAGATGCAAATCTTACCAAATTGTCTGTACGTGGTTGCACACGGGTCATCCGAAAAAACCGTTTGCGTTGAAGGGATGTACAAATCCTGCGTGCCAGATTTTCTTTTGGCTTAGGGGCGAAGGAACCAAAGCTCTCGCTTTGCATACCGTATACAATCTAAACTATTTGCGATGAAGAGATGCACAAATCCTACGCGGCAATTTTTTCACGTGGCTTACTGGGGAAGACCGTAGCTCTCGCTTTGCATACGGGTGTTCTATCTAAAACATTTGCGATGAAGAGCTCCACAAATCTTGCTCGGCACATTTTCCCTTGGCTTACTGGGGAAGCTGTCGGTTTGCATACGGGTGTTCTATCTTAAACGTTTGCGATGAGTGTTTTAAATTTAAAAACCATTAACATTTTTTTTAAATCGTTTGATAAGTCTGTACATTCAGAGAGAAGAACGCAAGTTTGCTCAAACCATATGTTTCATTTAGTCACACTGCGACTTTATATTCATACGACCGAGATACAGTATTAAACCCAAAAAAAACTAATTCCGGTGGCGGCGGAGGCGGCGTGCCCCGCCAGCGTTGTCATTGTCGTCCACCGGGACGCCGTTGTTGAAGTATTCAAGGTAGCACAGAATGTTCTTCACATGGAAATCAAACATCCTATCATCGCGCGATCGACAGGCGGGGCGCAGGAGGACAGCAACTCACAGTGCTGCGAGGTAGCGGTCGACGGCGGCGTCCCATGACGCTGACGGGGGCGCGCGCACGGGCACGGGCGCGACGGGTGCAGGCAAACACACGGGGACCGGCACCGCTGTGGGTGCAGGGGCGCGCACGAGCACGGGCACGGGCACTGGCGCTGGCATGTACACGAGCTCATGTGGGTCCGCGATGACCTCGCTGACGCCCGCAGCTTCCAGCTCTGCGGTAGTGCTCAGCGACCAGCCCGTCAATGCTACGGGGATGGTCGCTGGCGTGGGCGCGGGGATGGGAGCTGGAATGGGCGCGGGGGCAGCAACCGCCACGGCCAGCTGGTTCAGGGCCATGTCCATGAGGCCCCATTCCTCCTGATTTTCTATCTCGTCCAGCTCGGAGTCGACTTCACCAAACTGGAAGACTAGTGGCGGATGATCCTTCTGCGCCATGGCGTTGGTGGAGGTCCGTGGGAGGGGAATGGGAGGCAAACAGTAAGGCCGCCCGTATTAAACAGTGGCTCGGGTGCCATTAATAGAGAGGATGCGAGCAAGCTGGGCGGCCATGGAAGTCAAGGGCTCGCTTCCCACTGAGCCTTCGCAGTGTATAGCTCACACGCTTCCCGGTGATCCTGCCCATTGGAGGACAGCTTGCACGCCTCCCGGTCAGCCTGCGCAGCGGACTGCGCTCGCACGCCTCCCGTCTACTCAAGCACCTATCCGCACGGCACATCCTAGCCATTAAACATGCGACGCATGGCATCACGTGAATGGTTAATAGAACGCCCATGATTTAAATTATACAAATGTTTGAGATGATAAGGTGGCAGCTATTTGTTTCAAAATGCATTGTTGGCAGTTGATTTGAGTGCACCTTCTCTCAAATTGGACAAGAAAAATACCACAGCATGTCGGGTGCCATTCCATGCTAGCATGCCAAGTTTCATGAAATTCAGACGACTTTTGGATTTACTAGAATTTAAAAACAAAGTATCTGAATATTTTGCCGGCAAGCAAAGGTGCCCTGGTGTTTGAAATTCATTCCCATTTCTTGCATGGGACCTAAGCATGCACCCAAGGACACACATTTGATTTTTTAACCGATTTTTCTGCACTTGAGCATGTGCATGTAGTTCAAATTTGTATTATGCGCATAAAATGCCTACAAAACACAGCTAATGTATAAAAATGTCCAAACGAACCCCGAAAAATTCCAAATTTTAAGATGACACTCCTGTTGCTCCATGTTGCCACTAGGAAAAAATTTGAAAGCAAGAGGCGGCAACGAATATCGTTTCTCCATGAAGGAGGCACATTCCCTACCGGAACCATGAGGTTTGTTGTGAGAAGCTTATACCCAAACCTGCCCCAAATTGGACAGTGTTTTTACCACAGCATGTTGATGTCGTTCCATCATAGCATGCCAACTTTCATGAATGTCAGACGAGTTTTGGATTTACTAGAATTTTAAAACCATGTATCTCAATGTTTGCGGGCAGGCGACGGTGCCCTGGTGTTTGAAATTCATTCCGATTTCTCGCATGGAACCTAAGCATCCAACCAAGGACACACAATTGATTTTTCAACCCATTTATATGCACTGGAGCATGTGCATGTAGTTCAAATTTGAATTATGCACATAAAATGCCTACAAAACTCAGTTAATGTATAACGAACCCTGAAAAATTCCAAATTTTAACACAACACTCATGTTGTTCTATGTTGACACTAGAAAAAATTTGAAAGCAAGAAGAGAAACGAATATCGTTTCGTCCACAAAGGTGACACGGTCCCTACCAGAACCATGAGGCTTGTTGTCAAACGCTCTGGTTTGTGAAAAGCTTATACCCAAACCTACCCCAAATGGGACAATTTTTTCACCACAGCATGTTGATGCCGTTCCATGATAGCATTCCAAGTTTCATGAATTTCAGACGAGTTTTGGATTTACTAGAATTTTTAAACCATGTATCTCAATGTTTGCGGCCAAGCGACGGTGCCGAAGTTTTTGACATTCATTCCCATTTCTTGCATGGGACCTAAGCATGCAACTAAGGACACACATATGATTTTTCAACCCATTTTTATGCATTGGAGCATGTGCATGTACTTCAAATTTGAATTATGCACATAAATGCATAGAAAACTCAGTAAATGTATAAAAATGTCCAAGCGAACCCCGAAAAATTCCAAAATTTAACACGACTCTCCTGTTGTTCTATGTTGACACCAGAAAAAATTTGAAAGCAAGAAGAGGAAACAAACATCATTTCGTCCACAAAGGTGACACGTTCCCTACCGGAACCATGAGGCTTGTTGTGAGAAGCTTATACCCAAACCTGCCCCAAATGGGACATTTTTTCACCACAGCATGTTGATGCCATTCCATGATAGCATGCCAAGTTTCGTGAATTTCAGACAAATTTTGGATTTACTAGAATTTTTAAACCATCTATCTCAATGTTTGCGGCCAACCCATGGTTCCGAGGTGTTTGGCATTCATTCTCATATCTTGCATGGGACCTAAGCATGCAACCAAGGACACACATATGATTTTTAAACCCATTTTTATGCACTGGAGCATGTGCATGTAGTTCAAATTTGAATTATGCACATAAATGCATAGAAAACTCAGTAAATGTATAAAAACGTCCAAACGAACCACGCAAAATTCCAAAATTTAACACGACTCTCCTTTTGCTATATGTTGGCACCAAAAAAAATTTGAAAGCAAGAATAGGCAACGAACATCGTTTCGCCCACAAAGGTGACACGTTCCCTACCGGAACCATGATGCTTGTTGTGAGAAGCCCTGGTTTGTGACAAGCTTATACCAAAACCTGCCCCAAATGGGACAATTTTTTCACCACAGCATGTTGATGTCGTTCCATGATAGCATGTCAAGTTTCATGAATTTCAGACGAGTTTTGGATTTACTAGAATTTTTAAACCATGTATCTCAATGTTTGCGGCCAAGCGACAGTGCCGAGGTGTTTGACATTCATTCCCATTTCTTGCATGGGACCTAAACATGCAACCAAGGACACACATATGGTTTTTCAACCCATTTTTATGCACTGGAGCATGTGCATGTAGCTCAAATTTGAATTATGCACCTAAATGCATAGAAAACTTAGTAAATGTATAAAAATGTCCAAACGAACCACAAAAATTCCAAAATTTAACACGACTTTCCTGTTGTTCTATGTTGACACCAGAAAAATTTTGAAAGCAAGAAGAGGCAACGAACATCGTTTCGTCCACAAAGGTGACACGTTCCCTACCGGAACCATGAGGCTTGTTGTGAGAAGCTCTGGTTTTTGAGAAGCTTATACCCAAACCTTCCCCAAATGGGACAATTTTTTCACCACAACATGTTGATGCCGTTTCATGATAGCATGCCAAGTTTCATGAATTTCAGATGAGTTTTGGATTTACTAGAATTTCAAAACCAAGTATCGCAACGTTTGCCGGAAAGAGCCACAGTGTCAAGGTGTTTGAAATTCATCACCATTTTTTGCATGGGACCTAAGCATCAACCCATGGACACATATATGATTTTACAACCCATTTTGGTGCACCGGAGCATGTGCATGTAGTTTAATTTTGAATTATGCACATGAAATGCCTAGAAAACCAAGTTAATGTATAAAAATGTCCAAACGAACCCTGAATAATTCCAATTTTTTTGACGACACACCTATAGTTGCATGTTCACTGCAGATAAATGTTCTAGCAATTCAAACACCCTCCTTTGCCGCTGTGACCCAATTATGCATTTCAAATCAAGACAAGAAATCAAGTAGACCGCACACAGTTCATTATCACCAACCGTGCGAGATGCAGTACAAAATATCTCTGAGCATCGTCGGAGTTGTACGTATATGGCTTACGCGAGAAGGTGTGTTTGCTACAGTCCACAGCTGGCGCGTCAAGGACACTAGCTCGCTCCCCAAATATCATTTCACTGTTCAATCGTCACCGGTGAAAGATGGGGACGTGGACCCGCGTCGTGAGGGCCACTTCGGCGGCCCACTCCGGCGAGAGCACGGCCACAGCCGCCATGCGCGTGGTAACAAGCTGCGTGAGCACGGCCGCATTTTGCGACTGAGCGGCCAAGGCAGGCAAAATGGCTGCTATTGCTGCTCAGGTGGCGGCAGCAACATCTGCGTTGGGGATAGCAACTGGCAAGAGTGGCACAGCAGCTATCCGTTCCGCAGCGGTGGCCTTAGCCCTGATGGAGGCCGCCCATGACCATGTCGAGGCCGCCCACGCCCAGCTCATGGCGGTCACCGCACAAATTGAACGAAGCTTCTCCAACAACGGTCGGCAACCCACGGCCGAAGAGTTGGCAATCGCCGAGAGCGTTCAAGCAGCCGTCCGTTCCTTCACGGCATACCTTCCCATGATGGAGCCCGTCCAAGCCCAGATCGCGGCCGTCCACGCCCAGCTCATGGCGGCCTTTTCCAAAGAGATGGCGGACGCGGATGGCGAGATGCTTGCCGAGTATGGTGCGATTGATGCCATGGAGCCCCTTCCCCAGGAGATCATCGCGCGTGAGCTGGACATGGAGGAGGCGGCAGAGATTGACGAGCGCCAGCCGGAGTAGTACTCTTTGTTTAATTTAGAGCGTCAGTCTTTAATTTGTTAGGATAATGTTTAGGTCAGCTAGCTCTATTTAATTGCTGAACTTGCTCGATTAAGAAGTGTGGGTGTGCTGTAGGCTCCTTTGTGTACCCAAATTATGCAATGACGTGGATGACCGCTGTAGCCAGGGATATTCGGACCAAAATTTGCACGTTCAAACTCATCACACACACGGGGTAAGCTATATGAATCGCTTGTGATGTTCCCATATCGTACATAGTGCTGAATAAGGGACCGTGTCTGATGACACTTTGCGCGCTAGTTTTTCCGCTGCATCAATCCAACAATTTTGGCTTCCACGGAAATATCTACCTCCCCGCCCCCTCCCCCTTACCAAAAGCCACATTTCCCCTATTTCCACCTTCCTTTCCAAGTTCAAACCTTCACTCCTTGCTTGCAGCGCCGCCTCCTCGCCGGAGACCCTCCTTCACGCTACTCGGCCTCGTCGATCTAGGAAGGTAATCGACACCCATCCTCCTCCTCCTTCCACATCCCACATGCCCCGACCGTTGGCGCGACACCTTCCACCCAAATCACCAACCCCTCCCCCAAATAAGTGCCACCCTAAGCTATGGTGCACGCAGTATAGCCAGGTGCTCAAGGATCATTTGGCAATGGAGAAGCAAATCGCGGCCGCACGCGCGGATGATGTCGCGATGGCTGCCATTCGTGCCGACCCCTAGATCTTGGAGCAACACCTCGCCGCTGAGGCCACCGTCAACGCGGTTGGCTTCTTTAAATGACAGTTCATGGCGTTTTCTCGAGGCCACCGTCGGTGCCTTCAACGAAGACTACAACATGTTTTCTCTGCGAGCCCGTGCTTACCTCAACTCGAGAGCCAACAGGTTGGTGCCCTGAGCGGCTCAGGCAACTCACCACTACGAGGAGGGCACCCACGATGTGGAGGCCTCGCCCTCTTCCATGTCCAGGGAGCCAATCATCGTCGATATCTCTGACGATGAGGCGTAGCTTGTCTTATTAGCTCACTATAAGGACCTATGTTCAGTTAGCTAGCTACGCTGGTTAAGCATGCTCGATTTACCCGTTGAATGTGCTGCTCCTGCCTTTCCTTAACAAATTCTAGTGAATTGTCCTATCTACTTTTACCATGCACTCTGTTGCTCTAGTGTATATGTTCTATATGTTGTGCAATGTGGTGCTCACTTATTAACTATTTGGTTAATTAGTTGTCGTGTTCAGTTAACTGTTTGGTTCAATTCTGCAATGTGATGTTCAATTCTTCAGGGGGCAATTTTGTATTGTCTTCCATGTGAGAAATAAATTGAATTTATCTTTACAAAATACATGAGAAACAAATACAATTGCTATATTTCCAAGTTGCCAAGCATGCTTGCTTTGCTTAACTGTCTTATCTTCTAGTATGTTATATATCGTGCAATGTGGTGCTCAGTTAATGTTTGTTCATTTGTTGTGGTGTTTAGTTAACTGTTTGGTTCAAGTCTGCAATGCAATGTTCAATTGTTGTGGGTACAATTTTGTATTGTTATGCATGTGAGGAATAAATCGAATTTGGCTTTACTAAATACATGAGAAACATATACAATTGCTATATTTCCAAGTTGTTAATCATGCTAGGTTTGGTTAACTGTCTGATCTTCTATTCGGAGTATGTTATACTATGCAATGTGGTGCTTAGTTAATGTTTGGTTCATCTGTTGTGGTGTGTAGTTAACTGATTGGTTCAATTCTACAATGCGATGTCCAATTGTTGTGGGTAGGATTTTGTATTGTTATGCATGTGAGAAATAATTTGAATTTGGCTGCACTTAATACATGAGAAACATATACAATTGCTATATTTCCTAGTTCTTAATCATGCTTGGTTTGGATAAATGGGTTTTCCATGTGGCTCGAATTAATCTGATGAATCCGCAATGTGTTTATTTTTCATCAACATATTTTACTAATAGCATGCCAACCCTCACTTAACCTGATCACTAACTACCTTATATGTGTTGGAGGGAAACAAAGGAAGCACTGAGGTTTACAATCGAGGTTTGCACATGCATGGTCCTTTGTCTAATAGCACATTATTGTGCAATTGCAGGTACCATTCTAAATATTAGGTTTCTAACAATTTGGTCTTGCACATGTAGGTCCTGCTGTCAGAGGTTTTGACCCACTGTTCGACCCTTTTTGCATATGGGGAAATGAGTTGTCCATGAATATCAGTCAAGTCAAGAAACTCAGAAAGATTGATAGGATAAAGAAACTAGAGACAAAAAATAACAAGATCTTTGTCTGCACAATGAAGAAGACATCAGTTCACTACAGGATGGTACTAACTATTATACCTTGTCTTTTTAATTCATTTGTGCCATTTCAAATCTAGAGAAGATATTTATGCATATCCTTGTTTTCAGGGCTTTCCAAAGCAGTTCACTGATGATTACCTCTCAAACCACCTGTATGGTCAAGAGGCGAGGAAGGTATTCATACAACACCAACGGTTCAATATTGAAGTCTTCCTGAAGAGGACGAAGGATGGACGGTCAATCATCCACAGGCACTGGCCTAAAGTTGCAAAGACCTTCAACATCAATGAAGGCTCAATATCCGCCTTCCACTTCAGCAGTTTTCCAGATGAGATTCATCTGTCTATGTACCGTCTATGATGCTAATTTTGAAAGGTTATAGATGTTGCATGTGAAACTTGGTGCTGGTGCAGTTGTGTAATGGGGTAGCCGAGTGCTGAAGCTATTTGATGTTGTACTCTGATGTATTTCAATTATGAAATCATGCTTCCTTAATACGAAAATGAAATATATTGTGTGCTTAATATGAGATGTCAATTAGGTTAATAAATGGATTATTAATAATAGGCCGATTAGCCTGCTAACTGGGGTTTTTCTCTTGCAAATGGTTATTGAGAAAACACCATGGGCGATGACCTCAGATAACGCACACAGTTTCTAGGAATAAAACATGTTGGATCAATGAATAATCGCACACGACTTCCTCTTGAAAATTGTTTGCGTTATGCCACCATGCGCAAACGTTTACCACATAAAAAGTGTGTGTGATGGACAGTCTATGCCACACAGTTTCTTCTACGCACCGTGTGTGATGCATTCAATAACGCAAACGGTAAAATTGTTAATATCGTCTGCAATGGCAACGCTATCACAAACAATTTAATGGGGAAAATTGTGTGTGATGTACGTACGAACGGAAATATTTTCCCTAGATTGACTGTGTGGGATGTACATATGAACGGAAACGTACTTCTTGGATTGACTGTGTGGGACGTATATATGAATGGAAACGTATTCCTTGGATTGACTGTGTGGAATGTACGTACGTACTTAAACATTTTATGGGACTGACTATGTACTTACGACCGGAAACTATTGGACCTGTATAATTGTATTTTTTAAAGACAACTGTACATATAACCATATTTGATCACTCGCTCGTCGTACACAAGCTCATTTTGCCCAGCGTGTGTGATAGGAGGGACTATCCCCGACGGTTTCTGGGTCATGTGGGAAGGACACCCTATCGCCCACACTCACTTGGCGACGGTTCAAAATGCCGTCGCGGAAAGGGGTTAAAAACCATTTGTAAAGCACCTCATTGAACCAGTGGATTGCGCTACCCTGGCCCGGTAGGTGGGCATAACCTTGTGTTCCCAAGTTGTATGGTACCATTGTCCCTGTTTGGGCCCATTTGTTTTAGTTTTGGCACGACGGTGGCCGGCCACGAAGGTGGCAGATGTCGGCAGTTGGCATCCGGGGACACCCATGACATAGCCCAAAGGAGAGTTTGTCGGAGTGGCCGGGAGAGTGTCATGCAATAGATTGGTTTTGTCGGAATGTCATTGGTCCACCCGAATGGGAGCACAAGGCCATGAGTTCCGTGGTGTGGGTATAGTGTACTAACCTCTACAGACCGTATAATCTATCGATAGCCGCGTCCTCGGATATGGACATAGTTCGTAGTAGGTCACACTGTGGGTCAATAGAAATAATTAACTAGTGTCGGATTCAGGGCTACACAGACCCAAGAAGGTTCGAACTTTGGGGCGTGTGCGAAGAACTCAACCTCTCAAGCCTGCCTACTTGTCACCCCACGGCCTAGCCTAGCCGGACTTGCATGAAGGTGAGGAAGAAGATGAACACGGCAGTTTACCCAGGTTCGGGCCACCTTGCGGGGTAAAACCCTACTCCTACTTTGTGGTGGATTGGCCTCGCGAGGGGCTGAGGATGAACTAGTACAAGGGATGAACAACCTCACGAGGTTCGGGGGTGATGAGGGTGGAATGGATCCAATCCCGGGGGATTCCTCCCTATGGTGGTGGCTATCCTATACTTATAGTGGCCTCGGTCCTCTTCCCAAATCGTAGGCGGGAAGGGATCCCACAGTGGCCAATTTGAAAAGGGACAGCTAGTACATCTTATCCTGACAAAAGGTGGTCTTCGTCTGCAAAACTTTTGGCTGTGACGCAATGGTGGGCTCGACGATGACATCCGTCCTGCCATCATCGCGGTCTTGGTCTTGTAGCACTGGAATGGAAACCTTTGCCAGACTCCTTGGGAACCCACGCCTGTCCCTGCCTCCTTAGCACCAAAGAGGAAACTGCCTCCTCTGCGCCCGCTGGCGCCCGCTTGGCCTTGGTCGTCATTCTTGCGTCATCGTAGCCTCATGAGGTTGGGTACCTGCATAGAAATCTCTGCTCCTCAGGAGGCCGCCTGAGGAGGCCTCTCCCTCAGGAGGTCTTGGTGTCGTCCGCCTCATGAGGCTTGGCCCCTCGCGAGGGTCTTGCCTTGGTGGTCTTGGAGATGGGCCATACCAGGCCGTTGAGGGAGCCACGTCGTCGGCCACAGGCAGGCAAGTCTGGGTACCCTGGTTCCCAGAACGCCGACAGTAGCCCCCGGGCCCAAGGCGCGCCCGGACTTGGCTTCGAGGTGAAGCCAAAGGGCAAGGGTGAAGCGCCACAGGCCCCAATTGCCTGCGGGCCAGGCTGACGCGTGGCGCTTGATGGGACGTGGGCGTCTCCGCTTCCCCACGTTGCCTCGGCAACCGCCTGACTTAACAACTGCCTGGCGCATGCAGCAAGGCCATGATGGCTCGGAACGTGAGAGGCCGCCGGTTATCCTTCCTCCGGCTATAAATGGGGAAGGGGGCGGAGCCCCCAGCCCATCTACATCTTCTTGCTGCTCGCTCCTTCTTCGTCTCCATTGTCGCGCCGTCTTGCCGAAGCATCCATGGCGCCGGTGAGGAGGTTCTCCGCCGAAGAGAAGGGCAAGGCCCCACAGGAGGGGCCAAACCTGCTCCCGCCGAAGAAGAAACGCGGCCGCCCGCGCAGGACCTCCCCCTCGCCTACAGCTGCCCAAACCTAGTGCGAACGCACTCCTCCAGGTTTCCCCGTCGGCGCGAGCATTCGCACATAGGGCCACGGCCTCGGAAGCAGCCGCGGGGGCCGCGGTGGACGAAGCCGAGGAGGAGGGCAGGCGACAGCCGCACGACCACCTCTCCTACGGGCACATGCCAGCGGCACGGCTCACGAGTTCATGGTGTGGGCGGCAATGCTGCCTCGCACATGGATTCGGCTTTCGCGGTCCTTTGTGGGGGAGATACTACCGAAGGGGTCCGTCGAGCTGTGGCTGTAGCACGACGGCTGCTGCAGCCAAGCCTCAGAGACAGAGGTCGAGGCCGTCTACTCCGGCGATGTCTTCATGACCCGAGGATGGGGCGCGATCGCCCGCGCCTGCAACTCGGGGGGGAGGCACGCCATCCACTTTGAGTACGATGGGGCGTCGGCGCTCTTCTTCAAGGTCTTTGGAGAGGACGGAAAATGTCAGCAGTGCTGCCCTCGGGGCGAGGGCCGCGACGGTGACCTTCCTGCCTTCAACGAGGGCCGGCAAGGCGGCAGGGCCACCGGTGGTGAACTTGCCCTTGGTCTTGTCAGCGACACCTCCAGCAGCGGCGATACTTCCCCTGAGGAGAGCTCAAGCGACGAAGACTACACCGAGCCGCCACGCCGCCGCTCCCAGGCCTAGGAAGAAACGCGACGGCATCCGGACCTGCGCCTCCTGAGCAGCAGTCCTCGCTGGTCTTTTATTTTGCTTCGTTTCCTGTATCAAGGTCATGAAGGGCCCCGAGAGGGCGCGTAATAACCCTGGTGCTTGCACCCTTATTTTAATGTTTCCGGCTTATGCTCTTGCCCGCACTCATGTTTCCCGATTGGGCATTGGTCCCCCTTTTTAGTCCTCGCGACAGCGTGCTGCTCTACGTCGATAGGACCCAGTCCCCAGGTGGGCTTCAGCCGTCGCTGGTATGCCAGGTCGCGATGCTGTGTGCAAGGCCAGGAGGTGAGTGACCCGAGGTCCGGTAAGAGCCCCCGAGGCGCGATGCTCAGGGGTCCCCCCTTGACGCTCAAGCGACTATCAAAAGGTTAAAAGAGGGGGGTCCCTTACCCGAGCGAGGTCGTGAAAGGATAAAATACTAGTGGCAAAAACTCGTGCTGGCATGCGTAGGATAACTTAGCTTGGCGGGGTTGCGTTTCGCGGTGACTCCTCCACCACGGAGGCGAGACTTCCTGGGGGTTGCGAACTTGCACGCAACGGTGGGCTCGACGATGACATCCGTCCTGTCGTCCTGGCGGTCTTGGTCTTGTAGCACTGGAATGGAAACCTTTGCCAGACTCCTTGGGAACCCACACCTGTCCTTGCCTCCTTAGCACCAAAGAGGAAACTGCCTCCTCTGCGCCCGCTGGCGCCTGCTTGGCCTTGGTCATCATGCTTGCATCATCATAGCCTCATGAGGCTGGGTACCTGCATAGAAATCTCTGCTCCTCAGGACGCCGCCTGGGAAGGCCGCTCCCTCAGGAGGTCTTGGTGTTGTCCGCCTCGCGAGGCTTGGCCCCTCGCGAGGGTCTTGCCTTGGTGGTCTTGGAGATGGGCCGTACCAGGCCGTTGAGGGAGCCATGCCGTGGGCCGCAGGCAGGCAAGTCTGGGTACCCTGGTTCCTAGAACACCGACAACTGGCACACTTAACAACACCAAGTTGGCACATGCAGAAGTTGGTTGATCTTTATGTGATCGTGTGAGTATCACTATGGTTGGTTTTGATGTGATCGAGTGATGATCACGATGGTAAGATGATGATGATGGTTACGAGGTAACCCAAGATGGTAAGTTGGTCCAAGGGACCATGATCATGATCCACGTACACTTCATGGAAGATAGTATCATGTTCATGCGCATGCATTAAACTTGTTAAATGCCACTACTGCAGGTTGGTCCAAACGCGACAGTCCAATCAGAGACCCTTCGACGAAACTGTGTGCGATGCATTAATCACAAACGGTGATGTAATAAAATCATCAAAAAGGATACAAAACATTTGTGATGGTTGTGACATCAAACACGATTCAGATTAGAGTTGCGTGTGCGATGTGTGGCAAACGGTCAATACAACAGAACTATTTGCGATGATACAAAACAACAGAAATGGGCAGCCAGATGAGGGTGTGTGCGATATACATCATATAGTTCACTAGGATGAACTGTGTGTGATTAGGCAACACAATAGAAACGGTTAGCCAGATCAAGGTGTGTTCGATGGAGGGCATACAGTTCACTTGGATGAACTATTTGCGATGAGCCAAGACAACAGAAACAGTTCAACAGAACAAGCTGTGTGTGATACGCGGCAAATAGGTCCATAATCAGAAATGTGTGCGAAGACCAAAAATAACACAGATGATTGCTGCTAATAAGTCGTGTGATTTGCTCTGTCTATAGAAGAATAACATATATATATATAACTGAAATAAACATCCAATTACATAAGTGACTATACAGATCATTCACACACACCTCAATAAACAATTGCATGCATTCTAAACTAGGAGAAACGATCGTCTAGTCATCTACTTCTTGTGATGCTCCCACCGCTGCTCTGTGGCTTGATCCCTCGTCTGGGGCAGGAAGAAGACACTTCCTCATGTCAACGATTCACCTGTACATCTCATAGCTTGTGTACGCATCCTTGGCCGCGTACTTGACATGTTCTTCATCCAGTCTCTGATGCCAGACACTGTGCCAGGCGTTCTTGAACTTCTTGCACTTGTCTTTCATTTTCATGTAGTAGGGGTCAATGATGGCCGAGTTGAGGTCAACCAAGGAGTTATGTTTGTTGTTGTCGCTGTCCCAGACATTGTAGTGGTCATGGATGTTGACAAGATTCTTGCATTTCAAGCCCGAAACCTTGAATGCTTTTAGATCGTTGGTGGTGTCCACCGTAGAGAAACTGTAGTCTGAGCTGTTGATAAACCTGGAGAAACGCTCGCAAGGCCTTGTGGCCAGGTGGTAGTGGTAGACGAGGACATCATGTCACACGCACAACTGGGCGACGGCAACCTTCTGATCATGCCCGGCACGACCGCTGGTGAACTCGAGGTCGAAGCCGACCACTTGGTACTTGTCCTTAGCAAGCAACTGCTCCATAGTTTGGATGGAGCTCTCCACCGAGACCGGTTCGTTCGTGTACACCACCGAGAGGGCATTCCCCCTCACGTGGGTGTCCACTACGTGATGCATAGTGAACTGCCCCCCGTTCTCATCGTCGGCCACTGGGAGCGCCATTGGAGCCACGGGGAGCGCCATTGGAACCGCTGGATGTCCTCTCTGTATGTGTCGTCGTGGGTGTGCTTATTGTGTCGTGTGGCGTTAGAGATGAAGGTAAATGGCCGCAGGAATAAATGGGGGCCGGGTGGCCTGGATTCTCAGCGCGTCCGCATGGCAGTTTTTGCAGCGGGTAACTGCATCGTGGTGCCGTGCCCAGCGCAACCGCATGCATAATGGCAACATGAATGTATGTGATCGTGCGCCGGCCCCAAACACTGGCAGCGCGCGTGGAGGGATGAGGGCAGAGCGCCCGGAGGGACGTGAGAGCAGAGCGCGTGCTGCGGGACGCGAGCAGAGCGTGCCGCGGCCGCCTCAACTGTGAGCAACCACACACATAGAGCAGTTAAACACGCAGGGAATGATCGTCTACAAGATGGCCGGCAGTTGCGATGCTGCGTAGAGAGCGGCCATGTGCTACAACCTCCATCTTGGTCTATTAGTCCCCTTTATATTCTATGCCATATTTTGACCTTAAATTTAACCAACAAAATGTTAATGCATGCTATAAAAATTATATAATTGGAAACTATGTTCAAATACGATTCCTATGATATAATCTTTGGCGACATGTATTCGTATTTTATTAGTTAAATCTCTAGTCAAAATTTGGCACAAAAATAAATAGACAACTTATAAACCAGGACGGGGGTAGTAGGTAATTAAATCACAAATGTTTTTTTGTTAACTGTATGTGTACGTGTCCTTTCGTCCTCCTCTCGCACGTCTTTTCACCCCCCCTGCCGCAGACGGCTTACAGCGCAAGCTTGAGCAGCGCGCGGGGGCGTTCTTTGGGCCAAACAGTGGCGCCAAGTGGTGCCAATGAATCGTCGGTGAGCCCGTTCCTGCGCAACCGCACAGGTTCCTGCGCAAGCTTCCCGCCCAACTCGGTGAAATCCCCCAAAATCCCAATGCTTACCGGCCTGCTATATAAACCCTCACGGCCGGCGAGTCCTGCGTCACATTTTCCCCTCCCTCCCCCTAGCTTATCTCGTCTGCTTTTCCCACAATCTGCAATGGCACCGGTCCGTCATCGTCGCTCAGCCACTCCGCCATCATCAAAGGACAGCTCCAGCTGGGATGCTACAAGGCGGCGGCGGCGCAGTCCCCGGCGTAGTGTAGTGCATGTGGCATCCTTGTTAGGTGTTCGTGGAACACCCACCACACGCTCCGCCGCCGCTGCCCGTCGGCAGCTGTTGCTGGCCGCCATTGCCGCCACCCCATCGTCTTCCACCGTGGCCGCAACACCACCGTCGAAAGCCAGGGCCATCGCCCGCTCCGCCGCCGCAGCCCGAAGGCGGGAGGTGGCCGTCGTGGCCGCCACCCCACTGCCGGCCACCGTGGCCATCACCCGCTCCACAACCGCGGCCCGAAGGCGGGAGGTGGTGGTCGTGGCCGCCACCCCATCATCGGCCGCCGGGATCATCACCCGCTCCGCCACCGTCGCTCGAAGGCGGGAGGCGGAGGTGGAGGACCGCACGTGCGTCAGCGACCTTGCGCGCTACATTGAGTTCCTGTGGAAGGAGGAGGAGCGCCTCATCGAGCATGCAAAGAGCCTTACTACCACCGTGGACGCAGCACACGCCGCCACAGAGGCGAGCAATCGGGAGATCTGCAAGGAGTCCCACCGCTTCGAGAGGGGTCGTCTGGAGCGGCAGAGGGCATTCGAGGTGAGCGTCGCTGACGGTGCAGCAGCGGCAGGCACCGTATTGCAGTTGTCTAGCTTGTCGGTAGGCTCCTCCTCCTCTGCCTCTTACTGAGCGCGCTCGGCAGAGGAGAGGCTGCCGGAAGTAGTACAATGCCCCTCCGTAGTAGTAGTATTTAGGGGCTATTTTGTTCAGTTCATCTGACTATAGATGTGGTGGAACTGTACAACGTACCTAAAATTAGCTAGTATATATAGTTGAACTAGCTATTTCAGTACTAGGTTGGCAACAATTGGGGAAAAGTTTGGTCGGTTCAGCTGTCGAGTTGAACTGTTTGTATAAAGAATGACTGCTTAATCTATGAATGAAATCCATGCTTAATTACTGAATTTTAGTTGCAAAAAATAGATAGTGCTAGTGATTTTTAGCTGCATATTTTGACAAATGGCAGTGTTACAAGGTTGACAAAGGGCAATGTTACTAGATCAACAAATGTCAATCTTTCCAGTTTGAAAAATGGCAATATACCCAATATGACAGATGCAAATCTTACCAAATTGTCTGTACGTGGTTGCGCACGGGTCATCCAAAAAAACCGTTTGCATTGAAGGGATGTACAAATCCTGTGTGCCAGATTTTCTCTTGGCCTAGCACCGAAGTCTTGCTTTGCATACCGTATTCAATCTGAACCATTTGCATTGAAGAGATGCACAAATCCTGCGCGGTGGATTTTCCCTTGGCTTACTGGGGAAGACCATAGCTCTCACTTTGCATAAGGGTGTTCTATCTAAAACGTTTGCGATGAAGAGCTGCACAAATCCTGCTCGGCACATTTTCCATTGGCTTACTGGGAAGCTGTCGGTTTGCATACGGGTGTTCTATCTAAAACATTTGCGATCAAGAGCTGCACAAATCCTGCTCGACACATTTTCACTTGGCTTCCTGGGGAAGCTGTCGGTTTGCATACGGGTGTTTTATCTAAAACGTTTGCGATGAGTGTTTTATATTTTAAAACCATTGACGTTTTTTTAAAGAAAATCATTTGATAAGTCTGTACATTCAGAGAGAAAAATGCAAGTTTGTTCAAACCATATCTTTCATTCAGTCACACTGCGAATTTATATTCATATGATCGAGATACGGTATTAAACCCAAAAAAAACTAATTCCGGCGGCGACGGAGGCGGCGTGCCGCGCTGGCGTTGTCGTTGTCATCCTTTGGGATGCCATTGTTGAAGTCTTCAAGGCAGCACAGAATGTTCTTCACTTGGAAATCAAACATCATGTCATCGCGCGATCGACGGACGGGGCGCGGGAGGACGGCAACTCGCGGCGCTGCGAGGTAGCGGTCGATGGTGGTGTCCCATGCTACTGACGGGTGCGCTCGCATGGGCGCGGGCGCGGCGGGTGCAGGCAAACGCATCGGGACCGGCGCCGCGGTGGGCGTAGGGGCGCGCACGGGCACGGGCACGGGCGCTGGCGCTGGCATGTACACGAGCTCGCGCGGGTCCGCGGAGACCTCGCTGATGCCCGCGGCTTCCAGCTCTGCGATAGTGCTCGATGACTAGCCCGTCAATGCTACGGGGATGGTCGCTGGCGCAGGCGCAGGGATGGGAGCTGGGGCGGGCGCGGGGGCAGCAACCACCGCGGCCAGCTCGTTCAAGGCCATGTCCATGAGGACCCATTCCTCCTTATTTTCTATCTCGTCCGGCTCAGAGTCGAATTCAATAAACTGGAAGACTAGTGGTAGATGATCCTTCTGTGCCATGGCGTTGGTGGAGGTCTGTGGGAGGGGAATGGGAGGCAAATAGTAAGGCTGCCTATATTAAAATGCGGCTCGGGTGCCATTAATGGAGATGATGCGAGCAAGGCGGGCAGCCATGGAAGTCAAAGGGCTCGCTTCCCGGTGAGCCTGTGCGGCGTACAGCTTGCACGCTTCCCGGTGAGCCTACGCATTGGAGGATAGCTTGCACGCCTCTCGGTCAGCCTACGCAGCGGACTGCGCTCGCACGCCTCCCGTTCAGTCAAGCACCTGTCCGCACGGCACCCCCTAGCCATTAAAAGAGTGAGGCGTGGCGTCACGTGAATGGTTAACAGAACGCACACGATTTAAATTATACAAAACGTTTGAGATGTTAAAGTGGCAGCTATAAGTTTCAAAATGCCTTTGTTGGGTATTATTTGAGTCCGCCTTCTCACAAAATGGTCAGAAAAAATACCACAGCATGTCGGGTGCCATTCCATGATAGCATGCCAAGTTTCATGAATTTCAGACGAGTTTTTGGATTTACTAGAATTTAAAAACAAAGTATCTCAATGTTTTGCTGGTAATCAACAGTGCCCAGGTGTTTGAAATTCATTCCCATTTCTTGCATGGGACCTAAGCATTCACCAAAGGACACACATTTGATATGTCAACCCATTTTTCTGCACTGGAGCATGTGCATGTAGTTCAAATTTGAATTATGCACATAAAATGCCTAGAAAACTCAGTTAATCTATAAAAATGTCCAAACGAACCCCGAAATTGCAAATTTTAACACGACACTTCTGTTGCTCTATGTTGCCACTAGGAAAAAATTGAAAACAAGAAGAGGCAACGATTATCGTTTCATCCACCAAGGAGGCACATTCCCTACTAGAACCGTGAGGCTTGTTGTCAGAAGCTCTGGTATGTGAGAAGCTTATACCTAAACCTGTCCCAAACGGGACAAATTTTTTACCACAGCATGTTGATGCCGTTCCATGATAGCATGCCAAGTTTCATGAATTTCAAATGAGTTTTGTATTTACTAGAATTTTAAAACCATGTATCTCAATGTTTGCGGCCGAGCGACGGTGGCAAGGTGTTTGACATTCATTTCCATTTCTTGCATGGGACCTAAGCATGCAACCAAGGACACAGATTTGAATTTTCAACTAATTTATATGCACTGGAGCATGTGCCTGTAGTTCAAATTTGAATTATGCACATAAATGCATAGAAAACTCAGTTAATGTATAAAAATGTCCAAACGAACCCCGAAAAATTCAACACAACACTCCTGTTGTTCTATATTGACACTAGAAAAAAATTTGAAATCAAGAAGAGGCAACGGATATCATTTCGTCCAGAACGGTGAAACGTTCCCTACCGTAACCATGAGGCTTGTTGTGACAAGCTCTGGTTCATGAGAAGCTTATACCCCAACCTGACCCAAATGGGACAATATATTTACCACGGCATGTTGATGCCGTTCCATGATAGCATGTCAAGTTTCATAAATTTCTGACGCGTTTTCGATTTACTAGAATTTAAAAACCATGTATCTGAATGTTAGTGGCCAAGCGATGGTGGCAAGGTGTTTGACATTCATTCCCATTTCTTGCATGGTACTTAAGCATGCAACCGAGGACACACATTTGAATTTTGAACCCATTTATATGCACTGGAGCATGTGCATGTAGTTCAAATTTGCATTATGCACATAAATGCATAGAAAACTCAGTTAATGTATAAAACTGTCCAAGAGAACCCCAAAAAATCCCAAAAATTGACACGGCACTCCTGTTGTTCTATGTTGAAACTAGAAAAAATTTGAAAGCAAGAAAGGCAACAGATATCGTTTCGTCCACAAACGTGGCACGTTCCCCACCGAAACCATCAGGCTTGTTGTGAGAAGCTCTGGTTTGCGAGAAGCTTATACCCAAACCTGCCCCAAATGGGACAATATTTTTACCACGGCATGTTGATGTCGTTCCATGAAATCATGTCAAGTTTCATGAATTTCAGATGATTTTTCGATTTACTAGAATTTTAAAACCATGTATCTCAATGTTAGCGGCCAAGCTACAGCGTCAAGGTGTTTGACATTCATTCTCATTTCTTGCATGTGACCTAAGCTTGCAACCAAGGACACACATTTGATTTTTCAACCCGTTTTTATGCACTGGAGCATGTGATGTAGTTCAATTTTGAATTATGCACATAAATGCCTAGAAAACTCAGTTAACGTATAAAAATGTCCAAACAAACCCTGAAAAATTCCAAAATTTAACACGACACTCCTGTTGTTCTATCTTGACACCAGAAAAAATTGAAACCAAGAAGAGGTGACGAATATCGTTTTGTCCACAAAGGTGACACGTTTCCCTACCGGAACCATGAGGCTTCTTGTGAGAAGCTCTGGTTTGTGAGAAGTTTATACCATAACCTGCCCCAAATGGGACAATATTTTTTAGCCCAGCATGTTGATGCCATTCCATGATAGCATACCAAGGTTCATAAATTTCAGACGAGTTTTGGATTTACTAGAATTACAAAAGCAAGTACCTCAATGTTTTTCGGAGAGCCACGGTGCCGTGGTGTTTGAAATTCATCCCCATTTCTTGCATGAGACATAAGCATCAACCCATGGTCACATGTATGATTTTACAACCCATTTTGGTGCACCGAAGCATGTGCATGTAGTTTAATTTTGAATTGTGCACCTGAAATGCCTAGAAAACCAAGTTAATGTATAAAAATGTCCAAATGAACCCTGAATAATTCCAATTTTTTGACGACACACATATTGTTGCATTTTCACTGCAGAAAAAAGTTCTAGCAATTCAAACACCCTCCTTTGCTGCTGTGACTCCATTATGTAATTCAAATCAAGACGAAAAATCAAGTAGATCGCACAAAGTTTATTATCACCAACCGTGTGAGATGCAGCACAAAATATCTTGGAGCACCGTCAGAGTATAGTACGCATATGGCTTACGCGAGAAGGTGTGTCGGCTACAGTCCACAGCCGGCGTGTCAAGCACACTAGCTCAATCCCCAAATATCATTTCACTGTTCAATCATCACCGGTGAAAGATGGGGATGTGGACCTGCTTTGTGAGGGCAGCTTTGGTTGCCCACTCCGGCGAGAGCGCGGCCGCAGCCGCTATGCACGTGCTAACAAGCTTTGTGAGCGCGGCCGCAATCTGCGACCGGATGGCCAAGGCAGCCCAAACGGCCATTGTTGCTTCTTAGGTGGCGGCAGCAACATCTGCCTCAGGGATAGTGTAGGATCGACTCCACAATCTTGTCGGAGGCTCCCAAGCGACACCTAACCAATCTAGGAGACACCACTCTCCAAAAGGTAATAGATGTTGTGTTGATGATGAACTCCTTGCTCTTGTGCTTCAAATGATAGTCTCCCCAACACTCAACTCTCTCTCGCAGATTTGGATATGGTGGAAAGATGATTTGAGTGGAAAGCAACTTGGGGAAGGCTAGAAATCAAGATTCTTGTGGTAGGATTGGTATATCTTGATCTCAACACATGAGTACGTGGCTCTCTCCCAGAAAATGTATGCTGGAAGTGTAGGCACATTCTGATGGCTCTCTCACAAATGGAGAAGGGGTTGGAGGGGTATATATAGCCTCCACACAAAATCCAACCGTTACACACATTTGACCCAACTCGGTCAGACCGAATAGAAGAAGTCGGTGAGACCGATTTAGTTCAAAATGTGAACATTAGGAATCTCGGTGGGACCGACTGGAACAACTCGGTGGGACCGATGTGCTAGGGCTTAGGGCAAACATCAATTCGGTGGCACCGATTGCATCAACTCGGTGAGACCGAAGTGAAGCAATAAGGCAACAGAGAAGATGTCAAGCCAACTCGGTGTGACCGATCGCAGTTTCGGTGAGATCGAAACAATTGCAACAGGCAACAGAGAGTTTGCAAGGCCATCTCAGTGAGACCGAGATCCGTATCGGTGTGACCGAACTGTTAGGGTTTCTGGTAGTGGCTATGTCATATGAACTCAGTGGCGCCGGATAGAAAGAATCGGTGAGGCCAAGTTTGACTTTGGGTTTTGGACGTATTTGGAATGAGAAACTAGTTGAGGGCTTCGGAGCAATATCACTAAGCATTTTGAGCAAGTAGACAATTAAGCAACACCTCATCCCCTTTTAATAGTATTGGCTTTCCTATGGACTCAATGTGATCTTGAATCACTAAAAATGAAATGAAGAGTCTTGAGCTTTTGCCAATGTGTGTCCTTAGCATTTTGAGGGGTCCACATCTCTAGTCCATGCGATGCCATTCATTGAACTTTCTGAAATATTAAACTTGAATGGATATTAGTTCAATGAGCTATATGTTGTTTTGAATTACCAAAACCACCCGGGGATTAGTTGCACTTTCAATCTCCCCCTTTTTGGTAATTGATGACAACATATAGATCAAAGCTTCGACAAATGATAATATGAATGAAATACATCGTCGCTTTGAGAAGTATGTGATAAGCAAGAGCTCCCCTAAATTTGTGCATTATATAAAATTTGCGTTTGAATGCAAATGCACAATCGATTAGGATTATGGGTCACTCTTCCATGTCACATACATCTTGGTGGAGCGCTCAAAATGATAAGAATTAAATAACAAGCACTCATCACCAAGGATACAAGTGATTGATCATACACAAACATTCATAGAAATAATCATGCAAGCACATATTAAGCGTAGTATGATCAAACACATGATCACATAACGTATCTCACGAGCATAACAAATGTAGCAAGAGTAGCAACAACCAAACAAACCAAAGTAGCAAGGCAAATAAGACCAACAAAAGCAAAAGACACTCTCTCTTGAAGCCTATGATCTATACACTTTCTCCCCCTTTGGCAACAAGTTACCAAAAAGTTCGAAAACGATCTCCGGGAGCTCCTGAAGTGGTCTTCTGGCTTGTAGCTCTAGTGTGCATAGATGGCGTTGAGATGACAGCGTCTACAAATGCTTCTGCTGAAGTCTGTGGAGTTGGAGGAGTGGATACTGGAGGAGCAACTGGGACTATGGTGGCAGGAGTAGAATGAGTTGGTCTCACGTCTGCAACTGGCTTAGCAGAAGACCTCTGTGCCCTTGGCACTGACCGGAACCTATATGTAGTGGTTCTGTCATCATTGCCCTCAGCATCATCCCTTAGCTTCTCCACAATGGTCTGAATGTCTGTGACCTTCACATCAAGGTCATACATCTTAGTCTCAATGATCCTTTCAAGACTCTCCTGATTCTGAGACAAGGTGGCTAAGCTTTTCTCAATCCTCACAGTAGCCTCAAGCAGATAACTGAGCTGATCTTGCTTGGTCTTGAGATTCACTATTGAAGCATCTAGAGCACTTGCTACCTTTGCTGCTTTTGCAGCCTTTGCTTTCTTGATCTTCTCCTGGGCCTCAGCACATGTAGGATGGGATGCATCCATGACAACCTCGTTGTCCTCAAAATCAAGCCTCAGGGGTAGATGCTCTTTATCAAGCAGATATGTCCCAGTTCCAACCTTGGAGTTGATCAACGTCTGAATGTGTGGGGCATATCCACAAGACCTTTTCTGGCCGGCTGTTGTCCTCTTCACTCTTTCAACAATCAAGCTCATGACTTTAAACTTTTGCGGAACATCAAACAAATGAAGCAAGTTGATGGACTGACCACGTATCATCCTGTGATCTCCAGACTTGGGCAACAGAGTATGCCTCAAGATGGTGTTCATGGTGGTCAGTCCAGCAAGCAGATAATATATTGATCCTAGCTTGTGTGTCTCCAGAGCTGCATCAGGTATAGGCTTGTACATGTTGGCCATTGAGTTGTGATCTTTCCTGGGTTTGCCATAAACATCAAGATCATTTTCTTCTTCCTTGGGAGCATTGATAAGCTTGGCCCATTCAGAAATTGATGACTGGTATCTGGTTCCCTCAGTCATCCACACAATCTTACCATCAGGGTAGAAGTGGGCAGTAGAGTAGAACTGCATGATCATCTCATCGTTCCATTTTGTGAGTTTCTGTCCAACAAACTTATCAACTCCATTCAACCTGAAGCTCTCACGCACATGAGGAAAATAGTCTTCATTATCATCAATGTATTCCCAGTCAACAAATTTCATGTCACAAACTATGGGCTTCTTGTCCAATAAGACAGTCTCATAGAAGTCCTGTTGTTCTCTGGTGTGAAAATAGTAGTCTACAGCAGTCCTTCTCCTAGTGGCATATGGATCATTCTGTCTCCATAGTCTCAGACCATGATCCATCCTCAACTTCATGTTTTCTCCCACTGGATGATCATCATTATGATCTGGGATCTTGGGCTTCAATTTCTTGAGCACTAGTGGCTCATCATCTTCTTGAACCTCAGGCACTAGGGCCTTGTTCTTCTCTGCAACTGAGATGTTCCTAGTAGATCTCTTTGGAGCAGTTAACTTGGGTGCTTGAGCTGGAGCTATGGGCTTGGGGGCAGACTTGGGCTTTGAAGGGGCAACACCAGTCTTGATAGCATCTGCCATCAACTTTTGTGACTTGGCAGGAGGTGCAACAGGCTCTTCCTCCTCCTTATCTTCATCCTCATCCCTCATCATGGATGGTCTTCCAATCACTCTGGCAATGGTCTTTCTGACCCTTTCCTTCCTTTTCTTCTTCCCATTAGCAGCTTCTTCTTCCTCTCTGGCTCAAGTGTGAATTGCATAGTTTCTTGAGTTGAAGCTCTGGCTTTGGACCTAGGATTCCTCTTAGCAGGAGCTTTCTTCTACAGTCCTGGCTTGGTGGCAGCAGTAGTGCCATATTCCTTCTTGAGCACCTTCTTCTTGGAGGTCACTTCCTCCTCAATCACAAAGTCCTCATCTTCACTGTCAGAATTCCTCTTCTTTCTCTGTCTGGTAGCTGCCTTTGGCAAGTTGCTAGGGGTGCTTCTGCTTCCCTCATCATAGCTACCAGAGGGACTAGTGCCCTCACTGAGGTTGACTTGCTCTTCAGACTTGTTCTCGTTGTCACTGGCTTCTGACATCTCTGCAGCTGACCCTGTGAATAGATGGGTGTGGGTAGAGTAGATGAGCATCACAAAATATAGCTGGTTTTTGCAAAAAATGATTCAAAATCTTAACTTTAGTTTTCTGCAGAAAGCATTTCAGAGCTACCGATTTGATAATCTCAGTGACACTGAAGCACTAACAGAGTCTAAACATGCAGTTTCGGTCAGACCGAGTTGCAGTTCGGTGACCGAGATGCTAGGGTTTCACTGAGAAATTGCTTTCGGTCGCACCGATTAGTACATTTCGGTCAGACCGAGTTGTACTTAGTGCAATGGCCTGGGCCAATCGGTGTGACCGAAAACCTCAATTCGGTCGGTCTGAGATGAGTTCGGCGGAAACCTAACCCTAAGATTTTGCATCAAATCTAATCTAGAGGATTATTTGTGTGGATAAGAAGCTTTCAATCATGGCAAGAATACAGGCATTTTCTTTGTGCATTGAATCAGAGTAAAGAAATAGCACAAAGGGGCCGAACCATACCCTAACTTGGTGATGGTTCGCTACGGTGGCAACGGCAGAGGCGATGTCCGTTGATGGTGGTGGAGACCTACGACGACAACACACAGATGGAGACGGCGACGATCCGGAGACCAAGGGGCGGCAGCAATGGCGTGCGGGAGCGAGGAGTTTGAAGGAATTTCCAAATGTTCAGTCCGTGATATATATACCCATATGCTATCGGTGACACCGAGTGGAACGTCTCGGTGGCACCGAGATGCAAAACTGCTTGCAGTTGCTGCAACTCGGTGAGACCGAATCGTTCTAATCGGTGGCACCAAGGTGAAAACCTAGATCAACTTAATGGTTTTGGTGAGACCGAATAGGAATGAGTTGGTCTGACCGAAATTCACTAAGAGGTTTTGGAAGTTAGCCCTTGACGGATCGGTGGCTCCGAGTGCTCCTCACCCGGAGGGTCCGAAAGTGACTTGTTCAAATTTTGTGATGTAGCATGAATAGAGTTTGAGAAGAGAACAAGCATAGATAGCTAGAGGAAGTTCTTAGGCATTCTTGTCCATCCATTTGGCCAATAAAAACCAAACAATCAAAAATACAAATGGATGTCCTCGAATGGAGAAAATTATGCAACCAACATGCTCACACAATAAGATAGCAAATAAAACATGTGACAAAGCATGCACATACACTCTAGCATCTATCAAGCAATTGGCGATGACTAGGTCATCTATATATGAGTATATTGACTTAGGAGTCAAATGAGAACATTTGATCATAGGTCATACTCATCGTTTAAGCACAAGTGGGGTTGCCACTTTTACATAAAGCATTGTTGTGTTCACACCATTAGAGTTGCTTTAGCTCAATTTTTTAGAGCAAAGCTCCCCCTAGATGTGATATCCCCCCTAAAAGGGATGAACAAACCTTGGGTTTTGTCGATGATGACTTCATGTAGATAGTGAAGATGTGGATGCTCAATGTTGATGTAGATCTTTTGGAGCAATCCATTGGAGTGTGTTGCACTCTCAATACCTACATGGGTTAGTCCCACAAGGAACATGCAAGGATATCCATAGACATAGAGTGAAGCACACATATGATGATGTCCATAAAAGCATTAGGTTACCTTGTCCCTTGTCTTACTAACAAGAGGGTTTGTGACTCCATGAACTAGTGCAAGATATGAAAGTTGGTTGCACTTGTCCTTGCCAAAATGAATATGAGTGAAGTATGTTGGCGGAGTCACCCTCAAGAACACTCTAGTTCTTCTTCTTTGGAATCCACATCAACTTGATGGGAATCCTTGGAGTTGTAGTCGTACTTGATGAAGTAGAACTTGACATAGTCTTGGGAACCCACTTGACCATGGCCTTAGGAGCTTCTTCAAATGAATCAATCTCTTCTTGAAGCTTGTCCTTGCCCTTTAGCTTGTGGTCTTGTGGTGGAAGATCATCTTGAGCTTCTGTTCCCTTGAAATAAGTGGGGTCATACTTCTCTTGTTGAGGAACAAACTTCGTCTTGGGGTATTGATCTTCTTCCCACTCAAATCCATTGGCATTGAACTTTTTTTCAAAACCAACACCTTGATTCTTCCGGTGCCTTCCTTGCTTGCGTACAATTCCCTCAAATTGCTTACTTCCGGCAAGGCTCTTGTAAACACCTTTCTCTATAATTCCCTTCAGTAAGCTATTTTATTTCTCAAGTGTAACTTGGCTAAGAGAATCATTAGTGGAATCAAGAGAACTACTAGAAGCAACAATATTGGATTTAACATGGTTATTGTTACTACTAGAGGAAGAATCTTTCTTGTTCTTATTGCTAGATTTTACTTGTGGCATATAAGTAGACAAGAGTAAATGCTTGGCAATGTAAGAAGAACTCTTCTTTCGAAGATCATTGATAGCTTTTAGAAACCCATGCTCTTGCTCTAAATTTAGCTTCTCGAAGCGTAGCTTCTCATGAGTTCTTAGGAGCTCTCTATGATCCTCTAGAGGTGTTTCATGAGCTAACTTAAGAGTGTTTAGTTCTTTAGTTAGACGCTCAATCTCCTTCTTATCATTGTCATTCATTTCATCTTGATTAGCATGATTACTAGCAAGTTCATCATAGTTTTCATCACTATTGTTGTCAACAAGTAAATCATCATCACCTAGCAAATCATCTTCATCACTATTGAAATCAACATACTCGGGGTGTGATACCTTAGGGCCTTTAGCCATGAAGCATCTTCCAATTCCTTCATTTGGTGAGTCAAATATGTCGTAGGAGTTGGATGACACAAGTGCAAGACCGGCAACACCTTCATCTTGAGTATATTCGGAGTCGGAGTGATAGCTTCTCTCGGAGTAGTTGTCGGAGTCAGAACCGGATACCCATTCACCAACGTGAGCTTGATGTCTTCGTCTTGTGTAGGTCGACTTGTCCTTCCTTTCCGAATCCTTGCTCCTACGAGAGGGACTTCGTTCATAACGATCATCTCTACTCCTTCTCTCTCTTGGTGGTGATTCATCTCTTTTACTTCTCCTTTTTGGTGAATCTTCTCTTTTCTTGTAGGGAGCCATACACTCATTGGAGTAGTGTCCGAGTCTTCCACAATTGTAGCAATTACGATCACAAATAGAAGATCTTGACTTGGAGCTTCTCTCTTTGCTTCTATTCTTGTAGAACTTGTTGAAGTTCTTCACCATTAAGCTCAATTCTTCATTGGAGACTTGCTTCTCACTTGATGTTGTAGGGGCATCACTTGAAGCTTTGTAAGCACCACTTGACTTGTTGTGGAGCTCTTCCTTATCGTTGAGTGACATCTCATGAGCAACGATTCTACCAATGACTTCCGTGGGCTTGAGATCTTTGTAATTGGGCATCATTTGGATTAATGTGCACATGGTGTCATATTTTCCATCCAAGGCTCTTAGGATCTTCTTGATGATGAATTTGTCGATCATCTCTTCGCTTCCTAAGCCGACAATCTCATTTGTGATGAGAGCAAGCCTAGAGTACATCTCGACGACTCCTTCACCATCCTTCATCTTGAACTTGTCAAGTTGACTTTGAAGCACATCCAATTTGGATTCCTTGACGGACTCGGTACCTTCGTGCACATCAACCAAAGTATCCCAAATTTTCTTTGCATTCTCAAGGCGGCTGATTTTGTTGAATTCTTCGGGGCATAATCCATTGAAGAGAATATCGCAAGCTTGAGCATTGTATTGCAACATCTTCATTTCTTCCGTGGACGCTTCACAATCCGATTCTTTTCCATCCTCGAAGAAATCACCTTGCAAGCTAATGCGCACAATATCCCAAACGGCAGGGTTATGACCAAGAATATGCATTTTCATCTTATGCTTCCAACTAGCAAAATTAGTACCATCAAAGTAAGGACCTCTACGGTGGTAATTTCCCTCGCTAGACGCCATACTCTCCTAGGTTGTGAAACCAAGGCTATGATCACCAAAGCTATGGAAATCAAGTCAAATGGAGACCACAGCTCTGATACCACTTGTAGGATCGAAAGTAGGTCTAGGGGGTGATTAGACTACTTGGCCAAATAAAAATCTAACTTTTTCCTAATTTTAGTTGTGGGCAGATTTTAGCAATTGACACACGTCAAGCAATCAACCTACACATGCAATTATAAGAGTGTAGCAACGGAAAGTAAAATATTGCATATGAAGGTAAAGGGAAGGGTTTGGAGAGTGCAAACGCAATGATGACATGGAGATTTTTGGCGTGGTTCTGATAGGTGGTGCTATCGTACATCCACGTTGATGGAGACTTCAACCCATGAAGGGTAATGGTTGCGCGAGTCCAAGGAGGGCTCCACCCACGAAGGGTCCACGAAGAAGCAACCTTGTCCATCCCACCATGGCCATCACCCACGAAGGACTTGCCTCACTTGGGTAGATCTTCATAAAGTAGGCGATCTCCTTGCCCTTACAAACTTCTTGGTTCAACTCCACAATCTTGTCGGAGGCTCCCAAACGACACCTAACCAATCTAGGAGACACCACTCTCCAAAAGGTAATAGATGTTATGTTGATGATGAACTCCTTGCTCTTGTGCTTCAAATGATAGTCTCCCCAACACGCAACTCTCTCTCACAGATTTGGATATGGTGGAAAGATGATTTGAGTGGAAAGCAACTTGGCGAAGGCTGGAAATCAAGATTCTTGTGGTAGGATTGGTATATCTTGATCTCAACACATGAGTAGGTGGCTCTCTCTCAGAAAATGTATGTTGGAAGTGTAGGCACGTTCTGATGGCTCTCTCACAAATGGAGAAGGGGTTGGAGGGGTATATATAGCCTCCACACAAAATCCAACCATTAAACACATTTGACCCAACTTGGTAAGACCGAATAGAAGAACTCGGTGAGACCGATTTAGGTCAAAATGTGAACGTTAGGAATCTCGATGGGACCGACTGGAACAACTCGGTGGGACCGATGTGCTAGGGCTTAGGGCAAACATCAACTCGGTGAGACCGAAGTGAAGCAATAAGGCAATAGAGAAGATGTCAAGCCAACTTGATGTGACCGATCGCAATTTCGGTGAGACCGAAACAATTGCAACAGGCAACAGAGAGTTTGCAAGGCCATCTCAGTGAGACCGAGATCCGTATCGGTGTGACCAAACTGTTAGGGTTTCTGGCAGTGGCAATGTCATATGAACTCGGTGGCGCCGGATAAAAAGAATCGGTGAGGCCGAGTTTGACTTTGGGTTTTGGAGATATTTGGAATGAGAAACTGGTTGAGGGCTTTGGAGCAATATCACTAAGCATTTTGAGCAAGTAGACCATTAAGCAACACCTCATCCCCTTTTAATAGTATTGGCTTTCCTATGGACTCAATGTGATCTTGGATCACTAAAAATGAAATGAAGAGTCTTGAGCTTTTGCCAATGTGTGTCCTTAGCATTTTGAGGGGTCCACATCTCTAGTCCATGCCATGCCATTCATTGAACTTTCTCAAATATTAAACTTGAATGGATATTAGTTCAATGAGCTATATGTTGTTATGAATTATCAAAACCACCCTGGGACTAGTTGCACTTTCAGATAGCAACTGGCGAGAGCGGCACAACAGTTGTCCATTCTGCAGCGGTGGCCTTAGCCCTGGTGGAGGCCACCCATGACCATGTCGAGGCCGCCCACGCCCAGCTCATGGCGGTCACAGCACAAATCGAACGACGACAACGGTCGGCAACCCATGACCGAAGAGTTGGCAATCACCGAGAGCGTTCGAGCAGCCGTCTGTTCCTCCACGGCATACCTTGCCACGACGGAGCCCGTCCAAGCCCAGATCGCGGCCGCCCACACCCAGCTCATGGCAGCCTTTTTCAAAGAGAATGAGGACGCGGATGGCGAGATGCTTGCCCAGTATGGTGCGATGGATGCCATGGAGCCCCTTCCCCAGGAGATCGTCGGGTGCGAGCTGGACATGGAGGAGGCGGCGGAGATCGACGAGCACCAGCCGTAGTAGTACTCTTTTTTTGTTTAATTAAAAGCGCTGGTCTTTAATTTGTTAGAGTTATGTTTAGGTCAGCTAGCTCTGTTTAATTGCTGAACTTGCTCGATTAAGAAGTGTGGGTGTGTTGTAGTCTCCTTTGTGTACCCAAATTATGCAATGACGTGGATGACCACTGTAACCAGGGAAATTCGGACCAAAATTTGCACATTCAAACTCATCACACATGGGTTAAGCTATGATCTTCACACATCATACATAGTGCTGAATAAGGGACCGTGTCTGATGACACTTTGCGCGCCAGTTTTTTCGCTGCACCGATCCAAAATTTTCGTCTTCCGCGGAAATATCTACCTCCCCGCCCCCTCCCCCTTACCAAAAGCCACATTCCCCCTGTTTCCACCTTCCTTTGCAAGTTGAAACCTTCAATCCTTGCTTGCAGCACCACCTCCTCATCGGTGACCCTCCTTCACGCTGCTCGGCCTTGTCGATCAAGGCAGGTAATCCACACCCGACCCCCATCCTCCTCCTCCTTCCACATCCCACATGCCCCGACCGTCGGCGTGACACCTTCCACCCAAATAACCGACCCCTCCCCCAAATAAGCGCCACCCTAAGCCATGGTGCACGCAGTATAGCTAGGAGCTCAAGGAGCATTTGGCAGCGGAGAAGCAAATCACGGTTGCACGCGCGGATGAGGTCGCAATGGCTGCCATTCGTGCCGAGGCCCAGATCATGGAGGAGCACCTCATCGTCGAGGCCACCGTCGACGCCTCACGCACCGATGCTGCGACACGGTTGGCTGCTTTAAACGATAGTTCATGGCGTTTTCTCAAGGCCACTGTCGGTGCCTTCGACGAAGACTACGAGGTGTTTTCTCAGTGTGCCCGTGCTTACCTCAACTCGAGAGCCAGTAGATTGGTGCCCGGAGCGGCTCAGGCAACTCACCACTACGACGAGGGCACCCATGATGTGGAGGCCTCACCCTCTTCCATGTCCAAGGAGCCAATCATCATCGATATCTCCGACGATGAGGAGTAGCTTGTCTTATTACCTCACTATAACGACCTATGTTCAGTTTACTAGCTACGTCGGTTACGCATGCTCGGTTTACCCGTTGCATGTGCTGCTCTTGCCTTTCCTTAACAAATTCTAGTGAATTGTCCTATCTACTTTTACCATGCAATATGTTACTCTAGTGTATATGTTATATATGTCGTGCAATTGGTGCTCACTTATTAACTATTTGGTTAATTAGTTGCCATGTTCAGTTTACTGTTTGGTTCAATTATGCAAATGTGATGATTCTTCAGGGTGCAATTTTGTATTGTCTTCCGTGTGAGAAATAAATCGAATTTATCTTGACCAAATACATGAGAAACAAATACAATTGCTATATTTCCAAGTTGTCAAGCATGCTTGGTTTGGTTAACTGTCTGATCTTCTAGTATGTTATATATTGTGCAATGTGGTGCTCAGTTAACGTTTGGTTCATTTGTTGTGGTGTTTAGTTAAATGTTTGGTTCAATTCTGCAATGCGATGTTCAATTGTTGTGGGTGCATTCTGTTATTGTATACCATGTGAGAAATAAATCAAATTTGGTTGTACTAAATACATGAGAAACAAATATAATTGCTATATTTCCAAGTTGTTAAGCATGCTTGGTTTGGCTAACTGTTTGATCTTCTATTAGGAGTATGTTATATTGTGCAATGTGGTGCTCAGTTAATGTTTGGTTCATTTATTGTGGTGTTTAGTTAACTATTTGGTTCTAGTCTGCAATGATGTTCAATTGTTGTGGGTACAATTTTGTATGGTTATGCATGTGAGGAATAAATCGAATTTGGCTATACTAAATACATGAGAAACATATATAATTGCTATATTTCCAAGTTCTTAATCATTCTTGGTTTGGTTAACTGTCTGATCTTCTATTAGGAGTATGTTATACTGTGCAATGTGGTGCTCAGTTAATGTTTGGTTCATCTGTTGTGGTGTGTAGTTAATTGATTGGTTCAATTCTGCAATGCGATGTCCAATTGTTGTGGGTAGAATTTTGTAATGTTATGCATGTGAGCAATAATTCGAATTTGGCTGCACTTAATACATGAGAAACATATACAATTGCTATATTTCCTAGTTCTTAATCATGCTTGGTTTGGATAAATGGGTTTTCCATGTGGCTCGAATTAATCTGATGAATCCGCAATGTGTTTATTTTTCATCAAAATATTTTACTAATAGCATGCCAACCCTCACTTAACCGGATCACTAACTACCTTATATATGTTGCAGGGAAACAAAGGGAAGCACTGAGGTTTACAATTGAGGTTTGTACATGCATGGTCCTTTGTCTAATAGCACATTATTGTGCAATTGCAGGAACCATTCTAAATATTAGGTTTTTAACAATTTGGTTTTGCACATGTAGGTCCTGCTGTCAGAGGTTTTCACCCACTGTTCGACCCTTTTTGCATATGGGGAAATGAGTTGTCCATGAATATCAGTCAAGCCAAGAAACTCAGAAAGATTGTTAGGATAAAGAAATTAGCGACAAAAAACAACAAGATATTTGTCTGCACAATGAAGAAGACATCAGTTCACTACAGGATGGTACTAACTATTATACCTTGGCTTTTTTATTCCTTTACCCCATTTCCAATCTAGAGAAGATATTTATGCACATCCTTGTTTTCAGGGCTTTCCAAAGCAGTTCACTGATGATTACCTCTCAAACCACCTGCATGGTCAGGAGGTGAGGAAGGTATTCATACAACACCCACGGTTCAATATTGAAGTCTTCTAGAAGAGGACGAAGGATGGACGGTCAATCATCCACAGGCACTGGCCTAAAGTTGCAAAGACCTTCAACATCAAAGAAGGCTCAATATTCGCCTTCCGCTTCAGCAGTTTTCCAGATGAGATTCATCTGTCTATGTACTATCTATGATGCTAATTTCGAAAGGTTATAAATGTTGCAAGTGAAACTTGGTGCTGGTGCAGTTGTGTAATGGGGTAGTTGAGTGCTGAAGCTATATGATGTTGTACTCTGATGTATTTCAATTATGAAATCCTGCTTCCTTAATACGAAAATGAAATATATTTTGTGCTTAATATGAAATGTCAATTAGATTAATAAATGGATTATTAATAATAGGACAATTAGCCTGCTAATGGCCAATTAGCCCACTAATTGGGTTTTTCTATTGCAAACGGTTATTGAGAAAACACCGTGGGCGATGAACTCAGGCAACACACACAGTTTCTAGGAATAAACCATGTTGGATCAATGAATAATTATACATGACATCCTCTTGAAAACTGTTTGCGTTAGGCCATATTGCGCAAACGTTTACCACATAAAAAGTGTGTGTGATGGACAACCTATGCCACACAGTTTCTTCTACGCACCGTGTGTGATGCATTCAATAACGCAAACGATAAAATTGTTCATATCGTCTGCAATGGCAACGCTATCACAAATGATTTAATGGGGAAAATTGTGTGTGATGTACCTGCGAATGGAAACGTTTTCCTTGGAGTGACTGTGTGGGATGTATATACGAACGGAAACGTACTTCTTGGATTAACTATATGGGATGTACATACTAACGGAAACATATTCCTTGGATTGACTGTGTGGAATGTACATACGAACAGAAACGTTTAGCCGGGACTGACTATGCGGGATGTACTTACGACCGGAAACGATTTGGCATGTATAATTGTATTTTTCTAGCACAAATGTATGTATAATCGTATTTGATCGCTCGCCCATCACACACGACCTCATTTTGCCGAGCGTGTGTGCCAGGAGGGCCTATCCCCAACGGTTTCTAGGTCGTGTGGAAAGGATCCCCCTATCACACACACTCACTCGGCGACGGTTCAGAACGCCATCGCGGAAAGGGGTTAAAAACCGTTTCTATAGCACCTCGTTGTACCAGTGTGCCTTGTTATTGTTTGTCGTATTTGCTTTGTTTGTTGTGAGCTTGCGAGTACATTCAAAGTACTCACCTGGCGTGTCATGCCAGATGCAGGAGAATCCGTATAAGGAGTTGATGTCATTCGATTCGCCGTAATGTAGGCCGTGTCCCAGCAGTGTCCTTGTGGAGTGGAGTCCCGCTACTTCATCGTTCCGCTGCCGAGTAGGAGTTTCCCTTATCGTCGAGGCCCCTCGAGATGTCTTCTAAATAATGTACATAAGTGCAGCTGCACCGTGTGTGCCGCTTGGCCTCGACTGCTATGTAATATCTGAACCTATGTATCTGCAAGAGATCAATAAGGTGGTTGTTTTCTGTACCAAGTTGTTGTGTATTGCTAGAAGACTTGATCTCTGGGCTGGCAATGTAAGGTAAACCAGTTGCTCTGAGCCGGGGTGCCACACTCCTTCGTCCTCCTTGGGAGTGTGTACCATGTAGATATCGTGGGTGGAGGTAGCTGCCCAATTCCCGGTGTAACCGAGTGTCAGAGGTGACGCGGTATATGACATATCGTCAACAACCTCCTCCATGTCAATGGCCTTATCAGAGGTAGAGTCTAGCATGTGGTTAAATCTTCAATCATGGCGACCAGGTGGGTGGTGGGTGGGAAAAAATTCTACACCTTCGAATCTAAATCCGATCTAGTCGCGCACCGAGGTCTGCCCGTCCGAGAACTTGAGATTTTGGGTTTGGTACAACATCTCATTAAAAGCAAGAAGGTCGGTTTCACCCATCCTTTGATAGTAGGCGACGCCGAGATGGACTCAAGTCGAGGTGTCATAGGATGCTACCTCAGGGTTTTCATCCTATAGGCCCAACACATGTACTAGTGAAGAAATGCTCGGATCCGAGCTCTGAGCTGGATCTGAGAGAGACGTCATACCGAGGGCCCGCTCTGAGATCAAATCCGGCGTGTGGGCGGTGACACCTATGTGCTTCTGGGGCAGATCTAACGTCAGCCCAAGGAAAGAAGCTCGTCGTGTGAATCCGTGGTGTTTTCTAGACTGCCAAACCGGATGGCTTGGCCCGACGAAAGATCCTGTGCCTCGCTGAGATGGCCAGTCGAGTCGGCATGCAACGTTATGCTACGAAAGGCGAAAAGTTGTCCAGGGGCTAAGATGCCCTCGCAGCGGATGTTGTCGCCGATCTGAAGGTTCACCATCGAGCCCATGCGATCACCTGCCGGGACCTTGATACGTCTCCAACGTATCTATAACTTTTGATTGTTCCATGCTATTATATTATCTATTTTGGATGTTCTATATGCATTAATATGCTATTTTATATTATTTTTGGGACTAACGTATTAACCCAGAGCCCAGTGCTAGTTTCTGTTTTTTCCTTGTTTTTGACTTTTACAGAAAAGGAATATCAAGCGGAGTCCAAACGGACTAAAACTTTACCATGATTTTTCTTGGACCAGTAGACACCTACATGACTTGGAGAGAGGGCCAGAAGAGTCCCGAGGGCCCCTCGGGAGTCCCCTAACCCTAATTCCACCTCTATATATTCTCAAGTATTCCCCAAACATCATAAGCATCCACCAAAATACTTTTCCGCCACCGCAAGCCTCTGTTCCCGTGAGATACCATCTTGGGGCCTTTTCCGGCACCCTTCCGGAGGGGGATTCGATCACGGAGGGCCTCTACATCAACCTTGCTGCCCTTCCGATGAAGCATGAGTAGTTTACCATAGACCTACGGGTCCATAGCTAGTAGCTAGATGGCTTCTTCACTCTCTTTGATCTTCAATACCATGTTCTCCTCGATGTTCTTGGAGTTCTATCCGATGTAATCTTATTTTGCGGTGTGTTTGTTGAGATCCAATGAATTGTGGATTTATGATCAGATTATCTATGAATATTATTTGAGTCTTCTCTGAACTCTTTTATGCATGATTAAGATATCTTTGTATTTCTCTTCGAACTATCGGTTTGGTTTGGCCAACTAGATTGGTTTTTCTTGCAATGGGAGAGGTGCTTAGTTTTGGGTTCAATCTTGCGGTGTCCTCACCCAGTGATAGAAGGGGTAGCGAGGCACGTATTGTATTATTGCCATCAAGGATAAAAAGATGGGGTTTATGTCATATTGCTTGAGTTTATCCCTCTACATCATGTCATCTTACTTAAAGCGTTGCTTTGTTCTTATGAACTTAATACTCCAGATGCAGGCAGGAGTCGGTCGATGTGTGGAGTAATAGTAGTAGATGCAGAATCGTTTCGGTCTACTTGTCACGGATGTGATGCCTATATTCATGATCATTGCCTTAGATATCGTCATAACTATGCGCTTTTCTATCAATTGCTCAACAGTAATTTGTTTACCCACCGTATGTTTTCTTTTAAGAGAGAAGCCTCTAGTGAAACCTATGGCCCCCGGGTCTATTTTCCATCATATATTTTTAGATCTATAAACCAAAAAACCCAAAAATACCTTGCTGCAATTTATTTATATTTAATTTAGTTTGTTCTTTTATTTATCTCTTATACCCATCTGTATTAGATCTCACTCTTGTTCGTGACCGTGAAGGGATTGACAACCCCTTTTTCGCGTTGTGTGCAAGTGTTTGTTAGTTTGTGCAGGTGCATAGATTGGAGACTTTCTTGTGCCTCCTACTGGATTGATACCTTGGTTCTTAACTAAGGGAAATAGTTGTCTCTACTTTGCTGCATCACCCTTTCCTCTTCAAGGGAAAAATCAACGCAAGCTCAAGAAGTACCAGGAAGAATTTCTGGCGCCGTTGCCGAGGAGGTTCTACATCAAGCCTACCAATACCCATCATAAACTCTCATCTCTTGCACTTACATTATTTTCCATTTGCCTCTCGTTTTCCTCTCCCCCACTTCTAAAACATTTTCAGAAAAAAACAAAAATATTTGCCTTTTTATTCGCCCTTCTTTCGTTTGCTTTTCGTTAGCTTGTGTGCTAGATCGTTGTTTTGCTATCATGGCTAGTCCTCCTACCATTGTTAGTACCCCTGAAAGTGAGGTTCTCAATTTTAAACAAAGGGAGGGAGAAAATTTAAAAGATGCTTGGTATAGAATTTGCAATGCTCAAAATAGATCTACTCGTAAGCAATCTACTACCGTTCTCCTTCACAATTTTTATGTGGGTGTTACTACTTGGTATAGATATGTTCTAGATACCATTACTGGAGGTAATTTCTTGGGTAGCCATACTTTGGATGCTTATAATGCTATGATAGATTTGGTAGGCTCACCACCACTCATGGTTAATGAAACAGTTTTTAACTTTGGAACATGTGATGCAAAGGCTTGATATTATTGAGAATAAAATTTCTACCATAGAGCTTATTGAAAACTTGGATAAGAAGATCCATAATCACATTACTCAAATTGGATCAAAGGTAGGAATCACTTTAAAGAATCTAAAGGAAAAGGAACCCATAGTTAATGAGAAGATAGATCAAGGTTCTACTAGAATTGCTAAGTTAGAAGATATTATTACCAACTTGGGTTCCGCTTTTGCCTCTGTTAAAACTACTCCAAATTTTCCTCCTACTAAAGCTACTAAGTTTATTTATGTTCCTAAAAATAAGGGTGAATCATCTAGTAAAGGAAACGAAGATCTTAAGATGATAAGTGTTTACCCTAGCTTTATCAATATCACTAAGGAACCAATTGCTACAAGTGAATTTCTTGATTTCCTACCTAGGAGTGTGATTATCAATAAACCCAAAGAATCTCCTAGGGGTTATAAGTGTGTAATTGAAGAATTAAATACCAAAGATGACAATACCTAGATCTATGTTTTATGCCTAGCTAGGGGCGTTAAACAATAGCGCTTGTTGGGAGGCAACCCAATTTTATTTTTATGTTTTTTGATTTTGGTTCTGTTTTTCAATAAATACACATTATTACCTCTGTAGTAATTGTGTTTTGGTGTTTTAATTAGTGTTTGAGCCAAGCAAGACCTTTGGGATGCTTTGGTATATCGTTGATTTGGTTTTGCTGAAAAACAGAAACTTTTGCGTCAAGTAACAGAATTGTTTAAATTCACTGAAGCGTGGAAAAATTCTGAATTTTTTACACAAGATTGATATATGAATTGCCTATGTTTTCCTAATGTTTCAGAAATTTTAGAGTTACAGAAGTATGATTAATATTCTGGTTACTACAGACTGTTCTGTTTTTGACAGATTCTGTTTTCCATGTGTTGTTTGCTTATTTTGATGAATCTATGGGTAGTATCGGGGGGTATGAACCATGGAGAAGTTGGAATACAGTAGATATAACACCAATATAAATTTAGAATGAGTTCACAACAGTACCTAAAGTGGTGATTTATTTTATTATACTAACGGATCTTATGAGTTTTCTGTTGAGTTTTGTGTTGTGAAGTTTTCAAGTTTTGGGTAAAGATTTGATGGACTCTGGAATAAGGAGTGGCAAGAGCCTAAGCTTGGGGATGCCCAAGGCACCCCGAAGGTAATATTGAAGGAAAACCAAGCATCTAAGCTTGGGGATGCCCCGGATGGCATCCCCTCTTTCGTCATCAATCAATTGGTAAATTTACTTGAGGCTATATTTTTATTCACCACATGATATGTGTTTTCCTTGGAGCGTCTTGTATGATATGAGTCTTTGATTTTTAGTTTGCCACAATCATCCTTGATGTACACACCTTTTGAGAGGGACATGCTTTAATCATGAATTTATTGGAATACTCTATGTTCTTCACTTATATCTTTTGAGCTAGGCAGTTTGCTCTAGTGCTTCACTTATATCTTTTTTTAGCACGGCGATGGCTTTATGTTATAGAAATTGTTGAACTCCCATTCTTCACTTATATTATTTTGAGAGTCTTAAACAGCATGGTAATTTTCTTAGGTTATGAATTTAGTCCTAATATGATGGGCATCCAAGAGGGATATAATAAAAACTTTCATATAAAAGAGCATTGAATATATGAGAAGTTTGATTCCTTGCATTTGTTTTGAGATATGAAGATGGTGATATTAGAGTCATGCTAGTGAGTAATTGTGGATTGGTAGAAATACTTGTGTTAAAGTTTGTGACTCCCGTAGCATGCACGTATGGTGAAACGTTATGTGATGAAGTCGGAGCATGATTTATTTTTTGATTGTCTTCCTTATGAGTGGCGGTCGGGGACGAGCGATGGTCTTTTCCTACCAATCTATTCCCCTAGGAGCATGTGTGTAGTACTTTGTTTCAATGGATAATAAATTTTTGCAATAAGTATGTGAGTTCTTTATGACTAATGTTTATTCCATGGATTATACGCACTCTCGCCCTTCCACCATTGCTAGCCTCTCTAGTACCGCACAACTTTCGCCGGTGCATTAAACCCACCATATACCCTTCCTCAAAACAGTCACCATACCTACCTATTATGGCATTTCCATAGCCATTTCGAGATATATTGCCATGCAACTTCCACCGTTCCTTTTTATTATGACACGCACCATCATTGTCATATTGCTTTGCATGATCATGTAGTTGGCATAGTATTTGTGGCTTGGCCACCGTTCATAATTTTTTATACATGTCACTCTCGATCATTGCACATCCTGATACACCGCCGAAGGCATTCATATAGAGTCATATTTTGTTCTAAGCATCGAGTTATAATTCTTGAGTTGTAAGTAAATAAAAGTGTGATGATCATCATTATTAGAGCATTGTCCCATGTGAGGAAAGGATGATGGAAGCTGTCACTACTGGAATCAGCTTCTTTGCCGTCCGCCATGGCGGACGGCAAAGGCATAGATCACGGACGACAAAATGCTTTGTCGTCCGCTAGCGGACGGCAAACTGTCCGGATGAAAGCCTGCCAGCAAAGGCCTTCTTTGTCGTCCGCTTCTTAGAAACGGACGGCAAAGGATTGTGCCGTCCGCCATCCGAGGCCAGCAGACGGCAAAGACAGCGGACGGCAGTGCGGTGGCGTGAGAGCCGTTAGGGGGTTAACGGCGCTCTTTGCTGTCCGCTGGCGGACGGCAAAGAGCCCAGCTAGGCAGCACTAGGAAGCTGCCACGTGTCCAGATATGCCGTCCGCCAGCAGACGGCAAAGAGGTTTGAATCATTGCCGTCTGCTGGCAGACGGCATAGATGGTCACTTTGCCGTCCGCCATCAGACGGCAAAATGACCAAATAGGCAGCCAGTGTTCCCAGTTTGCACAGGTGACTGCCACGTGTCCTCTTTGTCGTCTGCTAGCGGACGGCAAAGAGGCTATATATCCCCTGTTTTTATTTAAATCCCATTAATTAGACATGGTTTCAAACACAGATATACATGCATACATATACAACATATCCAACAGCATGTCCAACAACATATTTCATCCAATCCAACAACATAGTTCAACAAAGTCCAACATATCCATATATACATAACCAGAAACAAGTTTCCAACAACATATCCATATAGACATACATATCCAAACAAGTTTTCATAAACAACAAGGAAGCACCACAAGAATAGTACACTCCATGAATCCAAGTTTCCTCATGTAAAGCAAATCTGCAAATTGGGAAAGATGAAAGTTAGAAGAAGAAGAAGAAGAAGAAGAAGAAGAAGAAGAAGAAGACTAGTTAGAAGAAGAAGAAGAAGATTTTTTTTCTTCTCTTTCTTTTTCTCCTCTCCTCTTCTTTATCTTCTTCTTCTTCTAACTAAGGTAGGTAAAAATGTCATTTTATTGCTAAGCTAGGTAAAAATGCTAAGTGTAGGTCATTTTAGAGCTAAGGTAGGTAAATAGGTCATTTTGGAGCTTAGTAAGGTTATTATGTCATTTTCGAGGAAAATAAGCTAAGTCTATATCATTTTGGAGCTAACAAAGATTATCATGCCATTTTTTACCTAAGTATGCTAAGTATGTCATAAATGAACTGAATAAGCTAAGTATAGCTTATTTTTTATCTAACTTAGGTAATTATGCCATTTAGGAGGAAAATAAGCTAAGTATCCATTTGTAAAGCAAAACACTAGAGAAAACTTACCCTCATCACAACAAATGTGATGAAGATCGCAACTAAGGTAACAATTGATCCAACGGCATAATGATACCAAGCCTCATTATCAATGGCATATTTTCTAATCTTCTTAAGCTTCAGGCGCATTGCATCCATCTTCAAGCGCATTGCATTCATCTTCATCTTGTGATCATCGATGGCATCGGCAACATACAACTCCAATGTCATCTTCTCTTCTTCAATTCTTTTATTTTTTTTCTTTCAAATACTCATTTTCTTTTTCAACTAAATTTAACTTCTCGACAAGAGGGTCCGTTTCAAATTCCGGTTCACATACCTCCTAGATTAAAATATCTCTATGTCAACTTGATGGCCATAATTTGCATAAATGCGAAATGCAACAAATAGTTATGAAAGAGAATTTACCACATCCAAATCATAAAGCGGGCGAGGGCCGACCGGGACGGAAATCAAGACCATGGCACTATGTATAAGAAACAATCATACAAAGTAAGAAAACTATAAATACCAACTATATAAATCATACAATCATACAAATAACTATATAAATCAAGTACAACATAAAATTTTGAATCATTATCGGTAATGACGTGCTCGTCATCATCATTAATAAAAGCATCATCATCATCACTATCGGTAATGACGTGCTCATCATCATCATTAATAAATGCATCATCATGTGGAAGGCCACCTTTACGTAATCGTTCAAGCATTGACAGGTCATCTGCAGCAGTAACTTCTTCTTCTTCCGGCTCTTCTTGTTCCAGCTCAGGGGTGAAGTCGGATTCACTATCGTTGTCTACTTCAATGTCTGGGGTGGAGTAGAGCGGTTCTTAAAACGTTTTCTGGAAAGACGTGTTTCTTGGAAGAATTCTCCTTCGTCATATGTGTCTTGGTTAATGTGAGGTTCATAATCCTTTTCATTGGGGGGAGGTGGTCTAACATGTGGCGGCACTTCATAAACGACGTCCCAACCACTGAGATTTGGATCACTTTGATAGGCCCACGGTAGATAGAAAACTTGGGTTGCCTGTTGAGCCGTAATATAGACATCAGGAACATCCAAATGGGTGCTTTGTTTGATTTCGACTAGCCCTATATGTTCATGAGTCCTTCTAGTCTCCCTCGACTGGAACCAATAACATCTGAAGACTACGACGTTTGGTGGGTTTTCACCATAGAATTCAAGTTCATAAATTGCTTCAACTATTCCATAATACTCGATACCTCCTTCGCCGATAGCAGAGACACAACAATTTGTAGACTTTCGGTCAGCCATAGATAGCTCTTTGCCATAGGTACGAAAGCGATACCCGTTGATGTCGTATTTGTCAAATGAACGGACCTTATAGTCAAAACCATTAGCTACTTGTCTCAATTCGGCATCCATAATCTCTGAATTAGCCTACAAGTTTAATACGAAAGGATTGTTGCATTAGTCGCAAATTAGCCAAAGAAAAAAAAGTGTCTAATGGAAATTACCGTTTTTTTGAACCAAGAGATGAAACCGGGAAATTCGGCTCCTTGTTTTGCCAGAAGCTCATACTCTTCGACGGAATCCTTTTGGATCACCGCTCCATACGAGAATATGGCGATGTATTGACTGCATCAAAAATCCAGGAATAAGAGAAGTTCAAAGGAATTAGAAGTTGTGAAACAATGTACCGAGATCTTACTCGATGTACGGCCGCACTTCTGTTAGGTTGTTGAAGAGATACAGCGAAATGGTCCGCCATTCTTCAACATCCAACCTTACAGGTTTCCAACCACCGGCTGGTGCGAGATTCCCTTTGAATAGGCTGAGGTTGGATTGACCCTTTTGAGGTTCGTCAGCATTGTACCGAGGCTTCGGATTATGCAAATGACGATTTTTGGCTTCGTAGTGTGCGGTCACGAAGTTTGCCGCCTCCTCAGTGATGAATGCCTCCGCCATCGATGCTTCTATTCTACGTTTATTTTTACATTTTGCTTGAAGCGTCTTCTACATCCTCTTAGTTGAGTAGCACCAACGATTTTGCACGGGCCCCCCCAATCGTGCCTCGGTCGGGAGATGCAAAATCAAGTGTTGCATTGGATTAAAGAAGCTTGGCGGAAAGATCTTCTCTAACTTGCAGATCAACTCCGGCACCAACTGTTCCATTTCTTCTAGGAGGCCAGGCGATAGTTCTTTCGCACAAAGAACATGGAAGAAATAGCTCAGCTCTGCCAGTACTAGCCATTCATCCTCAGGGATGAAGCCACGCAACATCACCGGCATTATCCGCTCAATCCATATGTGCCAATCATGACTTTTTAGACCAAATATTTTCAATTTTTGAAGACTCGCTCCCCTCTTTAGATTTGCTACATACCCATCGGGGAACATCAACTGCATTTTCACCCACAAAATAATTTCCTTCATAGCTGGCCTTCCAAGATTGAACCATGCCTTTCGCTTCGTCCAGTTGATCCCCTTTCCTTTCGGTTCTTTCATGTGAGTCCAGGCGTGTTCCTTATTATACCCCTCGAAATACCCTGGACGCTCTGGATCTGGCTCGAGAGCATTTAACTGATCTAGGGTCTGTTGGCCTGTCAACGCAGGTGGTGCAGAGTGTTTCACAACTCTACCTTTGATGAAGTTCTTCTTGTCTTTCCTGAACTTATGGCCAGGATGTAGAAACGGTCTATGCAAGTTGAAGCAACTATACTTGCGCCCTGCCGTCAGCCAACGAAACTCAAGAGCTCCCTTGCATGTGGGGCACAGGAACCTTCCATGCACACACCAGCCAACGAATAGCGCATACGCCGGCAAGTCATGCGTCGAGTACATGTACCAGGCACGCATTATGAAGTTCTGTTTGCTAAAGGCGTCGTATGTCTTGAACCCATTATCCCAAGCTTCTTGCAATTCGTCCTTAAGCGGCTGCATGTACACATTCATATTCTTCCCCGGATAGTTGGGCCCTGGAATTATCAACGTCAGGAAAATATTCTTTCGTTGCATAATCTGCCCGGGGGGGAGATTGAGTGGAATGACAAACACGGGCCAACAGATGTATGGGGCTGCCATCTGACCAAACACACTGAACCCATCTGTGCTGACAGCGACTCAAGGATGCCTTGGATCTGCCATTTTTTCCTTATGTAATGCATCGAAGCGCTTCCACGCTTCACCATCCGATGTGTGCACCATCATCACATTCCCATCTGCATCTAGTTCGGTTCTTTTGCCCGTTTTGTGACATGGCATCTGTCTAGCCGTCTCTTCGACCATGAAAAGACGTTGAAGTCTTGGTACGATTGGCATATACCGAAGAACATTAACGGGTATTTTGGTCTGCATCTTCTCACCCATACCGTTGTCTACCACAACATACCTGGAAGAATTGCAAATGGGACAATAGTTCAAGTCCTCATACTGAAGCCTAAATAAGACACATCCTTTCTCACAGGCATGTATCTTCTCATAGGGCATCTTAAGAGCACGGAGGATTTTGTCTGACTGGTACAGGTTTGGAGGTAGCACATGGCCTTTGGGTAGAAATCATCCGAATACTGTCATCATCGCGTCGTAGCATTCTCCGCCCAAGTTGAATTGAGCCTTCAAAGCCATTATTTGTGAGATGGCATCCAGCTGACAAAGCTCAGTGTGCTCGTGGAGAGGACGTTTTGAGGACTCCAACATTTCAGTGAAGGCCTTTGCAGATTCCTCCATCTCCTCGTTCGAGTCCCGAGCATCGTCAAAGTCTTGCACCATGTCTGCGGTCCCGGTACCATGCTCGTCGGTGCGACGACGAACCTCGGCTCTGGCATGTTGGGCAGACTCACCATGTAATGTCCAGACCGTGTAACCAGGCATAAAACCAAACTTCTACAGGTCTTTACTCATTTCAAGCTCGTCCCTCTTTTTATAGTTGTCGCAACGGGCACAGGGGCACCAGCTAAATTCCTGGCCATTTGCAAATGCGGCTCTAACAAACCCCTTGGTTTTTGTTAACCATTCCTCGGTCCAAACTTTCTGACTAGTGTAACCGGTGTACATCCATGCACAATCACTCATATTGACTTCCTACTGGACACACAAGAAATATATACATAATTAAGCAAACCATATCTATCAGTTAATGGAGTTTGTCAGTTTTATTACGTCCATGCAACCTACACGCTAATAGGTAAAGAAAGGTCCTAATCCCACCCGAGTATGTGTAGATCGGGTTCGTTTTCCCATGCTCTGCTCCGGATCCGACGCAAAATTTCGGCAGCACCTCCCCGCTGTTCTCTTGATACACGTCTCAGCAATAAGCAGAGAGAATGTGTACCCGGAGAACAACAGGGAGGCACTGATGAAATTCTGCATCGGATTCGGAGCTGAGCATATGGGAAAACGAACCCAATCTACACATACTCGGGCTGTCCATGGATAACGTTGGACAATTCGAAAGAATCATGATTATAAATATGCAAATGCATGCATATTTATAGATGTAACCCTTTCGAACGGGAGACGCATAGTGGTCACGCATACTGATGATTGAAGACACCTATAGCAAGTGTTAGGGGGTTCCTTGGCGTCGATGGAACCCTAAATAGCAAGTGTCATTGGTGCGAGATACATGTGGCGCTCGGCGTTGAACACTAGATCCACATCCCACAAGTGAAGCCGGCGCCCGGCGTCCCGCAACAATAGTTCTGGTGGCCGATGATGGTCGAGCACCTTGGCGAATTCGCAATGATGTTCGACCGCCATCGACGCCGAGAACTGTTGCTGTGGGACGCCGGATGCCGGCGTCACTTGTGGGACGTGGATGTAGTGTTCGACACCGACGGCCACATGTATCTCGCACCGACGATACTTGCTATTTAGGGTTCCATCGACAACGACCCCCTAACCCGCTCGTCCCCGGGTAAACTAAATAGCAACTACCATCGGTGCAAGTTACATGAGGCGGTCGGCGTTGAACACTAGATCCACATCCCACAAGTGAAGCCGGCGCCCAGCATCCCGCAACAATAGTTCTGGTGGCCGATGACGGTCGAACACCTTGGCGAATTTGTCTGGCAGCCTCTGCGATGAGGATTAAAGCCAAGTTTTGAAATTTCAAACAACCAAACCGACTTGAGTCAGTTTGGGTGTTTCAAGTTTCAACACTTGCCTTTTAATCGTCATCGCAGAGGCTGCCAGACAAATTCGCAATGGTGTTCGACCGCCATCGATGCCGAGAACTGTTGCTGTGGGACGCCGGACGCCGGCGTCACTTGTGGGACGTGGATGTAGTGTTCGACACCGACGGCCACATGTCGGGGTTGGGAGGCAGGGGGAGGGAAGGGGGGAGAGGGGGCGAGGGGGGGGGGTTCGGACGGCGCTCCTTGGGGGCGCAGGCAGGGGAGGGGTAGGAGGGAGGGGGGAGCGGGGGGGGGAGGGGAGAGGGTGGGCGGGGGGGAGGGCTGGATGGGTGGGGCGGAGGGGTGGTACGGGGGGCGGGGGGGAGGGGAAGGGGGGGGGGGAGGGGGGGGGTGGGAGGGTGGGACGGCAGAGGGGAGGGGTTGTCAGGGGGTCGGGCGGGGTCGGGGTATCTTTTCGAAGTGGGAGGAGGGGAGGAGGAGGAGGGTGGAGAAGAAGAGAAGAGGGGGGAGGAGGGCGGAGGAGGGAGAAGAGAAAAGGAAGCGAGGGGAGGAGGAGGAGGAAGGGAGGAGGCGGAGGCGGAGGAGGATGGGAGGGAGATGATGGAGAGGAGGAGGAGGATGAAGCTCTTCTGGGAGATAGCAGAAGAATCACGGCTGCTATTCTCTATCTCTCGTCTGCTTCTGAGGGCATGTCCTCCTTCTCGTTTCTTCTTCTCTTCTCCTCCTGTCCTCCCTCCGCCTTCTAATCTTCTTCTAAACAAACTAAAACTAATATCAAATAAACTAAAACTAAAACTAATCTAAAATAAACTAAAACTAAAATTAATCTAAAATAAACTAAACTAAAACTATAACTAAAAAAGAAACTAAACTAAAAGAAACAAAAGAAACTATAATTAAACAAAAAAAAAGGGGAGGAGCTCACCTGGTGGAGGGGGCGGCCGGACGGCTGCGGCGGCCGCTGGAGGAGGCGGTGACTGGTGGAGGGGAGAGGCCGGACGGCCGCGGCGGGACGGGGCGGGGATTGGGGATAGCTGCGGACTGAAAGAGGAAAGAGGAGCGAGAAGCCATGGAGAGTGAGATTGGGAGATGAGCGGGACGGAGCGGGAGGGGAAGAGGGGGACGGGAGGAGGGGAGAGCAATGGTGAGAAGAGGAGCGCTGTGAGGAGGGAGTCGGAGAAGGAGGGGAGGGGGAGGAAGGGGGAGGGGGAGTGGGGGGGAGGGGAGGGCGGAGGGGGGGGAGTGGGGTGTGGGGAGCCGGAGGGACAGGGGGGGGGGGGGAGGGGAGACGGGGAAAGGGGCAGGAGGGGAGCAGGGGACGACTGAGGGGGAGACGGTAGGGGGGCGCAGGGGAGGGGTGCGGGGCGGCGGGGCGGCCGGCTACGGCAGACGGGGTCGGCGGCGGCGGCGCGGGTGTGGGTGGGGAGGAATGAGAGAGTGGAGAGAAGAGAGGGGGGCGGGACGGTTGTTAACGTACGCGCCTCTTTGCCGTCAGGCAACAGTCGGCAAAGTTTCTTTGCCGTCTGCTTGCGGACGGCAAAGAGGTGGGGCCGGTGGGCTTGAGTTGGTTAAACAATAACTGGACCCACCCACCTCTTTGTCGTCTGCTAGCGGACGGCAAAGATTCTTTGCCATCAGCCAGCGGACGGCAAAGAACAGGCTGATGGCAAAGACTTTGTTTGCCATCAGCCACATCTTTGCCGTCCGTTTTCTTGTGGCTGACGGCAAAGACCTTATTTGCCGTCAGCAAGCGGACGGCAAAGAATTAGCAGACGGCAAAGAAGTGGATTCCAGTAGTGTATGATTCCCACACAAGTTGGGATGAGTCTCTGGACTTTATAAAAAATAAAAGAGGCCAAAGAAGCCCAAATAAAAAAAGGCCAAAGAAGCCCAAACAAAAAAATGAGAGAAAAAGAGAGAAGGGACAATGTTACTATCCTTTTTCCACACTTGTGCTTCAAAATAGCACCATGTTCTTCATGATAGAGAGTCTCCTATTTTGTCACTTTCATATACTAGTGGGAATTTTTCATTATATAAATTGGCTTGTATATTCCAATGATGGGCTTCCTCAAATTGCCCTAGGTCTTCATGAATAAGCAAGTTGGATGCACACCCACTTAGTTTCTTTTTGAGCTTTCATACACTTATAGCTCTAGTGCATACATTGCATGGCAATCCCTACACACTTGTATCGATATCAATTGATGGGCATCTCCATAGCCCATTAATTTGCCTAGTTGATGTGAGACTTTCTCCTTCCTTTTGTCTTCTCCATAACCACCATATTCTATTCCACCTATAGTGCTATATCCATGGCTCACGCTCATGTATTGCGTGAAAGTTGAAAAAGTTTGAGAACACCAAAAGTATGAAACAATTGCTTGGCTTGTCATCGGGGTTGTGCATGATGAAATACTTTATGTGATGAAGATGGAGCATAGCGAGACTATATGATTTTGTAGGGATAACTTTCTTTGGCCATGTTATTTTGAGAAGACATGATTGCTTTATTAGTATGCTTGAAGTATTATTGTTTTATGTCAATATTAAACTTTTGTTTTGAATCTTATGGATCTGAACATTCTTGCCACAATAAAGAAGATTGCATTGATAAATATGTTAGGTAGCATTCCACATCAAAAATTCTGTTTTTATCATTTACCTACTCGAGGATGAGCAGGAATTAAGCTTGGGGATGCTTGATACGTCTCCAACGTATCTATAATTTTTTATTGTTCGATGCTATTATATTATCTGTTTTGGATGTTTTATATGCATTAATATGCTATTTTATATTATTTTTGGGACTAACGTATTAACCTAGAGCCCAATGCCAGTTTCTATTTTTTTCTTGTTTTTGACTTCTATAGAAAAGGAATATCAAACGGAGTCCAAATGGAATAAAACTTTATGATGATTTTTCTTGGACCAGAAGACACCTACGTGACTTGGAGAGAGGGCCAGAAGAGTCCCGAGGAGGCCACAAACCACTAGGGCGCGCCCTGAGGGCTTATGGGCCCCTCGGGAGTCCCCTAACCCTAATTCCACCTCTATATATTCTCAAATATTCCCCAAACATCATAAGCGTCTACCAAAATAATTTTTCCGCCGCCGCAAGCCTCTGTTCTCGTGAGATCCCATCTTGGGGCCTTTTCAGGCACCCTGCCGGAGGGGGGTTCAATCATGGAGGGCCTCTACATCAACCTTGCTGCCCTTTCGATGAAGCGTGAGTAGTTTACCATAGACCTACGGGTCCATAGCTAGTAGCTAGATGGCTTCTTGTCTCTCTCTTTGATCTTCAATACCATGTTCTCCTCGATGTTCTTGGAGTTCTATCCGATGTATAATCTTATTTTGCGGTGTGTTTGTTGAGATCCGATGAATTGTGGATTTATGATCAGATTATCTATGAATATTATTTGAGTCTTCTCTGAACTCTTTTATGCATGATTAAGATATCTTTGTATTTCTCTTCGAACTATTGGTTTGGTTTGGCCAACTAGATTGGTTTTTCTTGCAATGGGAGAGGTGCTTAGTTTTGGGTTCAATCTTGCGGTGTCCTCACCCAGTGACAGAAGGGGTAGCGAGGCACGTATTGTACTGTTGCCATCAAGGATAAAAAGATGGGGTTTATGTCATATTGCTTGAGTTTATCCCTCTACATCATGTCATCTTACTTAAAGCGTTGCTCTGTTCTTATGAACTTAATACTCTAGATGCAGGCAGGAGTCGGTCGATGTGTGGAGTAATAGTAGTAGATGCAGAATTGTTTCGGTCTACTTGTCACGGACATGATGCTTATATTCATAATCATTGCCTTAGATATCGTCATAACTATGCGCTTTTCTATCAATTGCTCAACAGTAATTTGTTTACCCACTGTATGTTTTCTTTCAAGAGAGAAGCCTCTAGTGAAACCTATGGCCCCCGGGTCTATTTTCCATCATATATTTTCAGATCTATAAACCAAAAAACCAAAAAATACCTTGCTTTAATTTAGTTTGTTCTTTTATTTATCTCTTATACCCATCTCTATTAGATCTCACTCTTGTTCGTGACCATGAAGGGATTGACAACCCCTTTTCGTGTTGTGTGCAAGTGTTTGTTAGTTTGTGCAGGTGCATAGATTGGAGACTTTCTTGTGCCTCCTACTGGATTGATACCTTGGTTCTTAACTGAGGGAAATACTTATCTCTATTTTGCTGCATCACCCTTTCCTCTTCAAGGCAAAAATCAACGCAAGCTCAAGAAGTAGCAGACCTACATGGGCCACCACTGTTGGGAAACGTTGCATGGGAAACAAAAAATTTCCTACGCTCACCAAGATCAATCTAGGAGATGAAAATCTATGAGAGGAGAGATTGCATCTACATACCCTTGTAGATCGCTAAGTGGAAGCGTTAAGAAACACAGTTGATGTAGTCGAACGTCTTCGCGATCCAATCACGATCCGTCCACGAACTCCCGATCCAAACGGTGAACGGATGGCACGTCCACGTTCAACACACGTACGGCATGATGACGCCTTCACCTCCTCGATACAATGAGCGATGGTGAAGTAGTAGCTCAAGTTCTCCAGCAACACGATGGCGTGGCGGCGGTGGTGGTGGAGATATCTCAGCAGGGCTTCGCCAAGCCTTACGGAGAAGAAGAACTACGAGGGAGAGGAAGGGCAGCACCGTAGCAATGAAGGGTGCGGCTGCCCTCCTCTCAACCTCTATATATATAGGGGGTATGGGGAAGAGGGGGCACCCAGGGGGGCGGCGGCCACCAGATGGGGCGCCCCCTAGGGAAACCCTAGGGTGGCATGGCCCCCAAGCCACAAGGTGGCCGGCCCCCTAGGTGGGCTCCCCAACCCTTGGCCGAGTGGGCTAGGGTTTGGGTGGCGACCAGCCCCTTGTGGGCTGATGTGCCCCCTTCCCTTGGCCCATGAGGCCCCCAACACTTGTCGGGGCCCCCCGAAACTCTTTTCGGTTCTCCATCGTAAACCCGGTACCTCCCGGAACACTTCCGAAATCCGAATCCCTTCATCCTATATATCAATCTTAACCTCCCGACTATTCCGAAGTTCCTCGTCATGTCCGGGATCTCATTTGGGACTCCGAACAACCTTCGGTCACCAACATATCAACTCAACTATACTTAGATCGTCACAAAACGTTAAGTGTGTAGACCCTGTGGGTTCGAGAACTATGCAGACATGACCGAGACACCTCTATGGTCCATAACCAATAGCGGGACCTGGATGTCCATATTGGTTCCTACATATTCTACAAAGATCTTTATCGATCGAACCTCGATGCCAAGGATTCAGCTAATCCCATATGCAGTTCCCTATGACCATCGGTATGTTACTTGCCCGAGATTCGATCGTCGGTATCTCCATACCTAGTTCAATCTCGTTACCGCCAAATCTCTTTACTCATTCTGTAATACAAGATCCCGTGACTAACTTCTTAGTCACATTGCTTGCAAGCTCATTGTGATGTTGTATTACCGAGTGGGCCCTGAGATACCTCTCCCTCATACGGAGTGACAAATTCCAGTCTTGATCCATGCCAACTCAACAGACACCCTCAAAGATACCTGTAGAGCATCTTTATAGTCACCCAGTTAAGTTGCAACGTTTGATACACACAAGGTACTCCTCTGGTGTTAGTGAGTTGCATGATCTCATGGTCATAGGAACAGATACTTGACATGCAGAAAACGATAGCAACAAACTTGATACGATCATATGCTACGTTCATAGTTTGGGTCTTGTCCATCACATCATTCTCCTAATGATGTGATCTCATTATCAAATGACAACTCATGTCTATGGCTAGGAAACAATAGCCATCTTTGATCAACGAGCTAGTCCGGTAGAGGCTCACTAGGGACATGTTGTTGTCTATATATCCACACACGTATTTGAGTTTCCGGTCAATACAATTATAGCATGGATAATAAATGATTATCTTGAACAAGGAAATATAATAATAACCACTTTATTATTGCCTCTAGGGCATATTTCCCACAGTCTCACACTTGCACTAGAGTCAATAATCTAGTATTACATGGTAATGAATATAACACCCATAGAGTTCTGGTGTTGATCATGTTTTGCCCGTGGAAGAGGTTTAGTCAACGGATCTGCAACATTCAGATCCGTATGTACTTTGCAAATGTTTATGTCCTCCTCCTTGATCGCATCACGGATGGAATTGAAGCGTCACTTTATATGTCTAGTCCTCTTGTGAAACTTGGGTTCCTTGGCTAGAGCAATGGCACTAGTATTGTCACATAACAGAGTCATTGGGTCCAGTGCACTGGGCACAACTCCAAGATATGTCATGAACTACTTCATCCAGACACCTTTCTTCGCTGCCTCCAAGGCAGCTATGTACTCTGCTTCGCATGTAGAATCAGCTACCATGCTTTGCTTGGAACTGCACCAGCTTACCGCTCCGCCATTTAGAATATTTACGTATCCGGTTTGAGACTTAGAGTCATCCGGATCAGTGTCAAAGCTTGCATCGACGTAACCCTTTACGACGAGCTCTTGATCACCTCCATAAATGAGAGACATCTCCTTAGTCCTTTTCAGGTACTTAAGGATATTCTTGATCGTTGTCCAGTGTTCCACTCCTGGATCACTTTGAAACCTTCCAGCCATACTTATGGCATGGCTAACATCTGGTCTCGTGCACAGCATCGCATACATGATAGAGCCTATGGCTGAAGCATAGGGGATGACACTCATCTTTTCTCTATCCTCTGTAGTCATTGGGCATTGAGTCTTACTCAACTTCACACCTTCCAAATAGGCAAGAACCCCTTCTTGGACTGATCCATTTCGAACTTCTTCAAAATCTTATCAAGCTATGTGCTTTGTGAAAGTCCTATTAAGCGTCTCGATCTATCTCTATAGATCTTGATGCCTAATATGAAAGCAGCTTCTCCTAGGTCCTTCATTGAAAAACTCTTGTTCAAATATTCCTTCACGCTTTCCAAAAGTTCTATATTGTTTCCAATCAGCAATATGTCATCCACATATAATATTAGAAACGTTGTAGAGCTCCCACTCACTTTCTTGCAAATGCAAGCTTCTCCGTAAACTTGTATAAACCCAAACGCTTTGATCACCTCATCGAAGCGAAGATTCCAACTCTGAGATGCTTGCACCAGTCCATAAATGGATCACTGGAGTTTGCACACCTTGTCAGCTTTCTCTGGATCAACAAAACCTTCTGGTTGCATCATATACAACTCTTCCATAAGGAAAATGTTAAGGAACGCTGTTTTGACATCCATCTGGCAGATTTCATAATCAAAAAATGCAGCTATTGCCACCATGATTCTGACGGACTTAAGCATCGCTACGGGTGAGAAAGTCTCATCGTAGTCAACTCCTTGAACTTGTGAAAACCCCTTTGCCACAAGTCTGGCTTTATAGACGGTGACATCACCGTACGCGTCCGTCTTCTTCTTGAAGATCCATTTATTCTGAATGGCCTTTCGCCCTTCAGGTAATACTTCCAAAGTCCATACTTTGTTTTCATACATGGATCACATCTCGGATTTCATGGCCTCTAACCATTTGTCGGAATCCAGGCCCACCATCACTTCTCCATAGCTCGTAGGTTCATCGTTGTCCAACAACATGACCTCTAAGACAGGGTTACCGTACCACTCAGGAGCAGTATGTATCCTTGTCGACCTATGAGGTTCGATAGTAACTTGATCCGAAGCTTCATGATCACTCTCATTAGCTTCCTCTTCAACTGACGTAGGTGCCACAGAAACATCTTTCTGCGCTGTGCTACTCTCTGGTTGAAGTAAAGGTTCAACAACCTCATCAAGTTCTATCTTCCTCCCACTCAATTCTTTTGAGAGACTCTTTCTCAAGAAAGGAACCATTCTTAGCGACAAACACTTTTCCCTCAGATCTGAGATAGAAGGTATACCCAACTGTCTCCTTTGGGTATCATATGAAGATGCATTTGTTCGCGTTGAGTTCGAGATTTTCTGGTTGAAGCCTTTTGACATAAGCATCGCAGCCCCAAACCTTAAGAAATGACAGCTCAGGTTTCTTGCCAAACCATAGTTCATATGGTGTCGTCTCTACGGACTTTGATGGTGCCTTATTTAAAGTGAATGCAGCTGTCTCTAATGCATATCCCCAAAATGATAGTGGCAGATCGGCAAGAGACATCATAGAACACACCATATCCAATAAGGTACGATTACGATGTTCGGACACACCATTACGCTGTGGTGTTCCAGGTGGCGTCAATTGTGAAACAATTCCACATTATCTTAAGTGATTGCCAAACTCATAACTCAGATACTCTCCCCCTCAATCAGATCATAGTAATTTAATCTTCTTGTTACGATGATTCTCAACTTCACTCTGAAATTGCTTGAACTTTTCAAATGTTTCAGACTTATGCTTCATTAAGTAAATATACCCATATCTACTCAAGTCATCGATAAAGGTGAGAAGGTAACAATATCCACCGCATGCGTCAACACTCATCGGACCGCACACCTCATTATGTATGATCTCCAACAAGTCACTTGCCCATTCCATTGTTCCGGAAAACTGGATTTTAGTCATCTTGCCCATGAGGCATGGTTCGCATGTGTCAAGTGATTCAAAATCAAGTGACTCCAAAAGTCCATCAGCATGGAGTTTCTTCATGCGCTTTACACCAATATGACCTAAGTGGCAGTGCCACAAGAAAGTGGTACTATCATTATCAACTCTACATCTTTTCGCATCAATGTTTTGAACATGTGTATCATCACTATCGAGATTCAATAAGAACAAACCACTCACAATGGGTGCATGACCATAAAAGATATTACCCATATAAATAGAACAACCATTATTCTTTGAATTTAAATGAGTAACCGTCTCGCATTAAACAAGATTCAGATATAATGTTCATACTCAACACAGGCACTAATTAACAATTATTCAGGTTCATCACTAATCCCGATGGTAATCGAAGAGCGAGCTTGCCGACGGCGATCACATCAACCTTGGAACCATTTCCCATGCGCATCGTCACTTCGTCCTTCGCTAGCCTTCATCTATTCCATAGCTCTTGTTTAGAGTTGCAAATGTGAGCAACCGCACCCGTATCAAATACCCAGGCACTACAACGAGAGCTGGTAAGGTGCACATCAATAACATGTATATCATATATACCTTTGTTGACGTTGGCCCCCTTCTTGTTGGCCAGATACTTGGGGCAATTCCACTTCCAGTGGCCAGTTCCCTTGCAATAGAAGCACTCAGTTTCCGGCTTGGGTCCGGCCTTGGGTTTCTTCACAGGAGGGGCAACTGCTTTGCCACTCTTCTTGAAGTTTCCCTTCTTTCCCTTGCTCTTCTTAAAACTAGTGGTTTTATTGACCATCAACACTTGATGCTCCTTCTGGATGTCTGACTCAGCGACTTTCAGCATCGCGAACAGCTCGAAGACTGACTTGTTCATCCCTTGCATGTTATAGTTCAACACAAAGCTCTTGTAGCTAGGTGGTAGCTGCTACTTCTTGAGCTTGTGTTGGTTTTTCCCTTGAAGAGGAAAGGGTGATGCAGCAAAGTAGAGATAAGTATTTCCCTCAGTTTGAGAACCAAGGTATCAATCCAGTAGGAGACAACGCACAAATCACCAAATACCTGCACAAACAATCAAACAACTTGCACCCAATGCGATAAAGGGGTTGTCAATCCCTTCACGGTTATTTGCAAAAGTGAGATCTGATAGAGATAGGTAAAACTAAACAAAAGATAAAGTAAATATTTTTGGGTTTTTTGGTTTATAGATCTGAAAGTAAAAGATTGCAAAATAGTAGATCGAAAAGTAATATGATGGAAAATATACCCGGGGGCCATAGGTTTCACTAGAGGCTTCTCTCAAGATAGAAAATATTACGGTGGGTGAACAAATTACTGCCGAGCAATTGATAGAAAAGCACAAAGTTATGACGATATCTAAGGCAATGATCATGAATATAGGCATCACGTCCATGTCAAGTAGACCGAAACGATTCTGCATCTACTACTATTACTCCACACATTGACCGCTATCCAGCATGCATCTAGAGTATTAAGTTCATAAAGAACGGAGTAACGCATTAAGCGAGATGACATGATGTAGAGGAATTAACTCAAGCAATATGATGAAAACCCCATATTTTTATCCTTAATGGCAACAATACAATACGTGCCTTGCTGCCCCTACTGTCACTGGGAAAGGACACCGCAAGATTGAACCCAAAGCTAAGCACTTCTCCCATTGCAAGAAAAAACAATCTAGTTGGCCAAACCAAACCGATAGTTCGAAGAGAATTACAAAGATATCAAATCATGCATAAAAGAATTCAGAGAAGATTCAAATAATATTCATAGATAAGCTGATCATAAATCCACAATTCATCGGATCTCAGCAATCACACCACAAAAAAGTATTACATCGATCTCCAAGAACATCGAGGAGAACATGGTATTGAGAATCAAAGAGAGAGAAGAAGCCATCTAGCTACTAGCTATGGACCCGTAGGTCTGACGTAAACTACTCACGCTTCATCGGAAGGGCAATGGTGTTGATGTACAAGCCCTCCGTGATCGAATCCCCCTCCGGCAGGACGCCGGAAAAGGCCCCTAGATGGGATCTCACGGGTACAGAAGGTTGCGGCGGTGGAAAAGTATTTTCATGGATGCCTCTGGTGGTTTGGGCATATAAGAGTATATATAGGCGAAAGAATTAGGTCAGGAGGTGCACGAGGGGCCCACAAGGGTGGGGGGCGCGCCCTACGTCCTTGTGGCCGCCTCGTGGCTCCTCCGACTTCATCTCGAAGTCTCCTGGTTTCCTTCTGTTCCAAGAAAGATCATCGCAAAAGTTTTATCCCGTTTGGTATTCCTTTTCTGCGAAACTCAAAAACAAGGAAAAAAACAGAAACTGGCACTAGGCTCTAGGTTAATAGGTTAGTCCCAAAAATAATATAAAATAGCATATTAATGCATATAAAACATCCAAAACAGATAATATAATAGCATGGAACAATCAAAAATTATAGATACGTTGGAGACGTATCAAGCATCCCCAAGCTTAATTCTTGCTCATCCTCAAGTAGGTAAATGATAAAAACAGAATTTTTGATGTGGAATGCTACCTAACATATTTATCCATGTAATTTCTTTATTGTGGCATGAATGTTCAGATCTGTATGATTCAAAACAAAAGTTTAATATTGACATAAAAACAATAATACTTCAAGCATACTAACAAGATAATTATGTCTTCTCAAAATAACATGGCCAAAGAAAGCTTATCCCTACAAAATCATATAGTCTGGCTATGCTCCATCTTCATCACACAAAGTATTTAAATCATGCACAACCCAATGACAAGCCAAGCAATTGTTTCATACTTTTGGTGTTCTCAAACCTTTTCAATTTTCACGCAATACATGAGCGTGAGCCATGGATATAGCACTATAGGTGGAATAGAAGGTGGTTGTGGAGAAGACAAAAAGGAGATAGTCTCACATCAACTAGGTGTATCAACGGGCTATGGAGATGCCCATCAATAGATATCAATGTGAGTGAGTAGGGATTGCCATGCAACGGATTCACTAGAGCTATAAGTTTATGAAAGCTCAAAAAGAAACTAAGTGGGTGTGCATCCAACTCGCTTGCTCACGAAGACCTAGGGCAATTTGAGGAAGCCCATCATTGGAATATACAAGCCAAGTTCTATAATGAAAATTCCCACTATTATATGAAAGTGACAACATAGGAGACTCTCTATCATGAAGATCATGGTGCTACTTTGAAGCACAAGTGTGGCAAAAGGATAGTAACATTGCCCCTTCTCTCTTTTCTCTCATTTTTTTTATTTGGGCCTTCTCTCATTTTTTTTGGCCTCTTTTATTTTTTATTTTTCGTCCGGAGTCTCATCCCGACTTGTGGGGGAATCATAATCTCCATCATCCTTCTCCTCACATGGGACAATGCTCTAATAATGAAGATCATCACACTTTTATTTACTTACAACTCAATACTTAGAACAAAATATGACTCTATATGAATGCCTCCAGTGGTGTACCGGGATGTGCAATGAATCAAGAGTGACATGTATGAAAGAATTATGAACGGTGGCTTTGCCACAAATACGATGTCAACTACAAGATCATGCAAAGCATTATGACAATGATGGAACATGTCATAATAAACGGGATGGTGGAGAGTTGCATGGCAATATATCTCGGAATGGCTATGGAAATGCCATAATAGGTAGGTATGGTGGCTGTTTTGAGGAAGGTATATGGTGGGTGTATGGTACCGGCGAAAGTTGCGCGGCATTAGAGAGGCTAGCAATGGTGGAAGGGTGAGAGTGCGTATAATCCATGGACTCAACATTAGTCATAAAGAACTCACATACTTATTGCAAAAATCTATTAGTTATCGAAATAAAGTACTACGCGCATGCTCCTAGGGGGATAGATTGGTAGGAAAAGACCATCGCTCGTCCCCGACCGCCACTCCTAAGGAAGACAATCAATAAATAAATCATGCTCCGACTTCATCACATAACGGTTCACCATACATGCATGCTACGGGAATCACAAACCTTAACACAAGTATTTATCAAATCCACAATTACTTACTAGCATTACTCTAATATCACCATCTTTATATCTCAAAACAATCATAAGGAATCAAACTTCTCATAGTATTCAATGCACTTTATATGAAAGTTTTTATTATATCCCTCTTGGATGCCTATCATATTAGGACTAAATTTATAACCAAAGAAAATTACCATGCTGTTTAAAGACTCTCAAAATAATATAAGTGAAGCATGAGAGTTCATCAATTTCTACAAAATAAAACCACCGCCGTGCTCTACAAAGATATAAGTGAAGCACTAGAGCAAAATTGCCTAGCTCAAAAGATATAAGTGAAGCATATGGAGTATTCTAATAAATCACGATTCATGCGTGTCCCTCTCAAAAGGTGTGTACAGAAAGTATGACTGTGGCAAACTAAAAAGCAAAGACTCAAATCATACAAGACGCTCCAAGCAAAACACATATCATGTGATGAATAAAAATATAGCCTCAAGTAAAGTTACCGATAGACGAAGACGAAAGAGGGGATGCCTTCCGGGGCATCCCCAAGCTTAGGCTCTTGGTTGTCCTTGAATATTACCTTGGGGTGCCTTGGGAATCCCCAAGCTTAGGCTCTTGCCACTCCTTATTCCATAGTCCATCAAATCCTTACCCAAAACTTGAAAACTTCACAACACACAACTCAACAGAAAATCTCATAAGCTCCGTTAGTATAAGAAAATAAATCACCACTTTGGTACTGTTGTGAACTCATCCTTTATTTATATTGGTGTAATATCTACTGTATTCCAACTTTTCCATGGTTCATACCCCCCGATACTACCCATAGATTCATCAAAATAAGCAAACAACACAAAGAAAACAGAGTCTGTAAAAAACAGAACAGTCTGCGAAGATCCGAATTGTTCTAATACTTATGTAACTCCAAAACTTCTTAAAAATTAGGACAACATAGGAAATTTGTATATCAATATCGTGTAAAACATTCAGGGTTTTTCAACGCTCCGGTGAATTAATAAAATTCTGAGATTGGACGCAAAATTTTCTGTTTTTCAGCAAGATCAAATCAACTATCACCATAAGCTATCCCAAAGGTTTTACTTGGCACAAACAGTAATTAAAACATAAAACCACATCTAACCAGAGGCTAGATGAATTATTTATTGAAAAACAGCAAGGAAAAATATTGGGTTGTCTCCCAACAAGCGCTTTTCTTTAAAGCCTTTTAGCTAGGCATTGATAATTTCAATGATGCTCACATAAAAGAGAAGAATTGAAGCACAAAGAGAGCATCATAAAACACGTGACAAAACACATCTAGGTCTAACATACTTCCTATGCATAGGCATTTTATAAGCAAACAAATTATCAAGGCAAGCAAAAACTAGCATATGCAAGGAAGAAGAAAGAGACGATAGCAATCTCAACATGAAGAGAGGTAATTTAGTAACATGAAAATTTCTACAACCATATTTTCCTCTCTCATAATAATTACATGTAGGATCATAAGCAAATTCAACAAAATAGCTATCACATAACATATTCTCAACACGATCCACATGCATGCGAAGTTGACACTCTTCCAAAATAGTGGGATTAACATTAACTAAAGTCATGACCTCTCCAAACCCACTTTTATCAAAAAATTCATAAAATAGAACATTCTCCAAATATGTGGGATCTAAAGTTGACACTCTTCCAAACCCACTTTCAGTATTATTGCAAACATTATTATCAATCTCATATTCATCATGGGGCTTAAATAAATTTTCAAGATCATAAGAAAAATCACCCCAATCGTGATCATTGCAACAAGTAGTGGACCTAGCAAAACTAGCATCCCCAAGATTAGGGTTTTGCATATCATTAGCACAACTGACAATAATAGAATTTATAGTAGAACCATTGCAATCATGCTTTTCATCCAAGGAGTTATTGTGAATCACTTCATAGATTTCTTCTTTTAACACTTCATCACAATTTTTAGATTAACGAATTTCAAGCAAAACTTCATAAAGATAATCTAGTGCACACAAATCACTAGAAATTGGTTCATCATAATTGGATCTCTTAAAAAGATTGGCAAGTGGATGAGGATCCATAAACTTTTAGCAAGCGAAGATGCGAGCAAAAAGAAGGCACATGGTAACACAAGCAATCAAAAGATCAAACGGAAAGAAGGGCGAATAAAAAAGGCAAATATTTTCGAATATCGTTATAGAAGTGGGGGAGAGGAAAATGAGAGGCAAATGGCGAATAATATAATACAAGAGATGAGAGCTTTATGATGGGTACTTGGTATGTCTTGACTTGGCGTAGATCTCCCCGGCAACGGCGCCAGAAATTCTTCCTGCTACTTCTTGAGCTTGCGTTGGTTTTTCCCTTGAAGAGAAAAGGGTGATGCAGCAAAGTAGAGATAAGTATTTCCCTCAGTTTGAGAACCAAGGTATCAATCCAGTAGGAGACAACGCACAAATCATCGAATACCTGCACAAACAATCAAACAACTTGCACCCAACGTGATAAAGGGGTTGTCAATCCCTTCACGGTTATTTGCAAAAGTGAGATCTGATAGAGATAGGTAAAACTAAACAAAAGATACATTAAATATTTTTGGGTTTTTTGGTTTATAGATCTGAAAATAAAAGATTGCAAAATAGTAGATCAGAAAGTAATATGATGGAAAATAGACCCGGGGGGCATAGGTTTCACTAGAGGCTTCTCTCAAGATAGAAAATATTACGGTGGGTGAACAAATTACTGCCGAGCAATTGATAGAAAAGCGCAAAGTTATGACGATATCTAAGGCAATGATCATGAATATAGGCATCACGTCCGTGTCAAGTAGACAAAAACAATTCTGCATCTACTACTATTACTCCACACATCGACCGCTATCCAGCATGCATCTAGAGTATTAAGTTCATAAAGAACAGAGTAACGCATTAAGCAAGATGACATGATATAGAGGAATTAACTCAAGCAATATGATGAAAACCCCATCTTTTTATCCTCGATGGCGACAATACAATACGTGCCTTGCTGCCCCTACTGTCACTGGGAAAGGACACCGCAAGATTGAACCCAAAGCTAAGCACTTCTCCCATTGCAAGAAAAACCAATCTAGTTGGCCAAACCAAACCGATAGTTCGAAGAGAATTACAAAGATATCTAATCATGCATAAAAGAATTCAGAGAAGATTCAAATAATATTCATAGATAAGCTGATCATAAATCCACAATTCATCGGATCTCGGCAATCACACTGCAAAAAAGTATTACATCGAATAGATCTCCAAGAACATCGAGGAGAACATGGTATTGAGAATCAAAGAGAGAGAAGAAGCCATCTAGCTACTAGCTATGGACCCGTAGGTCTGAGGTAAACTACTCACGCTTTATTGGAAGGGCAATGGTGTTGATGTAGAAGCTCTCCGTGTTCAAATCCCCCTCCGGCAGGACGCCGGAAAAGTCCCCTAGATGGGATCTCACGGGTACAGAAGGTTGCAGCGGTGGAAAAATATTTTCATGGATGCCTCTGGTGGTTTGGGCATATAAGAGTATATATAGGCGAAAGAATTAGGTCAGGAGGTGCATGAGGGGCCCACAAGGGTGGGGGCACGCCCTACCCCTTGGGCGCGCCCTACGTTCTTGTGGCCGCCTCGTGGCTCCTCCGACTTCATCTCCAAGTCTCCTGGTTTCCTTCTGGTCCAAGAAACATCATCACGAAAGTTTTATTCCGTTTGGACTCCGTTTGGTATTCCTTTTCTACGAAACTCAAAAACAAGGAAAAAGTAGAAACTGGCACTAGGCTCTAGGTTAATAGGTTAGTCCCAAAAATAATATAAAATGGCATATTAATGCATATAAAACATCCAAAATAGATAATATAATAGCATGGAACAATCAAAAATTATAGATACGTTGGAGACGTATCAGTAGCGATTGAAGAACTCTGTCAGTGACCGCCTCAGGCGGGAGCTCAACTCCCAACTTAGCCAGACGGTTATAATACCCAGACATTCTGAGTATGTGCTCACTGACAGGCCCGTTCTCCACCATCTTGCAAGCATAGAACTTATTGGAGGTCTTATACCTCTCGATCCGAGCATTCTTCTCAAAAATAAACTTCAACTCCTGGAACATCTCATATGCTCCATGACATTCAAAATGCCTTTGAAGTCCCGGTTCTAAGCCGTACAACATGGTGCACTAAACTATTGAGTAGTCATCAACACGCGGCTGCCAGGCATTCACAACGTCCACAGTCGCTGGAGGGGGTGGCGCATCAAGTGGTGCATCAGGACATAAGACTTTTTGGTAGCCGTGAGGATAATCCTCAGATTACGGGCCCAGTCCACAAAGTTGCTTCCATCATCTTTCAGCTTAGCTTTCTCTAGGAACGCATTGAAATTCAGGGGAGCTACTGCGCGAGCCATTGATCTACAACATAATTTGCAAAGGCAACTTTAGACTATTGTTCATGATAATAAGTTCAATTAATCATATTACCTAAGAACTCCCACTCAAATCGACATCCCTCCGGCCATCCGAGTGTAACATGATCCAAATTCACCAACCCAAGTCCGATCATCACGTGAGATGAGGTGGTTTCAATGGTGAACAACTCCATGTTGATCATATCTACTATATGACTCACATTCGACCTTTCAGTCTCTTGTGTTCCGAGGCCATGTCTATACATGCTAGGCTCATCAAGTTTAACCCAAGTGTTCCGCATGTGCAAAACTGGCTTGCACCCGTTGTATGTGAACGTAGAGTCTATGACACCCGATCATCACGTGGTGCTTCAAAACGACGAACTTTCGCAACGGTGCACACTTGCGGAGAACACAATTTTATCTTGAATTTTTAGTGAGGGATCACCTTATAATGCTACCGTCGTCCTAAGCAAAATAAGATGCATAAAAGGTTAACATCACATGCAAATCATAAGTGACATGATATTTCCATCATCTTGTGCTTTTGATCTCCATCTTCAAAGCACCGGCATGATCTCCATCGTCACCGGCATGACTCCATGATCTCCATCATCGTGTCGCCATGGGGGTTGTCACGCCAACCATGCTTCTACAACTATTGCTACCGCTTAGCGATAAAGTAAAGCATTACATAGCGTTTAATGATTGACACGCAGGTCATACAATAATTAAAGACAACTCTATGGCTCCTGCCGGTTGCCGTATTCATCGACATGCAAGTCATGATAATCTATACAAAAAATGATCATCTCATACATCAAATATATCTCATCATGTCTTTGGCCATATCATATCACAACATACCCTACAAAAACAAGTTAGACATCCTCTACTTTGTTGTTGCATGTTTTACGTGGCTGCTATGGGTAACTAGTAAGAACCGTTCTTACCTACGCAAAGCCACAACGGTGATTTGCAAGTTGCTATTTAACCTTCTACAAGGACCGCCTTTGTCGAATCTGATTCAACTAAGGTGGGAGAGACAGACACCCACCATCCATCTTTATGCAACAAGTTGCATGTCAGTCGATGGAACTGGTCTCATGTACGTGGATATGTAAAGTTTATCTGGGCCGCTTCATCCCACAATACCGCTGAATCAAGAAAAGACCAAGGAAGGAAGCAATCTGAATATCAACGCCCACAAACTCCTTATGTTCTACTCATGATGTCATCTACGCATAGACCTAGCTCATGATGCCACTGTTGGGGAATGTTGCATGGGAAACAAAAAAATCCTACGCTCACCAAGATCAATCTAGGAGATGTACATCTACGAGAGGAGAGATTGCATCTACATACCCTTTGTAGATCGCTAAGCAAAAGCGTTAAGAAACACGGTTGATGTAGTCAAACGTCTTCGCAATCCAATCATGATCCGTCCACGAACTCCCGATCCAAGCGCCGAACGGACGGCACCTCCGCGTTCAACACACGTACGGCTTGATGATGCTTCACCTCCTCGATCCAGCAAGCGATGGTGAAGTAGTAGCTCGAGTTCTCTGGCAACACGACGGCGTGGTGGTGGAGATATCTCAGTAGGGCTTCGCCAAGCCTCGCGGAGAAGAAGAAGAAGAACTACTAGGGAGAGGAAGGGTAGCGCCGTGGAAATGAAGGGTGCAACTGCCCTCCTCTCTACCTCTATATATATAGAGGGTAGGGGGAGAGGGGGCGCACTAGGGTTTCCCCTAGGGGAGGCGGCCACCAGATGGGGCGCCCCCTAGGGAAACCATATGGTGGCTTGGCCCCCAAGCCACAAGGTGGCCAGCCCCCTAGGTGGGCTCCCCCACCCCTTGGCCGAGTGGGCTAGGGTTTGGGTAGCTCCCAGCCCCTGTGGGATGGTGTGCCCTCTTCCCTTGGCCCATGAGGCCCCCTAACACTTGTCGGGGCCCCCCGAAACTCTTTTCGGTTCTTAGATGTAAACCCGGTACCTCCGGGAACACTTCCGGAATTCGAATCCCTTCATCCTATATATCAATCTTCACCTCCAGACCATTCTGGAGTTCCTCGTCATGTCCGGGATCTCATCCGGAACTCCGGACAACCTTCAGTCACCAATATATCAACTCAACTATACTTAGATAGTCACCAAACATTAAGTGTGTAGACCCTGCGGGTTCGAGAACTATGTAGACATGACCGAGACACCTCTATGGTCAATAACCAATAGCGGGACCTGGATGTCCATATTGGTTCCTACATATTCTACGAAGATCTTTATCGGTCGAACCTCGATGCCAAGGATTTAGCTAATCCTGTATGCAGTTCCCTTTGTCCATCGGTATGTTACTTGCCAGAGATTCGATCGTCGGTATCTCCATACCTAGTTCAATCTCATTACCGGCAAGTCTCTTTACTCGTTCCATAATACAAGATCCCGTGACTAACTTCTTAGTCACATTGCTTGCAAGCTTATTGTGATGTTGTATTACCAAGTGGGCCATGAGATACCTCTCCCTCATACGGAGTGACAAATCCCAGTCTTGATCCATGCCAACTCAACAGACACCCTCGGAGATACCTATAGAGCATCTTTATAGTCACCCAGTTACATTGCAACGTTTGATACAAACAAGGTACTCCTCCGGTGTCAGTGAGTTGCATGATCTCATGGTCATAGGAACAGATACTTGACATGCAGAAAACGATAGCAACAAACTTGATATAATCATATGCTACGTTCATAGTTTGGGTCTTGTCCATCACATCATTCTCCTAATGATGTGATCTCGTTATCAAATGACAACTCATGTCTATGGCTAGGAAACTATAACCATCTTTGATCAACGAGCTAGTCCGGTAGAGGCTCACTAGGGACATGTTATTGTCTATATATCCACACATGTATTTGAGTTTCCGGTCAATACAATTATAGCATGGATAATAAACGATTATCATGAACAAGGAAATATAATAATAACCACTTTATTATTGCCTCTAGGGCATATTTCCAACAACCACTTGTACAACGAGCAGCTATACAAACAGTTTTTAACCCCTTTCCGTGACGGCATTTAAAACCGTCGCCTTGCTAATGTGTGCAATAGGGGCGGGGTCCTTCCCACACGACCCAGAAACCGTCGAGGATAGGGAGTAGCAATGCATATGTTTTGCATAACTAAGCATATGCGGTGCCGGCATCTATCCCAAACGCGAGTCTTCTGATAATTGTTTGTGATATCTCGAATATCCCAAATGCTCCATACTTGCTACTCGTTTGTGTTCACATTACCATCGCAGTCGGTATTCTGTGGTGCTATGTTTATGATGTGCGCCCCATCACAAACAATTCACGATTATATAATGTGTATGATAAGCAGACAATCACACACATTTACTTTTCCTCGACTGTATGCGATTCGATGTAAGAGTGCATACAGTTGTCCCTATAAAACTGTACGTGAAGCTTGAATATGTCCCATATGATTCATCTGTCGTACCCACGTCGGATGAAGGTCTATCACACGCGTTCTTCTATGAGCAAACGTTTACGATGCGCACGACATCATACACTGTCCATAATTGCCAAGCGTGTGTGATAAGGTAACTTTCACAAACATTTAATAAGAACACTACAAAAAAATACACTTCCGTGATGATACGTGTTTGTCACAGTAGGTCACGTTTTCTGTCATGCATGTACATCCATGACGATTCTATGACAGAATGAAGATAGTCATACCTGTGCTGTCATAGAAGTGTCCCATGACAATACCAAAATTATCATCATGGAAGTGTCCACTTCCATGACGATAAATCGCGCGTCATGGAAGTATATTCGTCGAGGGTAACCGACACATGGCATCCACCGTAACGGGTCACCGTTAAGCTATCAGGTTCCGGTTTGGATGCGATAACCCGTTAACAGCCCTGACCAATGGGGATTTTCCACGTGTAAAATTCTCATTCGCCGGAGTATACACGTGTCAGCTCAGTGCTAGGACAAATGTCATCCAGCGAATGGAGGGGACACGCCTATGATACGTCGACACGTGGCTCGGCCCAACAGTGGCCCATTCAGGTCAAAAGGCCAGCCCGTTTGACTTAGTCAAAAGGTAGCGGGCCAGCCCACGGAAGGCCTGTTAACAGCCTGCTTGCATATAGCCCATTTACATCCCGCTAACTCACGGCCCGTTATAGCCTATCCGAATTAGGCCCAGTAGCGCCATATGGGCCATCCAATATGATTCCAGCCCATTGTAACTTCCAGCCCATGTATGGCCCATGACGTCTTTCGGCCCATATGAGGCCCTCTGTAAATCTTGGCCCATAAACGGCCCATGGTGAAACTGGCCCATAATGAATAGTATATCGCTTTATACCCATTAACAGCCCATTATTCCATTGGGCCATTTCAGTCTGTGTTATCTTTCGACCTTCTAAGGGCCATTTCGTTTCCAGCATTTGATTACTTACGGTCCGTTACTGGCATGTTTCGCTTGTGGGCCATATTCAGCCCGTGGTTAAAGTCGGCCCGTCTATGGCCCTTTAATCCGTTGGGCCGTTTTTATAGCATCATCAAATATGGCCCATTAACGACCCGTTATGCCTGCCGATAGAATTAAGCCCGTTGTACACATGGGCCTATTAACGGCCCATTATGGTCGGCCCATAAACAGAGGATTCCCATTATAGCCCATTTACGGCCCATATTGCGGTCCGTTAATTGTCCACGAAGGTACGGCCCATGTTTGGCTGATCGATCATACGGCATGTAGAAGTCCCATCGAATCTATGGCCCGTAGAAGGCCCATGGATCATACGGACCTTAGGAGGCCCACTACAGCAGGCAGCACGACCATGGTTAGAACGATCCATATGTTGCCCATGGTTATTGTGGCATAGTTCTAAATAAAAAGGTTACCGCGGAAAAAGAACTGCAGCGACTACAAAAAAAAAATAAACAAGACAATAAGGAAATAAATAAGCAAGCAACTTACGCTAGGCTATTACGGCTATTACAAATATTACATCCACTGGCATCAAAGTTCGCCATCAATGCAAATATAGTGAACAAAGCAGCATATTACATACACTAGGCGTCTAAATTGGCCACCAGTGAAAATAAACGCGGCAGCAAAACAAGTCCAGAACTGAAACCACTTCAGAAGAGCTCAAGAAACGATATCCTAGATACCCACCATGCTGGCAAGAAGCTTAGCAAGCTTATTAGTTTTCTCTTGTTTGGCGCTAAAATCGTCCAGCGCTTGTTGTTGCACCAGAAAGTATGCATCTAAATTCTGTAGGGACTTTCTCAGTCCTTCGGCTTCTTGCCGCAGCACAGTTGACTGATGCCTTTTAGCTTGTAGCTGAGACTGAAGAAGCCGAAGTGATTCAGGCAGCGAATTCGAAGAGCTTCTGCCAGTGGTAGTGGCCAGTAACTCAAACACTACATCAACGCAGGACTTTGGGGTTGTCTCACTGTCTACAAGATAGTTTTTATCACCTTTCTTGGAGACCAACAGGGTTGTCTCACTATCTTGAACCTTATCTGCATTACTTTCTCTACCATTGCATAATGGAGTGCTCTTCTCCAATATTCTGTTCGCATTCTACAAGAGAAACAAGCAGACACATCGCAGGTTTAGCATGTAGTATATGAAACTCATTTTGGTAATCCGTTTCAGTAGTAAGGTGGACAGGATAACAGCATGAAACAAACATATATCTATGTACTATGGTCACTGTATTGTCTATATCATTCTAGTTTATGTTGCCAAATCAAGATAGAGACATAGTCCAAATCATATCTTTTTAAGACACGGCAGCATAGACAGAATATAAGTGTGGGAAACTACACAGCACTGGCAACACTTGTAATGTGCATGACATGAGAACAACTGTTTATACAACTGAAACTGAAATCAACATAGAGCAAGAAGTTAGAACAGCAATTCAGTTAAAGAAATAGGTTTAAAACATACTTGTTGCGCCATTGGAGTTTCAATTGGATCCTTCAAATTCGAAATTAGTTGGTATGAGTAAATACAGTGATGCAAGAGCAAAGGAGTATGGACCATAGCTACGGAATCTGACCTGAGAACAGTTACTCTTCTGCTTTAAATGTGGAGTTTGGGTTCGCTGTGGTGGTCTTCGTGCTTTGGGCACTACAGTTGCTTTACAAACTGCTCATGTGGGGGTACTCTGTGGTGGACATGGTGTTGTGTCAACTAGAAGTGGGTTACTATCTGCTGGGGTTGGGGTTAGATGGGGTGTAGCTGGTTCTCTGTCCAACGGTGTAAGTGACAATCTGGAAGAGTCTCGATTATGTGTGGTGGGGCTAGTTCGTGGGCCAGTACAACCATGGTTCTATCTGCATCGACGGGTAGCACCGTCTTTTGTGAAGAACGGGTTTTTACTCCCTTAGATACTGCCATCACCCCCTCCAATTCAAATGGCTTATAAACAAGAAAAGAAATTGAATGTACAAACATTGTATTGATAGACAGATGTGGTAATTCACATATATGTTGTCTAACCAAAAAGGACAGCATGACACAATTTCACATATATGATTGCTAACTAAACAGGATAGCATGACACAGTTTCAGATATATGATGGATAACTTAATAGGATATAATGGCATAATTCAACATATGATGAGTATCTAAACAGGATGACATGACAAAACTATATGATGTCTTTCTACAATAGGTTGGGATGAAATAATTCACATACATGTTGTCTAAGTATACAGGATGGCATGATATAATTCACATAATTGATTCATATACTAAGCAGCTGGCACTCGCATGTATGATCTCTAAACTAAGCAGATGGCATTGAATATTGTGTATATGATGTCTAAACTAAGCAATGCAAGACACCATATGCATGATATGAGAAATATAAACATTGCAAGTTAGAGCATACACCTCAGGTGGGATATAGGATTGGTCATCTGTCTCTGAATCCTCCTCTGAGGAGCTATCTGTAACCATCGAGATATATGCTTCAACAGGTACCATTACCTGCTCTGAAGACCTTGTTTTCACTCCAGATTTTTCCATAACCGGCTCAAATGGCTGATACACATGAAGAGTAGTTCAATATACATAGATTGTCGACAAATGGAATACGTAATGAAAAAAAGGATGGCATGAGATAATTCACAAATATGATGCCTGGCTATATAGGATGGCGGTGCATAATTCACATATATGATAACTGGCTAAAAAACATGGCATTGCATAATTCACATATCTGATATAGAAAGCAAACAGGAGGCATTCACACAAAGCATGTCTAATCTAAGCAGATGGCATGGCAATGCAAGACACCATATGCTTGATATGAGCAATATAACCCTGCCAAGTCAGAGCATACACCTCGAGGGGGAAAACGACTGGTCATTTGTCTCTGAACCCTCCTCCGAGGAGCTATCTGTAACCAGCAAGAAATCTGCATCGACAGGTAGCACTGACTGCTCAGAAGACCTTGTTTTCACTCCAGATTTTCCCATCACTGACTCAAATGGCTGATGCACAGGAAGAGTAGATGAATGTACAAACATTGTTGATAAATGGAATACATTATCAAAAAAATAGCATGGCACGATACAATTCACATATACGATGACTGGCTAAACAGGATGGCATTGCATGATTCACGTATATGATGCCTGGCTAAAGAAGATGGCATTGCATAATTCACATATACTCCCTCCGTTCCTAAATATTTGTCTTTTTAGAGATTTCAAATGGACTACCACATACGGATGTATATAGACATATTTTAGAGTGTAGATTCACTCATTTTTGCTCCGTATGTAGTCACTTGTTGAAATCTCTAAAAAGACAAATATTTAGGAACGGAGGGAGTATGATATAGAAACCAAACAGGTGGCATTCACACTAAGCAAATCTAAACTAAGCTGATGACATATAAGATGTATAAAGTAAGCAATGCGAGGCGCCATATGCATGATATGACCAACATCAGCATGCCAGGTTAGAGCAAACACCTCAGGAGGTAAATAGGAGTGGTCGGCTCCCTCTGAATCCCTCTCTGAACAGTTATCTTCCTCTAGAATACAATCTGGAATGGGGGGAGGGGGCCCCCACTTCGCCCACCATGGAGCGGCATCTGCATGACATTATATTCCCACGCAATGGTCTTCTCTTTTTCTCTACATGTTCAGTATGATTGTGTACAATAATTGACATACATAATAAAAAAACATAGTTAGATTATGTAAGGCCTAAGGGGTGCATGCAGAAATCAAGACTGATGGTAGCAAACGAGTGGATAGATCCAAAACTAATGATAGCTTTAGTTTAAAAAGATAGACGATGGCTCATCTACTGTTTGTTGCCCACCGAACATGAACCACATAGAAGACCCCAGATGAACCAGATAGTAGACAGATACTATTCATTGCTACCTTGATATGTGCCCAACAGGCATTTTAAAACTCAAGTTGGAACATTAGTTTAGACCTGACTCGGAGTCTAAGAGGTGAACAGGATGATAAAGTAGCAGGTAATAATAACCGATGTATAACGTAAGCAGACACGAAAGAGTGCGACCTCTATTCCGGAACTGTGTAGTCCTCAGGTTCGTCTGCTCGGTCGATGATGGTAATGCAGTTGGCGTGGCTGTAGGCAATGGGGAAGATGATCTGAGGCGGCGAAAGAAGGTCTGCAGGGGGGATCTCTGCTGCCGTAAACGCTTCCGTCGATGGTGCACCTCAGGTGGGCTGGATGACGGCACGACAGGAGCAGGACAAAACACACAGAGTTTTCTTTGACACCTATCTGAAAATGAAGTAAATCTGCAAGGGCTCCTTAGAATTGGAGGATTCTAAAAACGCAGGGACAGGAAAAACACAGGAATAGGATAGGAATGCACGTGCAAAACAGAGCATTTGCAAACATAGGATTTCTGTCAACCTAGGTGTTTGGTTCACATGAATTGGAAGAACACAGGAATGGAGAAACATGGTCAAATTAAAGTCCAACCACATGAAAATGTAAAATAAGAATCTTATTATGCTGGTAATGCACTTAGTCCTGTTCTTCATCATATTAATTTGAAAAGGATGTCCAAGTGGATATTAAAATTCCTACATTTTTTCTTAGAAAGAGACACCAAAGGAAAAAAAAATCCTCCAGTTTTGCTTTGCTCCATTCCTTCTAACCAAATGCATGAATAGTAGTACCATAGTAAAATTTCCAATTCCTATGTTTTCCTTCACTTTTTCTTTGAACCAGTGGCGATTCTAGTAGGCAGTCTTCAACAGGCTGAAGCCTGCCCTCGAAATATTTTGTGAGCTTAGATTTGGTCCCCATGAATATCATATAATGGCTATCTTGCTAAACCGATTCAAATTGTGGTTCAAAAGAGCATTTAGTTTTCTCCCTGTTAACTTTGTGACCATGATTCATTTCTTTCTAGATTTGCAACTGCTTTGAACCAAAGGATCCCTGAGGGATCGACATGAATGTAGAGTAACAAAGTGATGCGACGAGTGGACAACCTCTTTGGCATAGCCTTCTCAACCTCAGCATCATTGGGTTGGACGTGGAGGATGGTGATGCTGGTGTGACTGTCGGAGGTGAGGAAGAAGATCTGAGGCCTTTGGAGACGGCGCCGAGGGTACTGCTCCGCTGTGATGGACGGTTTCGTCGTTGGAGCAGCTCCGGTGAGGTGTACGACGGCGAGGCTGAAGCAGGACAAGACAGGCAACGTTAATCTGAAGTGGGAGTCTAATAGCATGTGTAATAGATGATGTAAAATACATCACCAAAAAGTGCTAGATGTAAAATGCATCAGCCGCGCTGCGGCCGCTCCGACAGATGCTGTAAATACTATTGACTCTGAACTTAACTGAAGAAACTAAACTTTACAGTCAAAACTGAATTTTACTGTCGAAACTGAATTTTATTGACAAAACTGATTGAACTAGTAGTAGAGCACTGCAATAGAAGTTTAGGGCGTTCGAGCACTGGTAGCATAGAAGCAGTGATCTAAATCAGCAGCCGCTCGAGTAGGGAACGCACTAGCAGAGAGCAGCTCGTGCAGCAGCACCGCGAGCGAGTGCTAAAGCAGCAACTCCTATAGCTGCCGCAGGTCGTGCAGCAGCAGCGCGAGCGAGAGCAAGAGCAGAGCAGAGCAGCAGCAGGAATGAGAGCAAGAGTGGAGCAACAGCATGAACGAGAGCAAGAGTGGAGCAGCAGCACGAATGAGAGCAAGAGCGGAGCAACAGCGCGACCGACAACAAGAGCAGAGCAGAGCAGCAGCGCGAACAAAAGCAAGAGCAGTGTAGCAGTGAGACCAACAGCAAGAGCAGAGCCGCAGCGCGAGTGAGAGCCAGAGCAGAGCAGCAGTGCAAGCGAGAGCCAGAGCAGCAGCAGCTAGTGCTGGTGTGGAAGTCGCCGCCGAGGAAGCAATGACATGGGGGAGAGACATCATGGAGGAAGTGGCCGACGACGGCGCCGTCGATGGAGACCCGCCATGGCTGCTCGGTATCGAGCACCGGCAGCCCCGTGAGATGGAATAAAAGATAAAATGCAGTGGTGAGTGTAGAACCTCCTTGGTGGCGCCGAGTAGGCCTCGGCTTCATCGGAGGAATTGGTGAGGGTGCTGCGGTTCCGGTGGGGTAGGTCAAGACGGCGCTGTGGGGATGGAGGAGGCACGATAGACGAGGCAAACATCGGGGCAGCTCCTTGGAGGTGGAGGACGGGTCGGCTGATCTGGCGGGACGACGAGATCGATGACGGATGAGGTGCGGTGGATGAGGGACGTCGAGCTATTGCTGTGGACGATGTCGTCGGGGAAGAGGCTCCGGCTGGGCGGCGGTCGGGAGGCCGACGGAGGAGCGTGGGGTTTCGTGGGTTTTGGCGGCCTTAGTGTATGAATGGGGGTACGAAGGGGAAGGTAGGGGGAGCCATGGCTTAGGGACGCGCTTGTCCGAAATGTGGGGTAAGTTACGAACATACCCCCACCGGTTTTGACCATGCAACATCGAGGCGGCACTTCCGGCTGAGGGGTAGAAAGGGGATTTCGCGTGTCTTTGCTGCGGGACCGATTTCGGATGAGGAGGGAGTTTTCACGCGCGTCGAAATTTCGGGATAACATGGCGCGGGTTGAAGAGGCGGGAGTTTCGCAGCAGAAGAGACAAAAAATACTCGAGCTTGAAAATTTCGGGATAAAAAGGCGCGGATTCCATGTTCGGCAGAACAAACTTAACGTGTACAAAAAAAGACAATTCATACAAGACACAAGAGAGTCATGTCCTCTTTTACTATATTGCTATAAATGCCATTGAAAAACTACAAGAAAAATGTAAAAAAAAATCAGGAGAACAAGATTAGCATGTACAGTACCAATTCAATTCGCACTTCCTCAACAACAACAAAAAATCAATTCCCACCACAAGAAAGAGTCATGTCCCTTTTTATATGATTACAAATGCCAGGATCTCGAATTTCAATTTTTGAATCCACGTTATGTTGAATTCGAATATATCGTTAGGTGATCTTGCGGTTTACAATGGATGTAGTCCTACAATTTGATCTTCCATCTTATATGAAGATTTTACTCCACCCTATGAATATATATATTGTCGTCTACCACATGGACTAAATTTGAATCAATTTTCCTTATTTGAATATGATTGTTGTCAAGTTATACCATCATTTAAATATTATCTTGATAACAGAAAACATGCATATAGTAGTAATCATATTTAAATATGAACTACATGTACCATACTATCTCCAATTCAAATATTTGTATCCATTTTATGTTGAATTCAAATCACAGTACATTGGTCTAGGTAGTGAGATGTTCGGGATAATCTAAACGCTATTTTCATATGTATAAAAGTTTGCCGAATTGGGACAAGTTTTGGTATAAGCTTCTTGCAAACCGGAGCTTCTCTCAAGAAGCCTCGTTGTTCCGAGAGGGAACGTGTCACCTTTGTGTGCGAAACGATATATGCTGCCTCCCCCCTGATTTTTTTACAGAGGCAAGATAGAACTATATGAGTGTCGTGTTAAATTTGGGAATTATTCCGGGTTCGTTTGGCCTTTTTATACATTAATTGAGTTTCTGGTCATTTAATGTGCATAATTCAAATTTGAATTGCAAGCACATGCTCCAGTGCACCAAAGTAGGTTGAAAAATCACATGTGTGTCCTTGGGTTAATTTCTAGGTCCCTTGCAAGAAATGGGAATGAAATTCAAACATCTAGGCGTCGTGGCTCAGCCGAGAACATTGAGAAACTTGGTTTTTAAATTCCTGTAAATCCAAAACTCGCCTGAAAATCATGAAACTTGGCATGGTGTTATGTCATGGCACTAACATGTTGTGGTAAAAAAATTGGCCGAATTGGAACAAGTTTTGGTATAAGCTTCTTGCAAACCGGAGCTTCTCTCAAGAAGCCTCATGGTTCCGAGAGGGAACATGTCACCTTTGTGTGCGAAACGATATACGCTGCCTCCCCCTGATTTTTTTACATAGGCAACATGGAATTATATGAGTGCCGTGTTAAATTTTGGAATTATTCCGGGTTCGTTTGGCCTTTTTTATACATTAATTGAGTTTTTGGTCATTTAATGTGCATAATTCAAATTTGAAATGCAAGCACATGCTCCAGTGCACCAAAGTAGGTTGAAAAATCACATGTGTGTCCTTGGATTAATTTCTAGGTCCCATGCAAGAAATGGGAATGAAATTTAAACATCTGGGCATCGTGGCTCGGCCGAGAACATTGAGAAACTTGGTTTTTAAATTCCTGTAAATCCAAAACTCGCCTGAAAATCATGAAACTTGGCATGGTGTTATGTCATGGCACTAACATGCTGTGCTAAAAAATTTGGCCGAATTGGAACAAGTTTTGGTATAAGCTTCTTGCAAACTGGAGCTTCTCTCAAGAAGCCTCATGGTTCCGAGAGGGAACGTGTCACCTTTGTGTGCGAAACGATATACGCTGCCTCCCCCCTGATTTTCTTTACAGAGGCAACATAGAACTATATGAGTGTCGTGTTAAATTTTGGAATTATTCCGGGTTTGTTTGGCCTTTTTTATACATTAATTGAGTTTCTGGTCATTTAATGTGCATAATTCAAATTTGAACTGCAAGCACATGCTCCAGTGCACCAAAGTTGGTTGAAAAATCACATGTGTGTCCTTGGGTGAATTTCTAGGTCCCTTGCAACAAATGGGAATGAAATTCAAACATCTGGGCATCGTGGCTCGGCCGAGAACATTGAGAAACTTGGTTTTTAAATTCCTGTAAATCCAAAACTCACCTGAAAATCATGAAACTTGGCATGGTATCATGTCATGGCACTAACATGCTGTGGTAAAAAATTTGGCCGAATTGGAACAAGTTTTGGTATAAGCTTCTTGCAAACTGGAGCTTCTCTCAAGAAGGCTCGTTGTTCTAAGAGGGAACTGTCGGATTCAGGGCTCCGCAGACCCAAGAAAGGTTCAAACTCTGGGGCGTGTGCGAAGGACTCAACCTATCCAGCCAACCAGCTCATCGCCCTACGGCCTAGCTCGATGCACACGAACAAGGAAGAAGATGAACACGGCAGTTTACCCAGGTTCGGGCCACCTTGCGGTGTAAGACCCTACTCCTGCTTTGTGGTGGATTGGCCTCACGAGGGGCTGAGGATGAACTAGTACAAGGGATGAACAACCTCACGAGTTCTATGGGTGAGGGAATCAGTCGACGAGGTTCCGATCCGATTTTCGGGTCCCCTTCTATGGTGGTGGCTAACCAATACTTATAGTGGCCTCAGTCCTCTTCCCCCAAATCGTAGGCGGGAAGGGATCCCACAGTGGCCAATTTGAAAGGGGACAAGTAGTACATCTTATCCTGACGAAAGGTGATCTTCGCCTGCAAAGCTTCTGGTCGTGACGCAGCGGTGGGCTCGACGATGACATCCGTCTTGCCGGCCTGGCGGTCTTGGTCTTGTAGCACTGGAATGGAAACCTTTGCCAGGCTCCTTGGGAACCCACGCCTGCGCTTGCCTCCTTAGCACCAAAGAGGAAACTACCTCCTTTGCGCCCGTTGGTGCCCGCCTGGCCTTGGTCATCATGGCTTGGGTCATCGCAACCTCATGAGGTTGGGTACCTGCATAGAAATCTCCGCTCCTCGGGAGGCAGCCTGGGGAGGCTGCTCCCTCGGGAGGTCTTGGCGTCGTCCGCCTCGCGAGGCTTGGCCCCTCACGTGAGTCTTGTCTTGATAGTCTTGGAGGTGGGCCATACCAGGTCGTCGAAGGTGCCACGCCATGGGCTGTAGGCAGGCAAGTCTGGGTACCCTGGTTCCCAGAACGCCAAGAGTAGCCCCCGGGCCCAAGGCGCGCTCGGACTTGGCTTTGAGGCGAAGCCAAAGGGCAAGGGCGAAGCGCCGCGGGCCCCAATCGCCTGCGGGCCAGGCTGACGCGTGGCGCTTGACGGGACGTGGGCGTCTCCGCTTCCCCACGCCGCCTCGGCAACTGCTCAGACTTGACAATTGCCTGATGCATGGAGGGGGGCCATCATGACTTCGAATGTGAGAGGTCGCCGGTTAGCCTTCCCCTCCTATAAATGAGGAAAGGGGGGGCGGAGCCCCCAGCCCATCTTCATCTTCTTGCTGCTCGCTCCTTCTTCTTCATCGCATCGCCATCTCGCCAGAGCATCCATGGCGCCAGTGAGGAGGTTCTCGGCCGCCGAGAAGGAAAAGGCCCCTCTAGTAGAACCGGAGTTTCTCCTGCCGAAGAAAAGGCACGGTTTCCCCCATGAGACCGCCACAGCGCCTATGGCCACGCAACCTTGGCATGAACGCGCCCCGCCGGGTTTCCCCATTAGTGCGAACATCCATGAGCAAGGTCCCGCTCATGATAGCGGGCACGAGAGTCACGGAGGACGAAGCCGGGAAGGAGGACAAGAAGAGACCGCGCGACCACCTTGCCCATAGGCCAATGCCGGCGGCACGGCCCGCGAGTTCGTGGTGTGGGCAGCGACACTGCCGCGCACATGGATCCAGCTCCCGCGGTCCCCCGGCGGGGGAGATACCGTAGAAGGGACCCCTCGAGTTGTGGCTGCAGCACGATGGCTGCTGCAGCCAAGCTTCAGAGGCGGAGGTTGAGGCCGTTGACTCCGGCGACGTCTTCATGACCCGGGGATGGGGCACAATCGCCCACGCCTGCAACTCAGAGGGGAGGCACGCCATCCACTTCGAGTACGACAGGGCGTCGACACTCTTCTTCAAGGTCTTCGGAGGGGATGGCCGACGTCTAGAGTGCTGCCCCAAGGGAGGCGATTGAGACGGCGACCCGCTCACAGGCCGGTAAATCGGCGAGGCCCCTCGCGGTTAACTTGCCCTTGGCCTTGTCCGTGATTCCTCTTGCAGCAGCGACGCCACCTCCGAACCAAGCTTAAGCGACAACGACAGCTACGAGCCGCCGCGCCGCCGCGCTCGGGCTTGAGGGAGGAATGGCGCCGGCTGATGACCCACAAGTATAGGGGATCTATCGTAGTCCTTTCGATAAGTAAGAGTGTCGAACCCAACGAGGAGCAGAAGGAAATGACAAGCGGTTTTCAGCAAGGTATTCTCTGCAAGCACAGAAATTATCAGTAACAGATAGTTTTGTGATAAGATAATTCGTAACGGGTAACAAGTAACAAGTGTAACTAAGGTGCAGCAAGGTGGCCCAATCCTTTTTGTAGCAAAGGACAAGCCTGGACGAACTCTTATATAAAGCAAAGTGCTCTCGAGGACACATGGGAATTACTGTCAAGCTAGTTTTCATCATGCTCATATGATTCGCGTTCGTTACTTTGATAAATTGATATGTGGGTGGACCGGTGCTTGGGTGCTATCCTTACTTGGACAAGCCTCCCACTTATGATTAACCCCTCTCGCAAGCATCCGCAACTACGAAAGAAGAATTAAGATAAATCTAACCATAGCATGAAACATATGGATCCAAATCAGCCCCTTACGAAGCAACACATAAACTAGGGTTTAAGCTTCTGTCACTCTAGCAACCCATCATCTACTTATTACTTCCCAATGCCTTCCCCTAGGACCAAACAATGGTGAAGTGTCATGTAGTCGATGTTCACATAACACCACTAGAGGAAAGACAACATACGTCTCATCAAAATATCGAACGAATGTCAAATTCACATGATTACTTATAACAAGACTTCTCCCATGTCCTCAGGAACAAACGTAACTACTCACAAAGCATATTCATGTCCATAATCAAAGGAGTAATAAATATCATTAAGGATCTGAACATATGATCTTCCACCGAATAAACCAACTAGCATCAACTACAAGGAGTAATCAACACTACTAGCAACCTACAGGTACCAATCTGAGGTTTTGAGACAAAGATCGGATACAAGAGATGAACTAGGGTTTGAGAGGAGATGGTGCTGGTGAAGATGTTGATGGAGATTGACCCCCTCTCGATGAGAGTATCATTGGTGATGACAATGACGATGATTTCCCCCTCCGGGAGGGAAGTTTCCCCGGCGGAACAGCTCCGCCGGAGCCCTAGATTGGTTCTGCCCAAGTTCCGCCTCGAGACAGTGGCGCTTCGTCCCGAAAGCTCTCTTCTGATTCTTTCCAAGTCAAAACACATCATGTAGCAGAAGATGGGCGCTGGAGGCCTGCCAGGGGGCCCATAAGCCACAGGGGCGCACCTAGGGGGGTAGGGCGCGCCCCCCAGGCTTGTGACCTCATGGTGGGTCCCCTCTAGTATTTTCTTCACCAAATATTTTTTATATATTCCAAAATAATTCTCCGTAAATTTTCAGGACTTTTGGAGTTGTGCAGAATAGGTCTCTCAGATTTGCTCCTTTTCCAGTCCAGAATTCCAGCTGCCAGCATTCTCCCTCTTCATGCAAACCTTGTAAAATAAGAGAGAAAAGGCATAAGTATTGTACCAAAATAGGTAATAACAGCCCATAATGCAATAAATATCAATATAAAAGCATGGTGCAAAATGGACGTATCAACTCCCCCAAGCTTAGACCTCGCTTGTCCTCAAGCGAAAGCCAAAACCGATAATCATGTCCACATGTTTAGAGATAGAGGTGTCGATAAAATAAAATACGGACATGAAGGCATCATGATCATCTTTAGAACAGCAACATATATTTTCATATAATTTCCTATGCTAGAGTAACAATTCGTTCACAAGGTAAAGTAAGAATCAGAAACTTTATTAAAAACTAACAAACTATGATCTCAGTCATTGAAGCAATTGCAATTTATCATAATATCGGAAAGAGTCAATATAAGAGCTTTTCAGCAAGTTCACATACTCAACTATCCTTTAGTCTTTCATAATTGCTAACACTCACGCGATACTTATGAGTTCAAAGCCTCAGTCAGACACAGAGAAAGATAGGGGCTTATATTTTCGCCTCCCAACCTTTTACCTCAAGGGTAATGTCAACAACAATACTTTATGATAACCTACATCCGAGTGGATATATATATCTGGATCTTCCCCAACATATAGTGCTTGCCAAAAGGAAAAAGTGTAAAAAGGAAAGGTGAAGATCACCATGACTCTAGCATAAGGGTAGAAAGTAAAAGTAAAAGATAGGCCCTTCGCAGAGGGAAGCAGAGGTTGTCATGTGCTTTTATGGTTGGATGCACAAAATCTTAATGCAAAAGAACGTCACTTTATATTGCCGCTTGTGATAAAGAACTTTATTATGCAGTCCGTCGCTTTTATTTCTTCCATATCACAAGTTCGTATAAAGCTTATTTTCTTCACACTAATAGATCATACATATTTAGAGAGCAATTTTTATTGCTTGCACCGATGACAACTTACTTGAAGGATCTTACTCAATCCATACGTAGGTATGGTGGACTCTCATGGCAAAACTGGGTTAAGGGATGTTTGGATGCACAAGTAGTATCTCTACTTGGTGCAAAGGATTTGGCTAGCATAAGAGGGAAAAGCAAGCTCAACATGTTGGAAGATCCATGGCAATATAACTTCTATTCGGATATAGGAAAACATAACCCATTATGTTGTCTTCCTTGTCCAACCTCAACCTTTTAGCATGTCATATTTTAATGAGTGCTTACAATAACAAAAGATGTCCAAGATAGTATATTTATATGTGAGACCTCTCTTTCTTTATTACTTCCTATTAATTGCAACAATGACAAAAACTATGTTTGTCAACTCTCAACAACTTTTATTCATCATACTTTTTATGTGTGAAGTCATTACTCTCCATAAGATCATTGTATGATCTTTTTATTTCTTTATTCTTTTTCTCTTCTTTATTTCTTTTTCTCAAGATCATATCAAGAAAGCAAAGCCCTCAAATCAAAACTACTCTTTATTATATAACTCTTGGACTCGATTACATAGAGGGAACATAAAGCAAAACTCAAAGCTAGATGATGCTAAAAACTTATTCTACTAAACCAAGATATAACCAAAAGGATCGAACTAAGAAAAACGATAAAGGTAATGATGTGATGGTGATATGATACCGGGGCACCTCCCCCAAGCTTGGCACAAGCCAAGGGGAGTGCCCATACCCATGTATTTAGATCTCTTTCTTCGGAGGTGGTGATCCAATATTCTTGGCAATAATACCCTTCAGAATGTGATTTTCTTCCTCGAGCTTATCATTGACTTGTTGTTTGAGATCCATTATTTCCTTACGGAGTTTGCCCGTGACGGCTAGAGCTCCGATCACCCATGGATGCTTCCTGGCTGCGGGGGAAAAAGCAACACTCTTTTTCATGTTATCATAAGAGAGAAATTGAGCATTAGGAGGTATGACCGAATCCGATATTGCTGAGCTTTGAAGCTCCTCAAGCAAAACTCCTGGTTGAAAGAGAGAAGTGGCTTCTTGGTCCTCCTCCATGGCATCTACTCTTTTAAGGTCGGCCTCCATCTCTTCCTCCGTTAACCATCCAAATGGTTCAGCTTGGCTGTAGGCCCTTGGATCCTGTGCCGGGTGAGAGACACGACTCTCCCCGACCGACTCTTGCGAAGACACCTTGCTCCGAATCTGCTGCAGAATTAGCTAAACACAAGAACAGAGGATTTTGTCGTGGTGCGGTGGTCAAAACCTTCGGGAGATTATATAATGAATTTTTACCGACCAAAAGGAGTATTCCACAAGAAAACGGAGTCCGGAGGGCACACGAGGTGGCCACAAGCCATAGGGGCACGCCCCCCAGGCTTGTCGCCTCCTCATGCACTCTTCAGACTACTTTTAATTTTCCTAATTTTTTAAATATTCCAAAACAGAGAAAATTTGCCATTGGAAAAGTTTTGGAGTCGGTTTAATTACCGTACCACATACCTATTCCTTTTCGGAATCTGAAACATTTTGGAAAGTCTCCCTTATGTACTCCTCCGGTGTTATGGTATTAATAATATTTGTCTCAACATTTATGGGAGTACCTGAGGTATAATGTTTGATTCTCTGCCCATTTACCACCTTCGGGTTATTGCCTTCGGTGTTGTTAATCATGATGGCACCGGAACAACAACTTCCTCGACAATATAAGGCGCTTCCCATTTAGTGTACCATCCCAAAATTCTAAATTTTGGAATATTATATTAAATAAATAGTTTTGATTGTTTGATTATGGTGTGGTTGTTTGTGTGAAATTGAGTGAAATTTGAAACTTTTTGAAAGTTAAATGAGAGGGAATGAAATGACTTTCCCAAACTTTCACCTTGCATTTATGACCTTCATGAATTAAAATTCATTTCATCACAAAACCCTCGAGTGAAGATGATATGACTTCTTCCATTTAAATAAATGAAAAGGAGTTTTGAAAACATTTGAATTCCATTTGAAAATATTTCAACTTCGGAAACTTTATGCGACTCAATGAGTTTCATGAGAGAAGATAAATGACTTCTTCAAATGCTAAGAAAGAGAGTTGGAAGTTTCAAAGAAATCAAATTTAAAGTCCCTTTGAAAGTATTTTCAATTTGGCGTTATTTGGTTTTTATTCAAATTATTTTTCTCCAAAAAATAAAATATATGGAAATTAGGGTAAAATGATTCCCTACAGAAGAAAAATGGAGAAAAATAAATTTGAAATTAATTTGGTATTTTAAAATATTTTTTATTTGGTTTTTAAATGAAGCACTAGTACTGTTCGCTTTATTTAAATTTTTGTGGAATTTATTCGCCGCTGAAAATATGTTCATCTTTTAGGAAATATTTTTCTAAAAATTTTGATATATAATATGCCTATATAAAATTTTATATTATTTTCGTTATTTAGTTTTCCTTTCCGTCTCTATTTTTAAAAAAAACTGTACGTGCGGCTAATAATTATTTATCGCCCACATGCGCAGCTTAGTAGACAGGCCGGCCCGTATTTTCTTTTTCTCTTTTTATTTTCGTTAAGGTTTACAATTTTATTTTATTTTATTTTATTTATAAAAAAAACTGCCGAGCAGTGCACGCGCGCGGCCGGGCCGAATTCTTAGCCCATGCGCATGATCTTTTCCAATTTCATCTGCGTATGCATATGTTTAGTCCCACATTACCTAGCCCCCTTGACCCCTAAACCTCTTTTCCACCTATAAGTATAGACCCATAGAGCCTCCAAAAATCATCCGATTCGGGTTAAATCAATATTTTGGTTTGACTAGATCCACTAAATAAAAATATTTTTCTTCTCTTCGGCGGGACTTCTGGAAGTTGTCTTCTCTCAGAAGTCGTCTTTTCTCTACCTTATAAAGGTATCTTTCTTTGTATTTTTTATCTTTCTCCCGTAGCTTATTATTTCTAAACTAGTACGGTAGAATAATTAAATTATTAATTAGTCTCTGTATTTACATTTTAGGACTAGAATTCTTTTAGCCATAGCTCTTTTTCTTCCATAAAACAGCTTGGCCCTGATTTTTCAAATAGCCATAACTTTTTACTCGTTCATCCAAATTAGACGAAACCAACGCCAATATTTTCGTCTTGATTCCACCTGTCTAGTGAATCTATCAAATAAACTTTTTGCAACTTTCAAATTTCGAAATTTGTTCAGATTCATATTCAAACTTGTTTTGGCTATAACTTGAGTTTCGTAACTCTGATTTAATTGATTCTTTTTGCTAATTGAAGCTCTTGACCTAAACTTTCTGATAAGACCAAATCCACCCAATTTTGGTACTGTTAGAAATTGTTTTCTGTTGCAAGAGTTCATTGCTAGTTTTCGAAGTTTTCCGAGATCTTTTCTTCGATTCTTTTGCATGAAGTGCTTATGTATGCAATTGCTTGCTCACGTTAGATTGAACGGAGTGTGACGAGTAGAACTATCAGGAATTATGAGTGCGAAGGATCTTCATCAACAGTACAAGGCGAGTTCACACTTTGATCATATCCCTTTATTACCCAGTTTTTCTGCATTAGTTACAATCCTCAAACACTGCATGATTTAGGATGTGTTTAACTTGTGGGTTTTGGGAAGTAGATGATGAGGTAGAACCTATTGCCCTTTATTATCAAACCTTGGGAGTTACTTCTACGCTATGCTTATATTGCCATGCTATGCTCGTAGACGTGGATTGGGTTTTGAGTGTATCCATGACAGATGTGAGATTGTTAATTAATGGTTAACTTAAGGTGGCTACTTAAATACACATCTGGGTGGATTGGTTGCAGGCACCTGGGGATATACCAGTGTTGTCTATTTGGTTCGCCACCCAGGCTCAAAGGGATCATAAGATTATTCATGCTAGAAACTTCCGTGTGCAGCCACAAGCTATTATGGGCTCTAGCATAGTTGAGTATGTTGCATGACCTCTTTCAGTGGTAGGCTAGCAGATGTAGGGGAAAGTAGGTGTAACTGTCTACCCAGAGTAAAGAGTAAATGCTTCTGAAAGACTGTGTCTCGGTCATCCGTTTCTCAAACACCATGTAGTGCGAGAAATCCAACGGAGGAGATCGAGTCTTGTGGGGAAAAGTGCGCAAACCTCTGCAGAGTGTATAAACTAATCATGGTTAGCCGTGTCCCCGGTTATGGACATCTTGAGTATCTGGTACTTGAATTATTGATTTGATCTCATCACTCTAAATTAATTTGTTGGGTTTAATGATTACTTTTAATTGGGATTGAGAGGGGGATTTACCTTCTCAATGTTTTCAACAAACTCAGTAGTAAATAAAATATATTCCTTTGTTGTAGGGGAAAATTGGCTTTATGCAAATGTTAAACTTAGAGCCTCCACCAGCCAAATATGCACGTAGTGATAGATATTGTTCATCATTATCCTATGGTGTGAATTTGCCAGTACATTCAATGTACTGACCTACATGGCTGCAACGTCTCATGTTGCAGCATTCTTACGACGAGAAAGTGATACGTTAGGGTTACGATTTCTACACTCAACTTTGCCGTTGGTGTTGATGGGAATCCACAACCTTGTTGTTACTTCCGCTATATGGATTGAGGTAATAGTATTTACGTTACTTTATACATGTGATTTACCTCTGTTATAAATCCTCAAGTATTGTATGTGTCAGCATACCGATCCAGGGATGACACTTAAGCACAGAGACTTGATCCATTTGGGTCGGGTCGCTACAAGATGGTATCAGAGCACATGTTGACTGTAGGACGTAACCCCTAGAAACTGGCAAGCCCATAGGAAAGGATTTCTCTAAAACTTCATTTTTAAAAGAGATCCCTTAACTCTCATCTTTTCTAAAGCTTTACCAATTATTTCCTCTCACCTCAAGTAGTTAGACTATACCCCTTTTCCCTTTTGACCACGCGAAGATTCGACTGATGAGATCACTCCAAGAAGTACAAGATATCGAACAACTAAGACCACTTCGAAATGAAGAGGATTTTACCGTGCATTATAATAATGGAAACTACAACGGTTGAAGACTCCGAAGACTAGGAGAATTTGAAGTTTCTGAAGAATTTCCAGCTTGGTATGACCTAGGAAGGCTACCCTTATGGAATTTGTCAGACTATTGAAGCTGTCAATACCCGAGATCAAGGTGTGTCGGAGAAAGACCGGAACATGGAGCGTTAAAACTCAAAGTTTTTGTCAAGAAAACCCTAAGGCAGGAGATATCAACTATGGAATGATAACTCATGGCAGAGACATGGGCATAAACACAGCTATCCATGATGCTATCGCCTGCCAAGGCTATTGTCACCGTGCTGAGTTAAGCATGCATTTCTTCGGAAGGATAGGATGACAAAAGGCTAATGGAGCACCTATCGGCAAAAGATGGAGTTTTAACCTTAGCTGGTGTATTGCCAGGATCTGGAGTATTAAATCAAGAATTTTAAGATGGACCTTCAGGAAGCCGTATTTGACAAGGAAGCATTTCGTGAAGAACTCAGGACCCAGAAGCTGAAAGTAGCCAAGCTAGAGGAGCAAAACCTCGAGATACCGGAGATTCGTCAGGAACTGGAAGACAGTAGGACCAGGGTTCATGCCAAGGATGTTGAAACCCAGAAGTTTGGAACGCAACTCTAGAATATTAAAGGACGTCACGAGAAACTTCGCGTCAACAGAAATGACCTGACAGAAGAACTTGAGAAGGACAAGCACGATCGGAAGAAGCCATCGGAGACATGAACAAGACTTGAAGAGTTTGGCGACTTTGAAGATTTATTGACCTTTAGAAGACCAAACCCCTGTTATATACCTACGTTAGATGCGATGATTGTGAGCTGTCATTTGTTTGATGTTTTTCCGACAGCCACAAAATAAAAATCTGCCTCTTCAAAACTGTTGTTTGTATTGTGTGTATCCCTCTCTATCTCTCTTATCCCACCCCAAACCCTTGGAACCAATAGGGGATGAATGGAGATGAACTCATATTTTCTGAAACAATGACTCAATTGGAGACGAACCGATGGATTCAGAACATGGAAGATCACCTGAAGATTAACACTATAGCCGGAAAGGATATGGCCCAGCATGCTCTTCAGTGCTTTGAAAGAGGTGCTGCTACTTGGTGGAGGATGTACCAAACCATCAATGGATGGCAAAGAGTAACCACTTGGAAAGAATTTAAGTTGACTCTGCTAAAGTCTCGGCTTGTGTCCCAGAAGTTGAAGCCTTATGGAAATGATATGAAGAAACCTTGTGCATGCAAGCTCTGTGGAGAAATAGGACACAACCATAAAGAACACAAGGATGAATGCCCTCATTGTGAAGAAATTCACCCAGCTGAAGAATGCCCAACTAGGCAGATTACTTGTTTCTTGTGTGAAGGGACTACCCACTACCCTGCTCAGTGTCACATTTACCCCATAGTACAAAGAACCATCCAGCAGAAGAAAGAAGCAATGAAAGGAGCCCTCATGGAAATTTTAGAAGACCTGTGATGAAGGAAGAGGTGGAGGGCATACCCGAAGAAGACCTAATTAAACCCTGCACCAAGTCTTACTATTCATGTGGAGAAGAAGGACACATCTCCCAGAATTGTCTGAAGGGGGATCTAGTAGCATTCCCGACAGAGGAAGTAGAGTATGATCCACAGGAAATAGAAGCCCTGATCGGCACGGAAAAGTCTAGGAAGAGAAATAGATTGGACTCCAAGAACAACCAAATTTCTACAAAGAAGGACCTGAGTCATATCACATGTTTTAGGTACAAAGATTCAGGGCACTACTTCAGCGGTTGCCCAAAAAGGAAGCCGAGGACCCAAGGAGGCTATGTAATCACAAGGAAACCTCGAGACTTGTCAGAAGTAATATGTTTTCTGCTGTAATGAAGAAGGGCACTTTGCCAGAGATTGTCCCAATGAGAAGGAGACTTGTGCTAAATAGTTGTGTCGAAAAAGAAATATAGTAGTAGTAGTGGGAACAATTCTTTTTGAGGTATTGAGTTGAGGCCTGTAATGGAAATGCAAGAGATTGTAAAAATTTGAGAATCAATAAAGTTAGCATTGTTGGTACTGATTTGGATTTTATGAGTTGTTACTCTATGAAGAAAGATTTTGACCATTTTCGAGGATATGAGAAATATGGTCTATGGATGAATTTGTGCATTTCAAGGGTGGTGGTACCCTGTGAGGACCCTTGACCCCTGGAAAGGATAATGATATTTCATGGAGTGGACTTCGGACAAAATAAGTACGAGTTTTATCTCGATATGTGGGATACCCCAAGAGTATGAAGGGATGAAGTACTATTGGATATAAAGGAGATATAGTGTTGGTAATATGGAGCAATTGCCCCCCCCCCCCCCCCCCCCGATGATGAGTTCAAGGTTTACAAGTGATGAGATGGGCCATAACCCACAGGCCCCAGGACCTGCCAAGAAGCAAGCACACTCTTGCTGAAGGAAAAACCCTGGAAGAAGATACGACTTTATCAACAGACGATCTTATAGGAGTTTACGCAAAACCTGAGAGTTGTGAAGGAACGATAGATGTTTGTTTGGCTTGCAGAATCAATGGATTTATCCGAACTTGGTTCGTCGACAAGAGAAATTCTGCAATGCTTGTGAGGATGACCGAGTGTTAGAATGTGAGATTCGCTAAAACATATACAAGGTAATGATTTTGGTGCGGGATGGATTGATCACCATACCGGCTTACTCTTATTATTCGCCTTGCTATATGGGATGGTAAATCTGAGTGACTTGCCTATAGTAGAGCGACGACGATCAAAACCTTGTGTAAACATTAGAATGGTATGACAATTTTCCCCTTGTACAAGGCAATTGTTGCTAATCGTAGGATATACGGTGAGGTTCAGCCCAGGCCCGTTTTCTGCAGGGACCCAGTCTAATTGTTCGATGACCACCATGAGATATCAATAGTTGTTTAGTATTGGCGCCAGACCTGTCAGCTAAGAAGAACCAGTCTCGGAAGAACCTTACCAAGATGAAAGGACACAAGAATTGAGAAAAAAAAAGGTTATGCCACTACCGGAAGAGCCCAGAGAAGGAATTATCCTGAAGATCTGAGGAGATCGACACTGCCAACAATAAGGATGGAGTATATGAGTTTTGATGAAACCATAACGATGTTTTTAAGGGTGGTAGCACCCGAGACCTTCGTGCCAATCGATGGATTTTTGAGGAGACCCCCGAACCTAACCTATTTCTTTCTAGCCTCTCCGAATCTCGAGGGCGAGATTCATTTTAAGGGTGGTAGGTTTGTACCATCCCAAAATTCTAAATTTTGGAATGTTATATTAAATAAATAGTTTTGATTGTTTGATTATGGTGTGGTTGTTTGTGTGAAATTGAGTGAAATTTGAAACTTTTTGAAAGTTAAATGAGAGGGAATAAATGACTTTCCCAAACTTTAACCTTGCATTTACGACCTTCATGAATTAAAATTCATTTCATCACAAAACCCTCGAGTGAAGATGATATGACTTCTTCCATTTAAATAAATGAAAAGGGTTTTGAAAAGATTTGAATTCCATTTGAAAATATTTCAACTTCGGAAACTTTATGCGACTCAATGAGTTTCATGAGAGAAGATAAAATGACTTCTTCAAATGCTAAGAAAGAGAGTTGGAAGTTTCAAAGAAATCAAATTTAAAGTCCCTTTGAAAGTATTTTCAATTTGGAGTTATTTGGTTTTTATTCAAATTATTTTTCTACAAAAAATAAAATATATGGAAATTAGGGTAAAATGATTCCCTACAGTAGAAAAATGGAGAAAAATAAATTTGAAATTAATTTGGTATTTTAAAATATTTTTTATTTGGTTTTTAAATGAAGCACTAGTACTGTTCGCTTTATTTAATTTTTTGTGGAATTTATTCGCCGCTAAAAATATGTTCATCTTTTAGGAAATATTTTTCTAAAAAATTTGATATATAATATGCCTATATAAAATTTTATTTTATTTTCGTTATTTAGTTTTCCTTTCTGTCTCTATTTTTTAACAAAACTGTACGTGCGGCTAATAATTATTTATCGCCCACATGCGCAGCTTAGTAGACAGGTCGGCCCGTATTTTCTCTTTCTCTTTTTATTTTCGTTAAGGTTTACAATTTTATTTTATTTATAAAAAAAAACTGCCGCGCAGTGCACGCGCGCGGCCGGGCCGAATTCTTAGCCCATGCGCATGATTTTTTCAATTTCATCTGCGTATGCATATGTTTAGTCCCACATTACCTAGCCCTTGACCCCTAAACCTCTTTTCCACCTATAAGTATAGACCCATAGAGCCTCCAAAAATCATCCGATTCGGGTTAAATCAATATTTTGGTTTGACTAGATCCACTAAATAAAAATATTTTTCTTCTCTTCGGCGGGACTTCTGGAAGTTGTCTTCTCTCAGAAGTCGTCTTTTCTCTACCTTATAAAGGTATCTTTCTTCGTATTTTTTTCTTTCTCCCGTAGCTTATTATTTCTAGACTAGTACGGTAGAATAATTAAATTATTAATTAGTCTCTGTATTTACATTTTAGGACTAGAATTCTTTTAGCCATAGCTCTTTTTCTTCCGTAAAACAGCTTGGCCTTGATTTTTCAAATAGCCATAACTTTTTACTCGTTCATCCAAATTAGACGAAACCAACGCCAATATTTTCGTCTTGATTCCACCTGTCTAGTGAATCTATCAAATAAACTTTTTGCAACTTTCAAATTTCAAAATTTGTTCAGATTCATATTCAAACTTGTTTTGGCTATAACTTGAGTTTCGTAACTCTGATTTAATTGATTCTTTTGCTAATTGAAGCTCTTGACCTAAACTTTCTGATAAGACCAAATCCAGCCAATTTTGGTACTGTTAGAAATTGTTTTCTGTTGCAAGAGTTAATTGCTAGTTTTTGAAGTTTTCCGAGATCTTTTCTTCGATTCTTTTGCATGAAGTGCTTATGTATGCAATTGCTTGCTCACGTTAGATTGAACGGAGTGTGACGAGTAGAACTATCAGGAATTATGAGTGCGAAGGATCTTCATCAACAGTACAAGGCGAGTTCACACTTTGATCATATCCCTTTATTACCCAGTTTTTCTGCATTAGTTACAATCCTCAAACACTGCATGATTTAGGATGTGTTTAACTTGTGGGTTTTGGGAAGTAGATGATGAGGTAGAACCTATTGCCCTTTATTATCAAACCTTGGGAGTTACTTCTACGCTATGCTTATATTGCCATGCTATGCTCGTAGACGTGGATTGGGTTTTGAGTGTATCCATGACAGATGTGAGATTGTTAATTAATGGTTAACTTAAGGTGGCTACTTAAATACACATCTGGGTGGATTGGTTGCAGGCACCTGGGGATATACCAGTGTTGTCTATTTGGTTCGCCACCCAGGCTCAAAGGGATCATAAGATTATTCATGCTAGAAACTTCCGTGTGCAGCCACAAGCTATTATGGGCTCTAGCATAGTTGAGTATGTTGCATGACCTCTTTCAGTGGTAGGCTAGCAGATGTAGGGGAAAGTAGGTGTAACTGTCTACCCAGAGTAAAGAGTAAATGCTTCTGAAAGACTGTGTCTCGGTCATCCGTTTCTCAAACACCATGTAGTGCGAGAAATCCAACGGAGGAGATCGAGTCTTGTGGGGAAAAGTGCGCAAACCTCTGCAGAGTGTATAAACTAATCATGGTTAGCCGTGTCCCCGGTTATGGACATCTTGAGTATCTGGTACTTGAATTATTGATTTGATCTCATCACTCTAAATTAATTTATTGGGTTTAATGATTACTTTTAATTGGGATTGAGAGGGGGATTTACCTTCTCAATGTTTTCAACAAACTCAGTAGTAAATAAAATATATTCCTTTGTTGTAGGGAAAAATTGGCTTTATGCAAATGTTAAACTTAGAGCCTCCACCAGCCAAATATGCATGTAGTGATAGATATTGTTCATCATTATCCTATGGTGTGAATTTGCCAGTACATTCAATGTACTGACCTACATGGCTGCAACGTCTCATGTTGCAGGATTCTTACGACGAAAAAGTGATACGTTAGGGTTACGATTTCTACACTCAACTTTGCCGTTGGTGTTGAGGGGAATCCACAACCTTGTTGTTACTTCCGCTATATGGATTGAGGTAATAGTATTTACGTTACTTTATACATGTGATTTACCTCTGTTATAAATCCTCAAGTATTGTGTGTGTTAGCATACCGATCCAGGGATGACACTTAAGCACAGAGACTTGATCCAGTTGGGTCGGGTCGCTACATTTAGAGAGAAGTTTCCCGGCAAAAAAATCTTAAACGAGAATTGTATAGCAAGACAAGGTCACCTACATTAAATTCACGCTTTTGTATCCATTTGTCATGCCACCTTTTAACTTTTTCTTTAAACAACTTAGCATTCTCATAGGCTTGGGTTCTCCATTCATCAAGTGAGCTCATGTCAGATAACCTCTTCTGACCGGCAAGTTTGAAATCATAGTTGAGCTCTTTAATTGCCTAATAAACTTTATGTTCTAGTTCAAGAGGTAAGTGACATGCTTTTCCATAAACCATTTTATATGGATACATACCCATAGGGTTTTTATAAGCAGTTCTATAGGCCCATAATGCATCATCAAGTTTCTTAGACCAATTCTTTCTATATCTATTAACAGTCTTTTGCAGGATCAATTTAATTTCTCTATTGCTCAATTCTACTTGATCACTAGACTGAGGATGGTAAGGAGATGCAATTCTATGGTTGACATCATATTTAGCAAGCAATTTACCGAAAGCACCATGAATAAAGTGTGAACCACCATCGGTCATCAAATATCTAAGGACTCCAAACCTCGGAAAAATAACTTCTTTAAGCATCTTAATAGAAGTGTTACGATCAGCACTACTAGTTGGAATAGCTTCTACCCACTTAGTAACATAATCAACAACAACTAAAATATGTGTATACCCGTTAGAGGAAGGAAAAGGTCCCATATAATCAAAGCCCCAAACATCAAATGGTTCAATAACAAGTGAATAATTCATAGGCATTTCCTAACGTCTACTAATATTACCAATTCTATGGCAGTCATCACATGACAAGACATACTTACGAGCATCTTTGAAGAGAGTAGGCCAATAAAAACCGGATTGAAATACCTTGTGTACAGTTGTATCTCCAGCATGGTGTCCTCCGTAGGCCTCGGAGTGACACTTACGTAGGATATGTTCCTGTTCATGCTCAGGTACACAACGTCTAATAACACCATCTACTCCTTCTTTATAAAGGTGTGGGTCATCCCAAAAGTAATGTCTTAAATCATAGAAAAACCTTTTCTTTTGCTGGTATGCGAAGCTAGGTGGTATAAATTTAGCAACAATGTAATTAGCATAATCAGCATACCAGGGAGCATTACGAGAAGCATTTATGATAGCTAATTGTTCATCAGGAAAGCTATCATCAATAGGTAGTGGGTCATCAAGAACATTCTCTAACCTAGACAAGTTATCTGCTACAGGGTTCTCAGCACCCTTTCTATCAATAATATGCAAATCAAATTCTTGCAGCAGGAGAACCCATCTAATAAGTCTAGGCTTAGCATCTTTCTTTTCCATAAGGTATTTAATAGCAGGATGGTCAGTGTGAACAGTTACTTTGGAATCAACAATATAGGATCTAAACTTATCACAAGCAAAGACAACTGCTAAAAATTCTTTTTCAGTAGTAGCATAATTTCTTTGAGCACTATCTAGAGTTTTACTAGCATAATGGATAATATTCAACTTCTTATCAACTCTTTGTCCTAGAACAGCACCAACAGCATAATCACTAGCATCACACATAATTTCAAAGGGTAGGTTCCAATCTGGTGGTTGAACGATAGGTGCAGAAATCAAGGCTTTCTTAAGTATTTCAAATGCTTCTACACAATCATCATAAAAAACAAAAGGAACATCTTTTTGCAAGAGATTAGTGAGAGGGCCTAGAATTTTAGAGAAGTCTTTAATAAACCTCCTATAGAAACCAGCATGACCAAGGAAACATCTTATACCTTTGATATCTTTAGGACACGGCATTTTTTCAATAGCATCAACTTTAGCTTTATCAACTTCAATACCTCTTTCGGAGATTTTATGTCCCAAGACAATACCTTCATTAACCATAAAGTGGCACTTCTCCCAATTCAAGACAAGATTAGTTTCTTCACATCTCAGCAAAACTCGATCAAGGTTGCGTAAGTAATCATCAAAAGAAGTTCCGTAAACGGAGAAATCATCCATGAAAACCTCAACAATCTTTTCACAAAAGTCAGAGAATATAGCAGTCATACATCTTTGAAAGGTAGCAGGTGCATTGCATAAACCAAAAGGTATATGTCTATAAGCAAAGGTACCAGAAGGGCAAGTAAAAGTAGTCTTTTCTTGATCCTCTTTTGACACAGGTATTTGAGAAAAACCAGAATAACCATCTAGAAAGCGGAAGTGTGTATGTTTTGATAGTATTTCTAGCATTTGATCAATAAAGGGTAGAGGATAATGATCTTTCCTAGTAGCTTTATTCAACTTTCTAAAATCAATAACCATTCTATAACCTGTAATAGTTCTTTGTGGAATCAATTCATTCTTATCATTAGGAACAACAGTAATACCTCCCTTCTTAGGGACACAATGAACAAGACTTACCCATCTACTATCAGCAATAGGATAGATTATACCCGCTTCCAGAAGCTTTAGTATTTCATTTCTTACCACTTCCTTCATCTTGGGATTTAACCGTCGTTGGTGATCAGCAACTGGTTTAGCATCAGGTTCCATATTAATTTTATGCTAACATAGAGTGGGACTAATGCCCTTAAGATCATCAAGAGTATATCCAATAGCAGCACGGTGCTTCCTCAGAGTATTCAATAATTTCTTTTCTTCATGCTCTGAAAGGTTAGCACTAATAATAACATGATATATCTTCTTTTCATCAAGATAGGCGTATTTCAGAGTATCAGGTAATTGTTTAAGCTCAAACACGGGATCACCCTTGGGTGGAGGAGGATCCCCAAGAATCTCAACAGGCAAGTTGTGTTTCAAAACAGGCATTTGGTTAAGGAATATTTCATCCAATTCCTTCCTTTCATTCATAAACATATCATTTTCATGGTCCAGCAGATATTGTTCTAAAGGATCAGAAGGAGGCACAGCAATAGAAGCAAGACCAATTATTTCATCTTTACTGGGCAATTCTTTTTCATGGGGTTGTCTACAAAATTTGGAGAAATTAAACTCATGAGACACATCCCCAAAACTTACAGTAACAGTTTCTTTCTCACAATCTATCTTAGCATTAACAGTGTTCAAGAAAGGTCTACCAAATATAATGGGACAAAAATCATCTTGTGGGGAACCAAGAACAAGAAAATCAGTAGGGTATTTTACTTTCCCACACAAGACTTCAACATCTCTAACAATCCCAATTGGTGATATAGTATCTCTATTAGCAAGCTTGATAGTAACTTCAATATCTTCTATTTCAGCAGGTGCAATATCATTCATAATTTCTTGATATAAAGTAAAGGGAATTGCACTCACACTAGCACCCACATCACATAAACCATGATAACAATGATCTCCTACTTTAACAGAAACAACTGGCATGCCAACAACAGGTCTATGTTTATCTTTATCATCGGGTCTAGCAATTCTAGCAGCCTCATCGCAGAAATAAATAACATGCCCATCAATATTATCGACCAAGAGATCTTTAACCATAGCAATACTAGGTTCAACTTTAATTTGTTCAGGGGGTGTAGGTGTTCTAGTATAACTCTTTCAAACCACAGCTGAAGCTTTAGCATGTTCCTTTATTCTAACAGGGAAAGGTGGTTTCTTAATATAAGCAGTAGGAACAATAGGATCAACATTATAAGTAATGGTTTCTTCTTCAACTTTAATAGGTTCTACTACTTTCACTTCAATGGGAGGATGATATTTAAACCACTTCTCCTTAGGGAGATCAACATGAGTAGCAAATGATTCACAGAAGGAAGCTACTAATTCAGAGTCAAGTCCATATTTAGTGCTAAATTCATGAAAAGCATCGGTATCCATAAAAGATTTAACACAGTCAAACTTAAGGTTTATACCTGACTCCTTACCTTCGTCGAGTTCCCAGTCTTCAGAGTTGCATTTAATTCTTTCCAATAAATCCCATTTGAATTCAATAGTCTTCTTCATAAAAGAACCAGTACAAGAAGTATCGAGCATGAATTGATCATTACGAGAAAGCCGAGCATAAAAATTCTGAATAATAATTTCTCTTGAGAGCTCATGATTGGGACATGAATATAACATTGACTTAAGCCTCCCCCAAGCTTAAGCGATACTTTCTCCTTCACGAGGCCAAAAATTATAAATATAATTCTGATCACAATGAACTAGATGCATAGGATAAAACTTCTAATGAAATTCCAATTTCAATCGGTTGTAATTCCAAGACCCAATATCATCGCATAGCCTATACCATGTCAATGCCTTCTCCTTCAAAGATAAAGGGAAGACCTTCTTCTTGCCTTCATCCTCGGGCAAACCTGCAAGCTTAAATAATCCACAAACTTCATCTACATAGATTAGATGCATATCAGGATATAATGTTCCATCTCCTGCATAAGGATTAGCTAGCAGTTTCTCTATCATACCCGAAGGAATTTCATAATAAATATTTTCAGTAGGTTGAGGGGCAACTCTTTGCTCTTCCGGTCGGGGTGAAGATACCCCGAACAAACCCCTCAAAGGATTATTTTCCATAGCAACAAGTGACAGTAAATTTCAGCACACTATATAAATGTTTCCTTACCAAATTCCACTTACCAAAGGCGCTTCACTCCACGGCAACGGCGCCAGAAAAGAGTCTTGATGACCCACAAGTATAGGGGATCTATCATAGTACTTTCAATAAGTAAGAGTGTCGAACCCAATGAGGAGCAGAAGGAAATGACAAGCGGTTTTTAGCAAGGAATTCTCTGCAAGCACTGAAATTATCGGTAACAGATAGTTTTGTGATAAGATAATTCGTAACGTGTAATAAGTAACAAGTGTAACTAAGGTGCAGCAAGGTGGCCCAATCCTTTTTGTAGCAAAGGACAAGCCTGGACGAACTCTTATATAAAGCAAAGCGCTCCCGAGGACACATGGGAATTACTGTCAAGCTAGTTTTCATCATGCTCATATGATTCGTGTTCCTTACTTTGATAAATTGATATGTGGGTGGACCGGTGCTTGGGTGTTGTCCTTACTTGGACAAGCCTCCCACTTATGATTAACCCCTCTCGCAAGCATCCGCAACTACGAAAGAAGAATTAAGATAAATCTAACCATAGCATGAAACATGTGGATCCAAATCAGCCCCTTACGAAGCAACGCATAAACTAGGGTTTAAGCTTCTGTCACTCTAGCAACCCATCATCTACTTATTAATTCCCAATGCCTTCCCCTAGGCCTGAACAATGGTGAAGTGTCTTGTAGTCGATGTTCACATAACACCACTAGAGGAAAGACAACATACATCTCATCAAAATATCGAACGAATACCAAATTCACATGATTACTTATAACAAGACTTCTCCCATGTCCTCAGGAACAAACATAACTACTCACAAAGCATATTCATGTTCATAATCAGAGGAGTAATAAATATCATTAAGGATCTGAACATATGATCTTCCACCAAATAAACCAACTAGCATCAACTACAAGGAGTAATCAACACTACTAGCAACCTACATGTACCAATCTGAGGTTTTGAGACAAAGATCTGTCGGCGTTCTGGGAACCAGGGTACCCAGACTTGCCTGCCTGCGGCCCACAGCGTGGCTCCATCTGCGGCCTGGTACGGACCATCTTCAGCTTCAACAACGCAAGACCCTCGCGAGGGGCCAGGCCTCGCGAGGCGGACGGGGTCAAGACCTCCAGAGGGAGCGGCTTCCCTAGGCTGGCTCCTGAGGAGCGGAGGTTTCTATGCAAGCCCCACCTCGTGAGGTTCAGATGATGCAAGCTATGATGACCAAGGCCAGGCGGGCGCCAGCGGGCGCAGTACAGCAGGTTTCCTCTTTGGTGCTAAGGAAGCAAGCGCAGACGCAGAGCCCCGAGGAATCAGCCAAAGGTTTCCATTCCCGTGCTACAAGACCTGGACGGCAGGATGGAGGTCATCACCGAGCCCACCACGATGTCACAACCAGAAGCTTTACAGGCGAAGACCAACTTTCGTCAGGATAAGATGTACTACTTGTCTCCCTTCAAACTTGGCCATTGTGGGATCCCTTCCCGCCTTCATTTTGGGGGAAGAGGACCAAGGCCACTATAAATATAGCTAGGCCACCACCGTAGGACGGAGGGATCAATCAGATCACCCCCACCAGTTCACACCAACACAAGAACAAACCTCCTGAGGTTGTTCCCCCTCTGTACTAGTTCATCCTTGGCCCACCTCGAGGCCAATCCACCACAAAGCAGGAGTAGGGTTTTACACCGCAAGGTGGCCCGAACCTGGGTAAACCGCTGTGTCCCTTTACTTTCCAGTTCATCGAGCTAGGCCGTGAGATCGACGAGTTGGAAGACTAGGGAGATTGAGTTCTTCGCACGCACCCCAGAGTTCGAACCTTTCTTGGGTCTGCGGAGCCCTGAATCCGACATTTAGCGCACCAGGTAGGGGTGTGTCGAAGTCTCTCCCCCGCCGTTCGCCCCATCGTCACCATGGCGGGAGATCCTTGAGCTCACGCCGAGCACTGGGCCGCTCGGCCCGCCCGAGCAACGCCTCCTGCCCAAGAAGCCCTCCACTCTGCGCTCCTTGCAGCCCGCAAGGCGGCCAGCGCCGTCGGCATCAGGCGGACGGACCACCTCCGCCCGCTTCCGCGCCGCGTCGCCACCGCGCCACAGCGCGGTCTTCGGGTTACGCCGCGGCGACGACCCTACACACACGCTGGAAGCAGGCGAACACGCGAGCCGCGCTCATCGTGGCGCGGGAGCTGCTGCGGTGCAGGCTGGCGGAAGGTGGCCACGACACCCTGCTGGAGCGCGTCACCGAGCTACTCGATGCCGCCTGCGAGGGCGCGGTGCCCTTCTGCACCTTGCCTACATCGCAAGCGCTGTCGGGGGCACGTGTCAGCTCTTGTCACACCCACGCGCCCTCCCTCGGGGGGCCCGGAGGATCTCGCGACGCCAACCTGGCTCGCGACGCCGCTTACCCTACCCAGGATACGTCACGCCCGAGCGTGACGGGACCGGGCGGCCCCTCCTGGGACCACGACGGGATGCCACCCTACGGTCGTCGCGGCCTGGCGCCAGGCATGACAAGCAACGGCGCCGGGCAGCCAGGCGCAGACCCGGGGATGGCGGCTTCGGGCACCACTGTACCTCCACCGACGAGCTTGCTGTATGCGCCAAGAGGAAGCCCCTGCTCGTTCCCCTCGCCAGCCTGGGCGTCAGGACCACGTGAGACCGAGGCTCTTCGTGGGCCGCCCCGGAGCTTCGCCGGCATCTTTGACAACAACAGCCACCGGGTACAGTCGATATCTCAGGAGCACGATTACGCTAACCATGGACCGCAGGTGAACCAAGCCACGGCAACGGCCATGGACCTCAGGATGATGGCCCCGCCGCAAGCGGACAGAGTGCACTGGGATCTGCGTGGGGGTAGCCCGGCGCCAGTGCCTACCCCGCGCCGCGTGGAGCAAGGCGCCGCCACGACGGCGGTGCACGCTGCTCGGAGGTAGGTCCTCTGCCGGGGAAGGCACCGGTGAGCCCTTCCCCCCGGTGGGGGGGCCTGCAATCGCTGGGGCACCGCCAGCGTCCCCCTCGCCCCTTGGTCTCGTCCTGGTTTCCGGACGCCCCAACGATGGTCAGGGGAGGCGCAGGGCCGGGCCCCCGCCAGGCGTCTGGGACGCCCGTGAAGATCTCCGCTCGTGACACTCTCACGTAATAATGAGTTGGGGCTGTACATGCCCCGGAGTCTCCTGAGCACCACCCTCGGGCCTCACGGGGGCTCCCACCCACGTCCAAGTGGAAGCACTTAGCTCCGCGCTGGTGAGAAGACTAGTCTAGGTGCCGGACGCGGCTGTTTGTTTCGCCCTCTTTCTGTAACCTGATTTGCCATCTTTTGAAATGAGATTTGGAGTTTCGTGAGCTTATCAAAAGGAAAAGGGGGGGAGATTTTTTCCATTCGTGGTGTTTTCTTGCCTTTTGGTTTATGTTAAAAAGCAGGGCTCATGCCTGCTGCCCCCCCCCTCCCCCCCGTGAGCACCCCACGAGCGGGGGCTAGGCATAGCGTGTGTGCTGCGCGCGCGCTTGGGCCAGCCCAATCGGCGCCGAGGCCCCCACGGGGCCAAAAGCGCATCTGCCGCAGGACCACTGCGCGCACGCCTTGCCGTGACTCGGCAATCGGCTCCTTGCGCGGCGCTCTCGGGCGGGCCTGCAGGCTCCTCAGGAGGCTCAAGCCCTCGCGAGCCCCCGTGGGGCCCGCCTCGGGAAGGGAGCGCCCTCACGACACAAGAACCCGTCTAAGACCGCCGGCACCAAAGATAAGTCATAACAAACTACTCTAGTAGGGGGCCTTTCTGCCCTCGGCAGCATGTTTCAGAATCAATTTAGAAGGCATATCATCATTTCATACATAACGGGGGAACCCCTACCAAGAAAATGCTTTTCACGCCCCGCGGGGCCGTGCCCAAAGATTTGGTATACAGGTCAGGACCGGAAAGGAAACGTAAGCCTAGCAAGACGCGCCGCCATCGGTGTCGCCATCTTCATCATCACCATCGTCAGCACCACCCTCTTCAGCTGCGGGCACGTCCACATCATCTTCGCGGGCGAACTCCGCGACCAGGTCGTCCACATGGTCATCCACCCAGCTCTCTAGGTTGCCCTGCGTGACCCTTGGCACGGGGGCTATCGCAGCGTTGAAGTCGAAGTGAGGGTCAAGGCTAAGAAGGTAGCTGAAGACACGCGAGAACGCGCGCCCGAGAAGTCCCCTGCTTCTTTCCTCGATGAGCTGGCGCGCCCTCGTGGCCCGGTCTTCCAGACGGGTCACGACTTGGGTAAAGAAGTGGAGGTAGCCGGCATCATCAGCCTCGTGCGGGCGGGAGACGCTCTCTTCACAGATGGTATCAAGGGCCCGGTTGGCCCGGACCGTGAGGTCCTCAAGCATCGAGGAGCGCTCGCGCTGCATCGTCCGGCGGTGGTTCGCTTCGTTCATGGCTTTCTCCACAAGAGACGTGACGCCCACGACCTGCTGCTGAAGTGGGGACAAGTCGGCTTGGGCGGAGGCCCGAGCCTCCTTGGCGGTCATCTCGGGCTGCTCTACCGCGGCAAGCTTCGCCCTGAGAGCATCGGTCGTGCCCTGCAACTCAACCTGCCGCTGTTGGAAGCGGGTCTCCTGGAGCCTCAACATCCGGCGGTATTCACCAACAAGAGCCCCGCGAATCTCCGCCACCCTTCGGCCAATCTCCTGCTGGATCTTGGCCTCCCAGGCGGCAACGGCGTCTTCAGCCACGGCCACTTGGCGCTCCCTCACCTCCAGCCGCTCGAGCTCCCGGTTGTGTTCCAAGATCTCAAGCGCCAGCGCATCCTCATGCGCCTGGCCTCCTTTCTCATACGAGGGGGCCTCGCTCGGCGGTGCCGCCAGGGTGGCCCTGCGCGCCTGGACCTGCCGCTCGAGGATGGCGTTTGAAGCTCGAAGCTCCTTCTCCCGCTCCTCGGCCGCCTCACGACAGCGGTCAGCAGCCCTGGCCTCCTCTAGAGCGCGGGCGCAGGCCTCACGAGAAGCTGTGAGGGACGCCACGGCGTCTGTACGAGCGCGCTCATGCTGCTGATGCCCGAGGTTGATGGCGACCTTCAGCTGGTGCCACTCGCGGGCCAGGCGGAGGCCTTCCGCCTCGAGGCATGCGTCGACATCAACAAGTTCTCCCCCAAGTCGACCCAGCGCGCCCATTGCCTCCTGGAAAAGGTCATGGCGGACGACGCTGCGCCCGCGATCAAGCTCCAGCTTGCGGCCGAACCCTTCTTCCACGCCAGGGGCTGCCGGAGAGGCGCGAAACGACTAGCCCGTCTCTGGTAGGGGGCTGGTAGCCGGCGCTCCTTCATCTGTTCCCCAGGCCTCGGTGTAAGCGTTGTGCGACTGAGCCCCGCTGCTCGAAGACAAAGCCGACGATGGGCTCGCCCAGCTACCAGCGAGCACTAGTGGAGGAGCCCTCAGCACGCCCCCTGCACCCCAGAGATGGCCGTGGAGGAAGGAAGCTGGGAACATGGGCTCGCAGTCTTCCGGCGGCGCATTCGCCTCGCAGGCCGGCCCCGTGCCCAGCGCGGGCGCCCGACGCGAGGGGCCTGGAATCGCGAGTGGGCCAAGGGCATCTGGGGGTCACACCCCAGGTGGCCTCACCGCAGCAACCGAGGGAATCCTGACGAGCCAGAGTCAGAAAAGGGCGTGACACACGAAGATCCATGAAGATAAGGTACTCACTCATCCACGGCTATCCACTTCCTTTGCTTCAGGGCCCGGGGAGCGCCACCGCTGCAGCTCCAGAGCCCTTTCCTCTTGCGGAGTGCCCTGAGGTCCAGACGAAGTACGCCGAAGGCCGGTGCGCCGCCCTTTGCGGTTGGGCTGCGGGCCGCCACCTCAGGAGCACCTTACGGCACCCGTTCTCCAGCGGTCACCTCAGGAGCACATGACGGCACCCGCTCTCCAGCAGTCACCTCCGGAGCACCCGGTGGCACCCCCTCTCCAGCGGTCACCTCAGGAGCACTCGACGAAGCTCGCCCCCCTGCAACCACCTCAGGGCGCGTGCCATGGGATCGACAAGCACGGGAGCCACCAAGACGGGGTTCTCGCGAGGCCCCTCGAGGCCTTCTGGGCGTAGCCCCCACTCGTCGAAGAGGGGCATCTGCTTCACAAAGTCCTCCGTGTTCGAGCAGTGATACAAGAGGCATCCCTCCGCCGGGAGTGTGGCAGGCACTGGGTCGCCAGTCAGGAGCTCGAGCACCACGCGCAGCGTCTTGGAAGGGAGCGAGGGCACCTGGAGCCTCATGGGGTCGTTGGGGCCAGTGAAGGCCCACATTGGGCGAGAATGGCGCTGGAGCGGGGCGATGCGCCGCCGGACGAACTCCCTCACCACCATCGATGCCGTCACCCCTGCCCCTTCAACTTGGCCAGCCTGGACCAGACGCGGGCGAGCCGACGGTCGACGAGCTTCACGTGCCCCCAGCCGGAGCTGGGTTCCGCTGGCGCTCGCGGGAGCAGGAGTAGGGGGCTGTGTGTGGCGGCGTCCACATACACCCACTGCTGCCAGAATCCCTTCACATCCGGGCAGAGCATGAAGTCGATGCCAGAGCCAGCTGTCGCCGCCACAGCCTTGAATGCCACACATCCCGAGCGCTGTTGGCCGTCGACCAGGAGGAGCGAGAAGAAATGGCTGAACAAGGCCACAGACGGAGCAACACCCACCATAGCCTCACACAGGAAGGCGAAGGCGGCGAGGAGGATGGTGGACCTGGGGTCCAGATGCAGCGCTTGGATCTGGTAATGCGAGATTGTGGCATTGAAGAAATCAGAGAAAGGAGGGACCAAGCCAGCCAGGAGAGCGTGAAGGTGGATGGGGATCTCGGTGGCCTCCATGTCGACCAAGGCCCGGGAGGCGGGCCAGACCGTCGTCGCCTTCCACTCGTTGGAATCAGCGGCGAGGGCCGACCGGACCTTGTCCAACCCCTCTTGGTTGATCACCGTCGACCGATCAAGCGCGGGCTCCGAACCCGACTGGGATTCGGCTGGCGCGGAGGCCATCCCCTTCTTCTTCGACCTCGGGGCCATGGCGTCAAGGGTGGATTGGTGCCGGCGCCAAATCTGGAAGAGGAGCCGCGAGTTCACAGGAAAGGGGGGAAGCCAAGGACGAGCACGGCGGGCAATGATGGCAGAGCCGCGCTTGCAGCAGGGAGCCGTCAAGTCTGGCGGTTGCGGAGGCTACGTGGGGAAGTGGAGACGCCCACGCCCCATTAAGCGCCACGCGTAGACCGGGCCCGCAGGCGGTTGGGGCCCGCGGCGCTTCACCCTTGCCCTTTGGCTTCACCCCGAAGCCAAGTCCGAGCGCGCCTTGGGCCCGGGGGCTACTGTCGGCGTTCTGGGAACCAGGGTACCCAAACTTGCCTGCCTGCGGCCCACGGCATGGCTCCATCTACGGCCTGGTACGGCCCATCTTCAGCATCAACAACGCAAGACCCTCGCGAGGGGCCAGGCCTCGCGAGGCGGACGGGGTCAAGACCTCCAGAGGGAGCGGCTTCCCTAGGCTGGCTCCTGAGGAGCGGAGGTTTCTATGCAAGCCCCACCTCGTGAGGTTCAGATGACGCAAGCTATGACGACCAAGGCCAGGCGGGCGCCAGCGGGCGCAGTACAGCAGGTTTCCTCTTTGGTGCTAAGGAAGCAAGCCAGGCGCAGAATCCTGAGGAATCAGCCAAAGGTTTCCATTCCTGTGCTACAAGACCAGGATGGCAGGACGGAGGTCATCTCCGAGCCCACCACGATGTCACAACCAGAAGCTTTGCAGGCGAAGACCACCTTTCGTCAGGATAAGATGTACTACTTGTCTCCCTTCAAACTTGGTCGTTGTGGGATCCCTTCCCGCCTTCGTTTTGGGGGAAGAAGACCAAGGCCACTATAAATATAGCTAGGCCACCACAGTAGGATGGAGGGATCAATCAGATCACCCCCACCAGTTCACACCAACACAAGAACACACCTCCTGAGGTTGTTCCCCCTCTGTACTAGTTCATCCTCGGCCCACCTCGAGGCCAATCCACCACAAAGCAGGAGTAGGGTTTTACATCGCAAGGTGGCCCGAACCTGGGTAAATAGCTATGTCCCTTTCCTTTCCAGTTCATCGAGCTAGGCCGTGAGATCGACGAGTTGGTAGACTGGAGAGATTGAGTTCTTCGCACGCACCCTAGAGTTTGAACCTTTCTTGGGTCTGTGGAGCCCTGAATCCGACAAGATCGGATACAAGAGATGAACTAGGGTTTGAGAGGAGATGGTGCTGGTGAAGATGTTGATGGAGATTGACCCCCTCTCGATGAGAGGATCATTGGTGATGACGATGATTTCCCCCTCCGGGAGAGAAGTTTCCCCGGCAGAACAGCTCCACCGGAGCCCTAGATTGGTTCTGCCCAAGTTCCGCCTCGAGACGGCGGCGTTTCATCCCGAAAGCTCTCTTCTGATTTTTTCCGGTCAAACCACATCATATAGTAGAAGATGGGCACCGGAGGCCTGCCAGGGAGCCCACAAGCCACAGGGGCACGCCCAGGGGGGTAGGGCGCGCCCCCCAGGCTTGTGACCTCCTGGTAGGTCCCCTCTGGTATTTTCTTCGCGCAATATTTTTTATATATTCCAAAATAATTCTCCGTAAATTTTCAAGACTTTTGGAGTTGTGCAGAATAGGTCTCTCAGATTTGCTCCTTTTCCAGTCCAGAATTCCAGCTACCGGCATTCTCCCTCTTCATGTAAACCTTGTAAAATAAGAGATAAAAGGCATAAGTATTGTACCAAAATAGGTAATAGCAGCCCATAATGCAATAAATATCAATATAAAAGCATGGTGCAAAATGGACGTATCACCGGCCAGGCGTCATGGGCGACGCCGCTTGGGTCGCGATCCTCAGGAGGTCCTTTCCTTTCATTTCATTCCAGCGCAAAAATCATGAAGGGCCCCGCGGGGGTGTGTAAAGATTGTGGCACTTTTTGCCTTAATGCCAGCAGCCCCAATTTATATTGTGTTTGTGTCTCTCGCTTGGGCACGATTCCCCCCTTTTACTCTGGCGGTAGCTTAGTGCTCTACGGCGGCAGGACCCAGTCCCCAGGCAAGCTTCGGCGGTCGCTGGTATGCCAGGTCGTGATGCTGTGGTCAAGGCCAGGAGGTGAGCAGCCCGAGGTCCGGTAAGAGCCCCCGAGGCGCGTTGCTCGGGAGGTCCCCTTTAGCGTGCAAGCAGCTCCTGAAGGACTAAAAAGGAAGTTTCCTTGCCCGAGCGAAATCACAAGAGACAAAAGCGCTGATTATGGGGCTCACGTCTGGGCGTGCGAGGCAACTTATCGTGGTGAGCCTGCGGTGGTTTCCTTGCCGCGAGGGCGAGCTTCTCGTGCGACGTTAGGCTGCGCCTTTCTTCAGATGGTGCCCTCCCCCCCGCAATGCTCCTACCGACTCCATCTCTCCCGCTTGTCAGGGTGCTCTACGCTCTCGGGACCCGGCTCTTGAGCGAGGCTCAGCCGCCGCTGGTATGCCAGGTCGCGATGCCATGGTCAAGGCTAGGGGGTGAGGGCTCGAGAGCCGGTAGGAGCCCCTGAGGCACGATGCTCAAGGGCCCCCCTTTAACGTGCAAGCAACTTGCACGAGAAAAGAGTGGCTGGCTCCTAGGGGGTACCTAGGAGGGGTTGCGCCCCATGGCATGTAGCGCGGTACCCTTCCGCGGTGGTGAGGTGTTGGCAAAGCTGCTCATGATCCTGCCTCCGGAGGTTCCTGTGAGTTAGCCACAATACACAAAGGGCAGTCACGCTTGCTATCCTGCCCGTGATCTTTCCGTGAGAAGACGAATGCACTAAGGACCTGGTGAGGTGATGTGCGCGGGGCCGGCTGCGAGCTGGAGCTCGGTCTCTTAGGTTTGTCAGCGCTGCAGGGACGGACCCAAGCACAGGCACCATGCCAATAGCCCCCCTCGCGGGACGAGCAAGAGGCGGGTCAGCAACGCGCGGGGGTCGCGCAAGGCAATTCCATAGATGACGGATCGACAGGCGTAATGTTAACAACCACCACACTTGAGCATGCAGAACTTGTCCAGAGTACATGAGTCAAAATGACGCAGCTGCAAGGGCGGGCCCTAGCAGCCCGAGGATGACGCAGCCCGAGGGGCGCCCTCAGTTGAACAAACCAAAAAGTCACCTGGCACGATCGTTGTAGAAGCGTTGGAGTAGTTGAAGATGAGTACTATAGAGATTGCTCCTCATGAGCCGACCGGCTCCTGAGTCCCGGGAGGCTCCGGAGGTCCGGGGGGCTCGCGAGGATCCGTCACCTCCTCGTTCAGGACCGCCTGGCACCTGGCCTCGTGAGCCGCCAAGGCTCCCTGCATGAGGCGCTGGTACGAGGCGGCCACGTTCAGCAGGCCGAACGGCATGCGGACATAGCTGCAGGGGTAGCTCCCACTCTGGCCGACGCGGGACGGCCAGAAGAGGTCCTGCGAAGCAGCCCTGTTGAGGCCTGGGATGTTGACACAGACGCGCAGTTCGCCACCCATGTCATGGGCGGCAGCTGCACTGGATGGTGTGGGGCGACGCTCGCCACGCATGGCTCGCGCCTCCTGAAGCTCCTCGATTGCCTTGGTGATGAACTCTTGAGCGCCCGGCGCCTCGCGCCTTGCGCCTTGCTCACGGAGGCGTGCGTCGAAGCACGCCTCCACGTGGTGCCTGAATGCCTCCCTCGTCACGCTGGTCAGGTCAGAGGCCCTCCAGAGGAGAGCCCTCGAGCCCATTCTGAGGGGGGCGCTGGGCACGCCTCCCTATGCGAGAGGGAAAGACGCCCCAGCAGAGGGCGTGGGGCCTGAAGCACGACCGTCGGGCGCCCCAGCCTCCTGACGGCCCTTTGGGAGGAGCTGCTTCTTCTTCTTGGGGATGGCCTCAGGAGGCAGGATGGCACCCTCGCCATCTGAGTTCTCGACCGCCGCGGCCTGGTAGGCGCGCTCCATGGAGCACACCACATCCTTTTCGTCACAGGCGACCGTGATGATGCCGCCACTTCCTGGCAACTTGAGGACATTGTAGCTGTGGTGAGTTGCTGCCATGAACTTGGCGAGGGCTGGATACCCGAGGATGCCATTGTACGGGAGGTGGATGTGGGCGACATCGAAGTCGATGAGCTTGGTGTGGTAGTTATCGCGCTTGCCGAAGGTGACAGGGAGGCGGATCTGCCCTATGGGGATGGTGGAGCCATTGGTCACCCCTGAGAAAGGCTTGGTAGGCAGAAGCTGGTCGTAGGGCACTTGGAGCGTCTCAAATATCTCGACGAAAAGAACGTTGAGCCCGTGCCATCGTCGATGAGGGTTTTGGTGACAAGGACGTTGCTGATGGTTGGCGTGCAGAGCATCGGAAGCGCGCCAGTGGCGGCTGAGCACTTAAGCTGGTCCATGGAGTCGAAGGTGATGGCGTGCTTGGACCACCTGAGGGGGCACGACGCCTCGAGCTTGGGGAGGGCCGCGTTCACCTCACAAGTGAACTGCTTGAAGATGCGATGGGAGGCGGGAGCCTGAGCGCCACCCAGGATGCAGGCGATCGCACGAGGCTCTTGGAAGCCCCCGGCCACATCATCTTGGTGGTCGTCGTCGTTTCTCCTTGGCGGTGGTGGCAGGCCAGCATTGCCCTGGGGGCGATCCTCACGAGGCTGATCCCGCCAAGAGCCCTCACGAGGCTAGCCCTGCCAGCGGTCCTCACGGGGTTGGTCGCGCCAGTCCTGGAGGGGGTAGCGGTTGTCCCAGTGGCCTCCACCACGGCCTCCTCCACGGTTGTAGCCGTGGTCGCTGCGCTCGGGGCGGCGGCCAAAGCGTCCGTCGCGGATTGCCCTGAGCTCCTGGCAGTCGTTGGTGTTGTGGCTGTGGACGTTGTGGAAGACGCAGAACGGGCGGTTGCCCCTGGGAGGCTCATCATGGTCATGGCCACGCTTCATCTCGGGCTCCGCGGCCAACACGGCGGGGCCCTTACGCTTCACTTCCTTAGCCTTGGCCTTCTTGTCTTCAGGATCGACCTCCGGAAGCTCCAGGAGGGAGAGGCGACCTTCCTCGGCCCTCGCGCATCTGGTTGCCATGTTGAACATCTCTAGAGCCGAACACAAGTCCTCATGGATGGCGAGCTCCTCCTTCATCTTGATGTCCCAGACGCCATCAGAGAACGCCGTGATGATGTCGAAGTAATTGCTGCATTGCCACCAAAATCCACCATCTCTTAAGCTAAAGTAGACCGAGCTAACCGCTATATTAGCATATTACTAAGATAAACAGAAGGCACTGTAGAATCATTTAGGAGGTGAGCTTGTCAATCTGAATGTGGAGGGACACCGTCCTCGACAACCCAGCCCCGTCCAGCAAGACACGTGGCCGTCCTCCTCCGCGAACAGCAAGAGTCGCGGCTCTGACACTGGCACTTGTAGCTGGAGCACCTTGCCGTACTGGATCCTGTGCACGGGCATGGGATGCACGGTGCTGATGTGGTGGGGGAGCGCCGGCGGCAGGCCTTTGTAGCCACAGACGGGCACGGGTCATTTGCAGGGCGTGAGCAGACACACGCTCTGGTGATCGGCGAGCTTGTTGTAAGTGACGTAGAGCCCACAGCCTTCGTTCGGGCACTCCACCCTCACCGAGGAGAGGACGGCGTCCATCGCTGTGTTCTGCACGTCGAAGCCGCCGCCGCGCTCGCACTTCTGGCACTGCCGCTATTTCTCGGGGCGCACGCCGTCGCAGTCCGCGTAGGATAGGTGCCCTCCCTTGCACTGCACAAATCAATCGAACAGCACATCAATCAAGAAACCTGCACCTTGCTCGATCAGCCAAACGGACGAGGTGTATTCGAACCTCATACACTGGAGGCTTCAAGGGGCGGAGGCACAAGGGGCAGTGGAGCAAGGTGAGGTCCATAGAGACCATAGAGAGCTGCATCGTCGGGTCCTGTTCCATCGGCATGATCTCACCCTCCTCATGCACCACCATCTCTCGCTTTAGAGCATGGTGAATAGTATAGCTGGCCGCTGGCAATAAGATGTTGCCACATCATCTACAGCCAAGTTTATAGCCAGCAAGTATAATAGTCAGATACAAATAAGTACTACTTCATAGATACATGGCCCACCTTCCTCTCTCACAAAGTGTCTAGGAGCACGTGCTACAGCCGGCTGTTAGTTAGTAGCCCGCTTCTCTTCTCTCTCCTCTTCTCTCTCTGCCAACTCAGCAACAATATATTATTTTAAGCCTTACAACCCGCCACATCACCTTATTATACTTGCTTAGAAAGTTTTACCATCACATATTCATACTACTTCAAGGTGCATTAAAGCAACACATGCAAGTATCAAAAGGAAAGTCACGGCAGGAATGCATGCGTTGTAATTAATGCATCGATAAACACAAATTATTGAAATATATCGAGTGCACTGCTTTGATGTGTCGCGTCAACTCGTACAACAAGGAGAAGTTTGATTACAATGCCCTCTCCCTCACCCATGAGCGTGGTGGCTCGCAGGACTAGGAGAAGCTTTCGCTACACGCTCTCCCTCCCGCACGCGGTGGACATGGAGCAGTTCATTCAGTGTCAGATGGCCAGAAGCATACTAGTAGTACTCCACTGTAGTACTACCATCATTGTTCGACTTCCCGAAGAGGCGAAGAGCCAAGCGCAACCCGAACGCTCGTGTGGCAGTTTCATGTGTAGGGGAGGTAGTATAGTAACATAGTCTAGGATAGCGTGTACCGTGCCTCTAAGCTTAAAATTGTTGGAGTCGGCTCCATGCTATGAGGCCGTCTCGAAGCTTTTTTTATTAAAATAATCTTCTGGCCCTACCTGTCATCCTGGTTATTGTAGTTTGCACGCTGATCTGGTCAAGAGAGGAATATATATTTTAATTTGTGGTGGGGTAAATGTTAGAGGTTGCAGCAAATATTGTACAATGTGTGTCTGTTAGCCAAGTTTAGAGGCAAGCATGTGGGGCCCGTGCTATGACGTGTCGCGTTAACTCGTACAACAAGGAGAAGCTTGATTACTAGTAGTACGCCCTCTCCCTCGCCCATGCGCTCGGTGGCTCGCAGACGAGGAGAACCTTTTGCTTTTGCTACTCCTACAACAAGCTCTCCATCGCCCACGCGCTAGACGGGACATGCAGCAGTTGATTCGATACTGTAAAAGTAGTAACATCATTGTTCGACTTCTCGAAGAGGCGAAGAGCCAAGCACAACCCGAATGTGGCAGTTGCGAACGCTCGCGTGGCAGTCTTATGTGTAGGGGTGGAGTGCGGTGTGGCAGTTTTGTGGCAATTCTTTTCTATTGCTGTTTGCGTCCAATAGGAGCCACAGTCGGATGCAGATCTTACGGTTATTGTGGCGATTGCTAGTTATAGTCATCTTACGAAAATCAAATAATCCCAAAACAAACCCGACCACATTTCTTGTTTCTAGACATGAATAGGAATCAACAATAAGAGACGTGGGCCGTGTGTGTTTTTAATGCCTTGAGACGTAGTACCTAGCACGGCATGCAGCGGTCAGTTCATTGCATGTAATGGTATTAGTTAGCAAATACTCCCTCCATTCCTAAATATTTATCTTTCTAGAGATTTCAACAAGTGACTACACCGTAATGAGTACATACGGAGAAAAATGAGTGAATCTACACCGTAAATATTTAGGAACGGAGGGAGTAAATATTAAGGCTACTCAGAGTGGGGAGTATCATATAGTAGTATCATGCATATGATACTAGTGTATGATACTATCACCATAGTGCATAGTAGTATCATATAGTACCATAGTGCATAGTAGTATCATAGATGATCATATTTATTGCCATGCATGACACAAAGTAGCATAGCATTTAACATGATACTGTATCTACCAACTCTGTTACTCTAAGAGCAAGTACAATAGTGGGCTTATAGCCTGCTTACATGCAAGAGCCTGGCTATATGCGTGCTCCAAGGCAGATGCAATAAATGTGAGGAAAGAGATAGAGAGAAGATAAGAAAAGTACTAATATATAGCCAACCTTATAGCTAACCTTGTTGTATGAGTGACTATATGTGTAGGCTATAGATGATATGGCAACATCTTATAGCCAGCAGTTGGCTGTATTATTAACCATGCTCTAACCCTCTCTCTCTTCTTTGGCCCTGTTTGGATCCAGGGGTTAGAGTTAGTTTGAGCTAGTTTGGGCTCAAATAGACCTAAAGTATCCACACATGAGGGCTAGTTTGACCGTTCAACTTCTCTTTTTGACACGCATTTACGTTGATACGGCTTGAATGCCAACGAGGGAGAGGGTAGCGGTTCCCGAAACATTGAACGGTCAATGATGCCTCCTCATTCAATTAGCATGCAGAGGGAAGTAATTGGAGAAGCAGAATGGAGCCAGCATGATGTGAATGCAACGCAGTTTGGACTCTCTTATAAAGGCACCCTACCACTCCAATCCATCTACTCCTAGTCTCTGCGCAACACTACCCACTCCAATCCAAGACCAAGTGACCAGAAGCCACAAGCACCCATGGCGTCGATGGACGCGAGCGGCAGTCGGCTGTGCCAGATCGTCCAAGACACCGGCCTGCGGCCTCGCACCGCGTAGCTTTCCAGATGGTGCTGGCGACCGCCGGTGTCATAGCCCTCGTCGACGCCGGCTTCACCTCTCGCATGTGCGAGATGATGGTCGGCTCCATCCGCAAGTTCACCACTGTCAAGAAGCGCGCGGACGACCTTGCCGTACTCCTCCAGCCCGCGCGCCCAGGCTCCTTGTTGCCTGCCACCCTCATCGGCCTCCAAGGTGACGAACTCTTTGAAGCACTGGTGGCCCTGCAGCTGCCGGAGGTCGTGATGAAGAATGTGCACCTCGAGGCCGCGCTCGCCGCGCAGCGCCTCACCATGCATGAAACCGACGACCTGCACATCCACGTCTACGAGGAAATCGTCTACATAGGCCACTACAAGGCCAGCGAGGACAGAAAGACGTTGGCCTTCTTCCACCGGCTGGAATCTTTGGACGCCATTGTTCGGAAGCACGTTGACCTGGCCACGAAAGCTGCTGCTACTTAGCCGCCGTTCGGTGGGCCGGCGCCCTGAGTCGAGGAGGAGGTCATCGATGGATGCATCTTTCTTCTTGCCTCCTGTAACCAGCACTGCATCACCTCATGGCCTTAATGTTTTATTAGTGTATGGAATTTTTATTCCAGTCGTAAATGACATCATTATTCGACTTCTCGAAGAGGCGAAGAGCGAAGCACAACCTAAATGTGGGAGTTGTGTATGCTCACATGCCAGTCTTATGTGTAGGGGAGGGGAGCATGGTGTCGCAGTTTTGTGGCATTTCTTTTCTATTGCTGTTTGCGTTAAATAGGTGCCACCGTCGGATGCAGATCTTATGGTTATTGTGTCGATCACTTACCAAAACAATTAGGCGTGGTGGATTAACTCAACCTCGTTTCTTGTTTCTTGACATGAATAAAGGAATCAACCAATAAGAGACGTGGGTCGTGTATGTTTTTAATGCCTTGAGACTACCTAGCACCGCATGTTGCGGTCAGTTCATTGCATGCAATGGTAGTACTACTGTAAAAATATTAAGTTCTCTCATTTTTTTCCTCTGCCTTGGTCATGGTGCACAATGTAGTAATGACTAGTCTCTTCTTGACCCGCATTTACGTTGATACGGCTTGAATGCCAAGGAGGGAGAGGGTAGCGGTTCCCGAGATGTTGAACGGTCAATGATGCATCCTCAATTAGCATGCAGAGGGAATTAATTAGAGAAGCAGAATGGAGCTAGCACGATGTAATGCAATGCAATTTGGACTCTCATATAAAGGCGCCCCACCACTCCAATCCATCTACTCCTAGTCTCTACGCAACACTGCTCACTCCAATCCAAGACCAAGTGACCAGAACCACAAGCACCTATGGAGGCGATGGACGCGAGCGGCAGTCGGCTGTGCCAGATCATCCAAGACGCCGGCCTGCAGCCCCGCACCGCGCAGCGTTTCCAGACGGTGCTGGCGACCGCCGGCGTCGTAGCCCTCACCGACGCCAGCTTCGCCACTCGCATGGACGACCTGATGGTCCTCTCCATCCACAAGTTCACCGCCGTCAAGAAGCGCACAGACGACCTTGTCGTACTGCTCCAGCTCGCGCGCCCAGGCTCCTCATTGCCTGCCACCCTCATCGGCCTCCATGGTGATGAACTCTTTCAAGCCCTGGTGGCCCTGCAGCTGCCGGAGGTCGTGATGAAGAATGTGCACCTTGAGGCCGCGCTCGCCGCGCAGCGCCTCGCCATGCAAGAAACCGTCGACCTACGCATCCATGTCTACAAGGAAATCGTCTACATAGGCCACTACAAGGCTAGGGAGGACAGAAAGACGTTAGCCTTATTCCACCGGCTGGAATCTTTGGACGCCATTGTTGAGAAGCACGTTGACCTGGCCACGAAAGCCGCTGCTACTTAGCCGCCGTTCGGTGGGCCGGCGCCCTGAGTCAAGGAGGAGGAGGTCATCGATGGATGCATCTTTCTTCTCGCCTCCTATAACCAGCACTGCATCGCCTCGTGGCCTTGATGTTTTATTAGTGTATGGCATTTTTATTCCATTTGTAAATGACATGTGTGATCCCTTGCTCTTATTTGGCATTAATTGTATGTAGTATCACTGTCTTCGTCCTGGTGTACTACCTAGGTCCTGGTTTATTAGTCCCTTTTGTAATAAATTTTGACCAAAGATTTAACTGACAAAATGTTAGTGCATGTCAACAAAAATTATATCGTTTGATTTGTATTTCAACATAGTTTTCAATGAATAATTTTGGTGACATGCATGAACCTTTTGTTAGTCAAATTTATGATGAAATTTTGGCACAGATTACGATGGGGAGCAATAAACCAGGATGGAGGTAGACTGGTCACCATCGCATTTTGTGTCAAATTTTGACTTCAGCGACCCAACCTACATGGAGGGAGTATATATATTGGTGCGACAACCAAACTTATATATTCAAAATTGAGCATTACTACATGTCACGAGTTCAAAACGAGAAAGTGGAACAAGCACTACAGCACGCCTATGCCGTTCGCGTCGCACCCCACACTGTTGTTCCGGCCCGCCGCTCATCGCGCATTGGCTTGGCATTTTCTATGTACAAGTTATAAAGGTAAAGACTGCCACGTTCGCGTCGCACCCCCAAACGGTCTGTCCAGCACGCCGCTCAAGCAAGGGAACGCTTGTTGTCTTAGCATTTTCACTGTCAGCTGGGGCCGTAGTTGAGCAAACCGACTATCGCCAAATCCCCACCCCGCCCACCGTGCGTCGACTGAGTTAGAATTAGAAGAGAGAAACGAGGGAGAAGAGCTAGCTATAGCATGGACGCTGTTGTCAGATGAAGTACTGAGTACTCGTACGTCTACTACTGGGTACCACTAGGTGGGTGCGTGAGACCTATACCTGTCATCACTTTCGCTCTCCTTTTTGAACCGCAGCTACGCTTCATAGTACATATTTTTTCACGCATTTTTCCTCCTATATGTACTCCTAGGCTATTTCCATGTGCTTCCTTTCGCCGACACGTGGGACATAGAGCATCTGGGTCGTAGTGCATGCATGACTCGGAGCATATGCAACCATGCCGGCGTACTTTACATTTCAGACCGGATGAATTACATGCAAACCCCCCGCAGAAGAATAAATAAATAAATTACTACATGCAAACTTGATTATTTTCATAGAAACCGGAGCACGTTCATTAAATTTTGGACATAACACATTTATAAAAAATGACCGGACCTAAACCAGTCTAAGGGCCTCTTTGATTCGCAGGATACTGAAAACACAGGAATGGGAAAAGTATGATGGCGATGAACCGAGAGGAGGAAGAGGTGGAGTACTGTACGTGCTAGAGACTGGACTGTAGTACATTGTTATTTATGGCCATATCACCACATTGTTTTCTATGGCCTATCGCCTACTGGTTCACTGGGCTGCCGTGTTTCGTACTCCTCCGACGTGAGTAGTAGTATATACTACGTAGTACTATATATACCGCATGATTCTTTGCTCCTTCTTACTTCGTCGACATGTGGGAGAGCTAGCATCCGGAACGACGTGTCATGCACCAGATTTAGAGTGGGGAACGGAAGGGGGGCATCACCCCGGTCGTAGTGCCGAAGTAATAATGACTATAGTGAGTAGTCATATCACAAGACCCCATCTTTCCAGCAGTAACGAGTCGTCAAATCGCACAGCCCTACCTTTCCAGCAGTAAGTTGAATCCGCTACTCCCTCACCCTCCTCGCCTCTCTGTCAAACCGGCTACGCGAAAACTACTGCGCGTACTGCCCGGGAAAAGCCCCGCCCTCAACTTTTAAATACTCATAGTATAATTTTGTACCGATGAATTGCGCCATGGAGCAGAAAACCAAAAGAAAAAGGTGGTACATGTAAACAAATACAGTTCAAGCTCTAGCTAGCGATTCGGAATGTAAACCGTGCATGTGTTTATATGTATAGGTTTCTTCAAAGTACTGAGTCCATTGATCAATGTGGTCAAACTGTACCATCAATATCTCAAAGCCAAAATAGTTGAAGCTTGTTCTTTCTATATTAATAGTACTGTATGTTTATTCACCCGTGGGGTTATTCAATGAATGGAGGGCCGGGGAGCACAAGTGAACAAAGTGTAAATTGCAATCGGTCATGTTAAATAGAGAGTTTCTTTTCTTTAATGCCACGTACACAAATTGAAACGCTTATTGTGGAGAGAAAAAGATAATCACTCCACTATATATATAGGCAGGGGCCTGAGCGCTTGCTTTACTAGGGTTGCTCTCTTCATTCTCTCATCCTCTCCATATCTAAACAAGACAGCGGTAGCGACATTTTCTCTCTGATGACCGTTGGTCACAGGTCCAGCCGGATCCCTTTGGCCGGTGTGTGTAGGGGACTAGGTGCATCGTTCACGCGGTCATCGGTGGTGAGGGAGGAAACCCACAGCTGCCGGCAGGTTCCGATCCTCTGCCCGTGCCATTCTCTTCGACACAGTGCCGGCTCGGGAGGTCCTCCAACCCCTTCTTCCTCCCTGCCGTATTGTGGGCAGCTCTGACCTGCCGCCGGCCTCCTAGCCACATCCCAATGACCCTCAAGTATAAGTTCCTTCGAAAGCGGCCCTGCTCTACTGCCCCAGCTCCCCACGTGTCTGCATGTGGATCTTTTTCTACTTCCATCAGCTCTTCCAAAGCCACATAAATTTTTAGTATTATTAGAGGTAAAGTTACTTCATGCAGTCGAATCTAGGACTTGGTTCAAACAGTGAAGGGGGAAAGTTGTAGCATGAATATAGGACTTGATTCAAAGAGGAAATAACAGGGGGAAAGTAGTAGAGACTGGATACCCAACCGGTCTCTCGGTTGAAAAGGGCAATAAAGGGAAAAGGCAGTACAAACTGGATAAGGAACAGACCTATTATTGGTTGAAAAAAGGATAGAAAGTGGCGGCTGGTGGACAAGTCAACAGAGTATGTCCAGGATTAGATTTGCTGCCCTCACATAGTAAAAGGTATCCAGGATTAGATTTGCTGCCCTCACAGAGTATGAACAAACTCGGCATCACCACTTTATGCCTCCTTGTAGATACATTGTGCTGATGCGTCCACTGTCGCATGTCCTTATACCAACTTTTTGCAGTTGTTAATATAAGGGCGCATGTAAAATGAAGCAATCACATTGTTACTGTAAGGACATGTCTAACCAATGTTATTGTTAATCTAATGCCTCCAGTAATATGATGCAATTAAACTGTGTTACAAATGGTACTCCTGCTATTTTTCCCTGTATGATAAGTAAGTTGCTTCTTTACGCTGCTGAGTGTCCTGGTGTCCCCACTATCCCATGCCCTTAAACCAACTCTTTAGCTGTTGTTGATCTACTGTATCTGGTAAACAAGCAATGCCACCATTAAAGTAATCCCATATTTGACGAATGTCATTGTTGATCGTAATGCTTCCGGTAACATGAAGCAATGCTGCTGTTTTAAAATTTCTACTGTTCTTGTGTGATTGCCATGAACATAATCAAGATGCTTCTTTTCATTTCGTGTATGTTTCGTATCTTGTTATTGACCAGTAACTATTTTCTTTCTATCTTTTTGTGTGGATAGGGATATCCATTTCACCTCGTTGCTATTGTGACCTTTTGGTGAACCGCACAAAACACTTTTTTTGGAATGAGTGTCTTGTGCAGTTCAACTAAAATGTCACGTGGGCAACGTCTCTCAATTTTGGTTGAACTGCACAAAGGTTGATTGGAGTTTCCAACATCTCCGTCAAACTCTGCTGGTAATCTCGTGCAACATTTTATTATCCTTTGCAAGATGAGCCGTCACTGTCACCACAATGGCACTTTATTTTAGTGGAACTGCACAAAAGCATAAGCAAATTATAGTTGTACCTTGCATGAGCAGGACAGCCAACCTTAATGTTGCTCAATTTTAGTGCAACTACTAAAGAAGAACTGCCAGGTCATGAGAGCAAATACTTCTTGCTAGCTGCATGATACAATCTTTGCTTCATTTCAGGCGAACTGCAAAAAAAGGTCGCCTGAATTGAATCATCCGAGTGGATCTGCAGGTTCACCACATCGAGTCGTGGCGGTGTAGGGCCCCTCTCTCAGTTATGGTTCCCATGACCGGGTATGTTCCTTCTTGGTTGATTTTGACTCTGCATCCAGCTAGTGATCTTGTGCTACTGTTATGGAACTGCTATGAGAAAGCAATAATGATATTGTTTTTGCATCTTAATTTAATGCCACTAATAATTTGTGGCAATCTTTTGGCACCACTACTGCCACTGATAAAATGAAGTAATAATACATTTAAAATACAGCTACTGTCTTAGCTACCATTTCATTTCCAATGTAAATAACTTGCAGAAGGCCTATCCGGCAGAATCAAGTCCATGTGCACTGCATCAATCACATAGCTACAATGAACTAGTTGAGTCCATCACACCTACCGTCGAGGTGGCGCGGGCCCCCTCTCTAACTGGCGGGCACCATAATTTTAGTTGAACTACACAAAAAAAGTGATTGAAATGAGTCGACGCTCCTCCTTCTACTGCCACACTGAGGTGTTAATGGATGTCAACAAATCGCCTTCATGGCAAGATACGGGGACATGAAAAATAACTTGATCTCCCAAAGTCATCTCACACAGGTTAGTACTATCCTTTATCAACATGATTGTGCTTTGTCATACTGTGCTAACATTGTATTATATTTTTAATAAAGCTATTCTATCGCAATCTTTTCTCGTTTTGGAAATAAAGTTGCTTTAACTAGTACCAATATTATAGTAATCATGCTCTTTCTTATTTATGCAAACAGGAATACTCAACTGCAGATGTTGTGATGGTCAAAAGCATTCGCCAAGTTCTTGGGTTGTATGACACGGCTAGCCAAGATGGATTTAATCCCGAGATTCACTTTATCCAAAGGTTCTAAAGTGCCATGCGTGTGTGCAAGGTGGAAAGAGATATTTCAGGACGTTGATTGATGATTCCACTAGATTCTGCTATGTGTGTTTGTTAAATACTAAGGATGAGGCTCTATACACACTACTTCAAAATCTAGAAGGCCCTATATTGTAAGTGGTAGTGCCACCAGTGATGCAGAATATTTTAGCTGCCAATGTTTGACCTTTGTGACCTTAAAAAGGACTGGTTTCAATGTTTAAGCAAATCCTTGGATCAAATTGCTTACATGAAGCATCGATTAATTTTTATTTATTTGTTCACATTCTCACAACGTTTGAGTTGTACAGTTATGATTGGCTCTGATCTGTGAATCATTGAGATGTGTAGGCATCTTTGTTGTACTTATTATTTGAATCTAATGGGTTGGTTCGCAAGCTGGGAATCATTGTGATGTGTAGGCATCTTTGTTTTACTTATTATTTCAATCTTATTGGTTGGTTCTGAATCTTGCAAGCTGGGAAACACGACATGATGATGCAGAAGACAACAACCATAACAAGCTGTTCAAACTTGGTAGAATTGTCTGTGAAAGTGTGGCAAATGAGCCTATCGTTTGTGTCCTGAGAATAATAATTCTAATTGCTGTGCATGTTGATCATGTGGCACTGATAGAATGAGCCAATGTTTTGCTTGTTTTAAGAATAAATTTTAATTAAAGCTAATAAAATGTAAGGAAAGTGACCACTAACACTTGCTATTACAGTACCAATACAGACCCGCTCGTGAACCCGAGGGGGCATGTTCTACCAGGCGTGCAGCGGGTGAGGGAGGGGTAGTAACTGCTCTCGCCTGTACACACTCAGTTTACTGTTGGATGCAATTCCCCAAGAGCTGAAAAACGAACTACTGCCGCCGCCTACCCACTCGTTCACTGTCGATTACAGTTCCCCAAGATTGGAAAAATGAACTGTTGCTGCCGCGGTGCCGCCCCCTAGTACCCTAGTACACAGCGATCGTCTTCATCTCCCCCTGCCCCCAATCCCCACAAAACGAGAACTGCCACATCAACACTGCGTGAGAAGAGACTCCAATGGCGATCCTAGGTGTGAGCCTGCTGGATATGGACTTCAGCAAGGAGTTCACCTTTGAGTTCGCCGTTCAGACCCATGGCAGCACCAAGTTGAATGTGATGTACACCAATGATCCGGACTTGGTGAAGCTCTGCCTCGCCAAGTTCAAGCAATACCTACAGGAGGAGAAAGCACAAGGTCACGGGACTAGACCTTGTGCCCATCCATTTGTCTCTTGACAGGGACCAGCGGATCGCCGTCGCCCAGGTATGCATGCGGGACGAGGTTCTCGTCTACCACTGATGTAGGGCCATCAGAGGTCCTGGAGCATTCGCCCATTTCATCGGCACCACCGACTGCACCTTCGCTACAGTGGAGAGCGGGAAGAACGCGACTATTCTTTACGATTTGGCCATCTGGTGCAACAAGCTTGTCGACATCCAGAAGCAATACAAGATCATCGGCAACGGGCAGGAAAAGGAATCCGTGGTTGATGTCGCCGCGACCATCATCGACCCCTGCTATGCCAACATGAAAGAAGACGTCGATACCAAGGACCTCAACATGTGGGAGGTACCTCTGAATCTAGCCTACATAACCTACACGGCCAAGGACGCATACGCATGCTACGACATGTACAGGCGAATCTTGGACATGAGGGCATGTCTGCTTCCCGTAACCGACGAGTACACGGACAGCCGCAGCATCATGATCAAGCATGCCAGGAAGGTCTAGATGATGTACTTTTCCGTTTAAGCACATTTATCATCTGGGTGTTTCATGCATTAGCCTATGTGTCGTAATTATCTGTTTTGTCTGAAATATTTCGTCTAAAAACCCATTAACATGTTTGCTTTTTTTGAGTGGCTATTTGCTTATGTATGTAACTAGTTCACTGGGCTGTCGTGCTTTGAATCTCCTTCCTCCCAACATATTCCCCTTCTAAGGTGGACCCAGCAGGCCTCATACACAGACATCTAGGACCAACCACCTATCCATTTGTATTTCTTTATTTTATTCAATCTTTCGTCCTCTTCCTACAGCGGCTGGCGGCACTGTCGCGCATGCCTCGGTGACCCATCCTAGCCTATGGCACTGGCCAGGCCATCCCTCTACTCCCACACATTCTCCGGCGGCGGCAACTCCATCGGCCCACCCTGCACCCGAACAAGTCAACCCTCGTACTCCCCTCTGCCTGCGTCTTCCCCAGCTCCGGTTCGTTCCGGTCCGAGGTCTCTACGTCGTCCTCCGCCTTGGTGCTCTCGCCGCGGCGCCACCGTCTGTCGTTCCCAACATGGTTAACAAAACAAGAGGAATCGGGAGATGACTGTTGGCGTTCTAGGAACCAGGGTACCCAGACTTGCCTACCTGCGGCCCACAGCGTGGCTCCATCTGCGGCCTGGTACGGGCCATCTTCAGCATCAACAACACAAGACCCTCGTGAGGGGCCAAGCCTCGCGAGGCGGACGACGTCAAGACCTCCAGAGGAAGCGGCCTCCTTAGGGCGACTCCTAAGGAGCGGAGATTTCTATGCAAGCCCCACCTCGTGAGGTTCGGATGACGCAAGCCCTGACGACCAAGGCCAGGCGGGCGCCAGCGGGCGCAGTACAGCAGGTTTCCCCTTTGGCGCTAAGGAAGCAGGCCCAGACGCAGAGTCCCGAGGAATCGGCCAAAGGTTTCCATTCCCGTGCTACAAGACCAGGACGGAGGTCATCACCGAGCCCACCACGACGTCACAACCAGAAGCTTTGCAGGCGAAGACCACCTTTCGTCAGGATAAGATGTACTACTTGTCCCCCTTCAAACTTGGCTGTTCTGGGATCCCTTCCCGCCTTCGTTTTGGGGGAAGAGGACCAAGGCCACTATAAATATAGCTAGGCCACCACCGTAGAAGGGGACGAACGGACGGATGGATCAACCAGATCATCCCCACCAGCTCACACCAACACAAGAACACACCTCCTGAGGTTGTTCCCCCTCTGTACTAGTTCATCCTCAGCCCACCTCAAGGCCAATCCACCACAAAGCAGGAGTAGGGTTTTACACCGCAAGGTGGCCCGAACCTGGGTAAATCGCTGTGTCCCTTTCCTTTCCAGTTCATCGAGCTAGGCCGTGAGATCGACGAGTTGGCAGACTAGGGAGATTGAGTTCTTCGCACGCACCCCAGAGTTCGAACCTTTCTTGGGTCTACGGAGCCCTGAATCCGACAACGACTGTTCGTCGAGAGGCTGACAGTCCGGGCCCACCAGGTCCATGGCCTAGGTTTTGTTGTTTAACACGCACAGCCCACGACATGCAGACACGGTTGATCCAATAGGTTTCAACTTTTTTTGGGGTCCAGCAGGTATCAAGCGGCCTCTGGGCCTCCTAGCCTAGCTTGTCTATAACATCAGCAGCCAAAGTTATGTTTGTTTTTTCAGGACAAAGCACAGCTCAATTCTATTTTTCTATAACAATACAAAACTGAACCTATGTTTTCCCTTTAATAATAGTATATATATACTTATATTTATATTTATAATAGAAACAACATAAGGTTCCGTTAAACCTGTCGTTCATCCAACCATTGTATAGACCTTCCCACTTCCTTTATTTTTCGTTTTTATTAATCCTATATCTGAATTTTCTCCCATTTTCTTTTTCGATGTAATCTGAGTTTTCTCCCAGTAGTTTTCCCTAGAACCAACTCAACTGTCCCACGTCTAGCATAAAAAATAATAATACCCCGCGTCCTATTAACTCATCAAATTAAAATGATATTTTATTTCATCAATCGAAAGTTCTTACAAAAAAATAATAATAATTGTTTATATATAACTTGGCAAGTTAACTCCTGGTGATTGCGTACGTAAGCTTGCAAAGATTTTACTGACCAATCAGTAATAGACGAGCAATCATGTGTTTATGTTTTTATAACATTTCTCCGTCCAACCCAACACGATATTTTCACCCAGCCCAGCAAGTCTGTGGATTTCAAAAATAATGCAAATGGGCATTAAATTCTAAGATAATATATAAACGGGTTGCATAGACTCTACATCATTGTTTCACCCAGCCCACCAAATGGACTGGCTGACATGTGGGCCAGTAGATAGAAGCCTAAGCACTTTGCAAAAAAAATACAAAGGTTGACGCCTAAGCAAGGCGTTCGATTTACATCCAACGGTCGGCATTCTTCTTCAATCTCTCGTCTTCTTCCTCCAGCGCTGCCAGGACCGCCTGCTCCGGCTTCCAGTGTCCAGCGGCGCTGTTTCACGTGCCTCACAGCGAAACGCTACCCCACCGACGGCCAGGCCATCCCTCCACTCCTCCGCACCTCCTGTTATCCTCTGCCGAGTGTAGGCCCACCCCGCACCTGAACCAGTCAAGTTTCCCACTCCTCTTCGTCTGTGACTCCACTGCCATGTCTTCCCCATCTCCGGGTCATTCCAGTCTGGGGCCTCGCCGTCGTCCACCGGCCTTGGTGCACTCGGCACGGTGTGGTCAACATGGTCAACAAACGAGAGTCATCGAAAGATGACTGTACGTGAGAGGCTGACAGTGGGGATGCACCACGCCCATGGACGCATGCATGCAACTGCATCCTTTTTACCCTGAGAAATAATGTTTTCTCCCCCTGATAGCTGGGACCCACCAGCTACATCTTCGCATGCAAGAAAGTGCGTCCTTATTACGGGCAAAATAAATGATTCCTCCCCCTGACAGCTGGGACCCATCAGCTATATCTCCGCATGCAAGGAAGTGCCTCCTTATCCTCCCTGATAGCTAGGAGCCACCGGGTCGAACCATACATAGGGTTGTCTCTCTGGTAGCGAACGTGTACGTATATACTGGTCGATCGGTCTCTCTGCAAGGATGAACTGTGGCCGAGCAAGGAGCGGCACGTGTGACGTAGCAGTTGAGGCAGTCCTGTATAAATTATGTACACGTACGTACAACCACGCTACAAGAAAGTAAATACGGCTACATACATACATACGGGCGGGGTCTCGAACACGTACAGCGATGGCGTCCTGTTCATCGGCAGCCAACTGGCTAGGTCGGAACGGAGAAACTGCATCATGTTCATCGGGAGGGAACAAAATGCGTCGTGTTCATCAGGAGCCAACCAGCTTGGATGGAACAGCCGAAACAAGGTATGGCATACCACAGAACGGAGGAAACGGTCTTCTGTTCGACCGCGTATGGTCAAAACGGGGGTACTGTTCATCGGGAAGGGTCTGGCGTACCGCAAAACGGAGGAAACAGACTTCTGTTTGAGGGCCTACAGTCGAAACGGGGTCCTGTTGATCGGGAGGGGTCTGGCGTACCGCAAAATGGAGGAAACGGACTTCTGTTGGAGCGCCTACGGTCGAAACGGGGTCCTGTTCATCCACCGTCTACTGCCTCGCTCCTGCCTCCACGGGCTACTGTTCATCCACCATCGACTTCCTCTAGCTCCACCAGCTACTGTTCATCCATGGGATACTATTCATCCAGCCTCCACCAACTACTGTTCATAGAGCCTCCACGGGGTCCTGTTTATCCACCCCCAACCAGTTGGGGTGCGGCAGCCTCCTCGGGGTCCTGTTCATCCAGCGGCAACGGCCTACTACCACGGGGTCCTGTTCATCCAACCCCCACTGGGAACTGTTCATCCACAGCAAACCAACCGGCTTGACTCACCACGTCTCGACTCGTTCTACGTACCGTGTGCACGGTAGCAACGGTCACTGTTCATCGAGAGGCAACCCAACACCGGCTGGCTACGTCTCGCACGGGGGCTCGATCGGCTTCAGTAAGCAGCAGCAGCGATCGATCGCTCGGGTTCAGTTAGCAGCAGCAGCAGCGAAGGAATCGCTCAGGTTCAGTCAGCAGCGAATGAATCGCTTGGATTCAGTTAACAGCCAAGGGATCGATCGCTCAGGTTCAGTAAACATACCTAGTGCGATCGCTCGGGTTCAGTTAGCCAACACCTCGCACACACGCGCGTACACGAGAGAAACGGAAAACCTCCGTGCATCGCTCGGCCCCGACCACCCACCGTAACCGGGAACTCCCCGATATTTTCCTCGCCCTCGCTTCTACCATGATTTTTCCGTCAAGGACGGCCCAAAGAATGTAATGCAGGTGCGTCCCCGGCCCGCCCAGGACGAAAAGCCCATTTCATGTCATGATTTTTTGTCATAGAAGTAGGAGCCCACCACATCTATGATGATACGTGCTTTTGTCATAGAAGTGTCATAAGCATGACAGAAAAAAATTCGTTCGGCCCAAAATGTCACGGATGTGTCTTTTTTTTGTAGTGGAAGGAACTGTGTGCGTTGTTGTTGTTAATCTCACATGTTTTTTCTTGGTTGATCATGTGTGCAGTAGAGATTCATCGCACACGTAGTGGATCTGACAAACATGTCTGATCTTGACGTTTATCACACATGTTTTGCTTTCGCAAACCGTGCGCAGTGTACTGGCCTGCAGAACATAATGTATCCCAAATCTATCCCTAATTTAATTCTTGCATTTAAAATTCATAGATTTTGAATTTGAAAGTAGGCAATCACTTATTTCATATCGAACCATGTTTATTACAAATATAGATTCAAGGACGAATGCATAATTCGATGCACACGTACATATACTGAAGAACTACAAAAGCACCAAGTAAAGAATGATGAATCGCAGTTGTACTAAAGACTGTAAAGAGAGAGGTGGAAGACATTCTGGTTCCTCGAGAAGGTGAAGCGGAATGCCCATATTGTGCCCTCCTCCATGCGTAATGCGCGCACGACTCTAGGCCAACCCCTTGTGATGGCCGCCCGCCCATCCTTCACTGTCTTCATTAGGACTTCTCGATGCTTATTGTAGTCTCAATGAAATACTTTAACCTTTATTGCATGTCCACCAATCATGTACTTTGTGAGGTAATCTTGAGTAAACTACTTTTGGAACCACTACAAACGAAAAAGATTCAGACATTGTTGTCTAACATCTAATTATGGGCAGTAAAAAGAGAAGGCTACAGAGTTCGTAGTTACCATCCTACAGCTCACTGTTGTGTTAGATAGAGTGTAAACAAATAATTTGATTGCCACCGTTCGTATCTTTTTGCTAATAATCCTTATCAGTTTCCTCACTTGATGATGTTGGTTCATGAATATCTCATTGCCCCATACGCAAAAAGGGTCGACGCGTGGATCTTTGCCGAGGACATATGTACCTACAAGCAATAAGTCAATATTAGAATCTAAAAAGTGTCCAGGCGTGGATCTATATGCACTACATTATGGAACGACCGGGGGAGTACAAGCCGAGGGATGAAACTAACCTCGGTGGAAAATGCTCGCCACTCCCGTTGTTGTCCTGTATAAGTACATGGAAAGGCATGATAAGTACAGCAACCTTAACATCAAACAAATATAGCCATGGTAAACAACATCATCTCCAAATGATAGCTTGAATGTGTTGGTTTCAGCATGTTGTTAAAGCGGATAAAAAATGAAAGGGAATGTTAACTACAACAGGCTTAACAACCACTAAATATTGTAATTCAAACAGGTATTGTTGAAAATGAATAGAACGTAGCTCATGCTTAAACATCACACTGGATAAATGTGTAAAACTGAAATAAAGGACATGTGTTAACTACACCAAGCATAACATGAACCAAATATAGCCGTTCAAACTGGTATTGATGAAATCGAACTGCACAGTTCCGACTTGCACATAATGAACATCACATTGTGAATAACTGAAATAACTAAGGCATATATGATCAGTATAACAACCAAATATTTGAAAACTGGACAGAGGCTCACTGCAACCAATCTAACAAGCAAATACAAATAAACAGGGCATATGCTTGAAAACTAGACAAACGCTCACTTCAACCAACCTAACAAGCAAATACAGATAAACAAGGCATCTGCTTGAAAACTGGACAAATGCTCACTTCAACCAACCTAACAACCAAATACAGATAAACAAGGCATCTGCTTGATAACTGGACAAATGCTCACTGCAACCAACCTAACAACTAAATACAGATAAACAAGGCATCCGCTTGATAACTGGACAAATGCTCACTACAACCAACCTAACAACAAAATACAGATAAACAAGGCATCTACTCACTATAAACAACAATATATAGCCATTCATGAAACTAGAGTGGACAATTCATAATTAAACGTCACATAGCCATATAGAACATTACATTTTTGCATAACTGAAATATTTAAACATGGCACAGTTAAAACACCGCATGGCAAAAGCTATTACAACAAAGGGTATGGGTTGGCTAGCTAGAAAAAGTAAGATTTGCTGATAGGATATTGCCTCACTTGTCATCGACGGGATCCTTCCACTTGGAAGAGCACAGAGCCATGGTGCGTTCCTGATGTCACAGATGGGTTGTTTCACCTTGGAAGAGCCTTTGTGGGTGCCCTTCTCGTGGTCGTGGTCAATGAGATCTGACTTGGCAGTTGAGGATCTCGAGCCACCGTCGTAGAACGTGTCCTTCAGAAATGACAAAATGGGCTCGATGGCATACAAGGATCGCAAATCCTTGATTGCATGGTGGAGGAGATCAGCGGCAGGGCCTTTGAAGAGATCGACATCGGTTGAACCAGAGGGGTTGGGGATGGACCACTTAACCTGTGACATTGCCTGCGTGAAGCTGTCGCTATCGACGAGCTTGATGTCGTAGCCAGCTTTCCTGGGATATAGTAATACGTGAGCCCGCTGACGTGAAGCCTTCGGCATGGCAACATAGTCAATGTCCTCGCCGGCTTCCGCGGCGAGGTGTTGCTCCCGGATCGACAGGTCAGGACCAACGGCGGCCACCTCGCCATCATCTGCGAGAGAGGCCATGATAAACCTCTTTTTGGTTGTACACTCGTCGAGCTCCACGGGATATGTGGCCGGGCTTAGGCTACGACTCTCTGGAGTAGGGGATGTGGATCTGGCGGGGAGGGACATAGTAGGCCTCATCTAAAAACTCAGGGTGGCGACGATATGGGAATCGCTGGGTAACGTGAACTTTATTATCTAAGCTAGGAGGAACGGGCAGACCGGCAGGGGTTGGCGTTGGCGAGCTCGGGTTCGAGCGGGGGGGAGTGGGTGGGGTGGACTGTGAAAGGTGGGCGGGGGTGGTGTTTGAGGATACGCCGCGGCTACTGAAAATTTTAGTAATGGTGGGTGGAGATGGTGGTGGACGAGGGAGGGTGACGGTTAAAATGACTCGGCTACTGGAATTTTACTATAAGGTCGGTGGTGGAGGAGTGGGGGCCACGTTTGAAATACGGCAGCTACTAAAATTTGGGTAAAGTAATTGAAGCGAGGCGGGAGCAACCAAGATCACACACGGTCCAAAAAGAATAATTGTGTATGATAATAAGGAAAAGCGGCGGAAACGCCGATTTTTGCATCGCTCAAGGCGAGTAGTTTGTTTTTAGATTTCTAGCTAGCTGGTCTATCGCACACGATTCGTCCTAATTTTCAGATGTAGACGTGGAATTCATCCTAAATATCATGTACCTCCACCCTTGCTCGCGCTTGCGCAGTCGTGGTGAGTTTACAGCGCACTAGCATCACACACGGTTAAGCCAGTGCACCCGTGTCCGTTGCGCGTCATCCGAGTCTTCATATATAGCACCATTTGGCAGCAAAAAAACGTGAGAGAGGGTCAGAAGACAACCACACCAGCATGTGGCCCAAATATATATATATGAATGAAAAAGGTGGCATGTGATGTTTGAATTCCCAATGCACAACTTTGATCGCGTGGGCCCATGGGTGGGCGCGTCATCGAAGATCAGGTGAGAGGGTCCAAAAGACAAAAACCACCTGGAAGTGGCCAAATATATGTAGGAATAAAGGGTGTGATGTTTAAATACACAATGCACAACTTTGGTGGCACCTGCCTCACAAACCGGAAAGCCCCCTTGGATATATCTATAATGACAGGATAATTAAGGTTGTAGCTAGAGTGCTTTCCCCACCCCAACTTCGTGTTGGTGGGATGCATGCACGTACTCATACTTTGGTCATACATGCATGTCACCATGACCTACCATAAGACGGACCAGAGAATCTATCGATTGGTCAAACAACCATTGTTGTTGTCGATTAAAAAGGGATAGAATACACCACTTGGGCCCATAGGTTGGACCATCATGAAAACCCGCACGAGAGGGGCCACAAAATCAGGACCGCCTGCATGCAGCCCAGAATGATGTACGTTGGAAGGGGTAATATGTTTTAAATACCAAATAATGTACAATTTTGATGTGGCGCCTACCTCTCGATACAGACAACCCCCATGAAAGCTAGGTAATTAAGGACGACATACGTAGGGTGTCGGTCCAACCCACCAATTTGAGCGTGTGGGAGGGAATTCTGAGAATGCATGAGCTCGAACTTTGCTCGAACATGTCACCATGACCCGCCCTAACACGAACTAGGAGAAATCCATTCATGGCCAAAACCCCTCGTTGTTGGTCAAAGGGATGATAATATAGACCCCAGGGAGCCCACAGATATGTGTGTCGTCTAAAACCGCACAAGGGAGACGGGGTCGATCAAAAGACCCCATGTACCCTGCATGCGGCCCAAAAATATGTATGTGTGGTGTGTGATGTGTTCAAATCCCCAATGCACAACTTCGATGGGGCACCAACTACATTACAAACCGGACACCGTACCCCCAATCCAGGTTCAAGACGTACGATGCCAGTTCCCCAACTTCGAGGCGGGGAGGGGGGTATTCAACGCATGTGCTCAAACTTAATTTGGTCTAACATGCCATAGAGCAAGAGGAACCCGTCATGGTCAAACCTTTCTTGTATGTTGGGTCAAAGGGATAGTTGAGGAACCCGTCATGGTCAAACCCTTCTCGTGTGATTGGTCAAAGTGATAGATTGTGCGGGCACACAGATCTCGATCATTCTTTGATTTTTTAAAACAAGAAATAACAAAAAAAACATCATTCTACAAATTACCAAAACAAGGATCTCAAGGTTTATATAATCAACATGATAGGTCACTACAGACACATTTAGATGCTAAATGTGTGTAATGACTGTATCATGGCGCTTAAATGAAGCTTGAGATATGCAACTTCCCACCGGGTCACCCATCCATAGACTCCTCCCGCCCCAGCAAGCTTAACTTATGCGTTCTATTCGACTCGGCTAGCGGATGGGAAGCCGCCCCTTGCTGATAAGAGTTGCCTCTTCACCTTTAAGTTATTTCCCGTTGGTCACCGTGTGGGACCTACTCCCTACTATCACACACGTTTGTGATTTTAGAAACTGCGTGCAATCATTACAGACCGGACCACTTCCATTCAAACTTGCATCATTTTTTTACATAAAACTAGCCAGGAGAAGCAAAAGCTTTGCCTTTCCATTAATTAAGAAAAATTTAGTTTCCTAGTTAATTGCATAAAACCGTAGCTGGTGTGCGGCGGCGTTCTCCTGCCCTTGCGCGGCAGTGCTTTGACACTCTTGCTCTGCTCCGCTCCATGATGGCGGCGAACACATGTGTAGACATTGGCCCGCTCAAGCACTAGGGCATATTGATACCGTCACGCTTGGCGGTGCACGACCGTTCTTCCTCTCCGACGTGCTCCAGCTCATTCTCTTCGTCGAGCAGGTTGATGACGACGGCGGCGCTTCGCCGGATTGGCATGATTGGAATGGTATACTGCGGTATGGCCAGTGTGTCGCCACCTAGCCTTCTATGACCATTGACACTGGCAGCAGGAAACCGATGGGAGAAGTGGCGGGAAACCGGTGGGAAGAGTGGCGAGAAACCGATTGGGGGAGTGGCGGCAAACGGTAGCGTGTTTGGATATATAACACCATTAATATGGAAAACTTAGGAAAGAAGGAAGCGCAAGCTAGCACGACGCGTGCGCACAGTGCTTACCCACGGGTGCCAGACGGTTGACCAGAACTGCTTTAAATATTCAGGGTTTGTTTGGCCTTTTTATACATTATAATTGAGTTTTCTAAGCATTAATTTAATGTGCATAATTCAAATTTGAACTACACATACATGCTCTAGTGCACCGAAATGGCTAGAAAAATCGTACATGTGTCCTTGGATGCATGTTTAGGTCCCATGCAAGTAATGGGAATGAATTACAACCGTCTCGGCGTCCTGGCTCGGCCTCAAACATTGAGAATCTTGGTTTTTAAATCCCCGTAAATCCAAAACTCACCCGAAAATCATGAAACTTGGCATGGTGTCACGACATGGCACATATATGCCGTGGTACAAAAATTGTCCAATTTGGGGCAAGCTTTATTGCAAAGCCTCTTACAAACAGGAGCTTCTCTCAAGAAGCCTCGTGGTTCCGATAGGGAACGTGTCCCCCTTGTGGGTGAAACGATAATCGCTGCCTCTTCTCGCCTTGTATTTTTTTCTACAGGCAACATGGAACAACAGGAGACTCATGCTAAAATTTGAAATTATTCAGGGTTCGTTTGGCCTTTTTATACATTAATTGAGTTTTCTAGGCATTTAATGTCCATAATTCAAATATGAACTACAAATACATGCTCCAGTGCACCAAAATGGCTAGAAAAATCATACATTTGTCCTTGGGAGCATGTTTAGGTCCCATGCAAGGAATGGGAATGAATTATAACCGTATCGGCGTCCTGGCTCAGCCTCAAACATTGAGAATCTCTGTTTTTAAATCTCCATAAATCCAAAACTCACCAAAAAATCATGAAACTTGGCATGGTGTCATGACATGGCACATATATGTCGTGGTAAAAAAATTGTCCAATTTAGGGCAAGATTTATTACAAGCCTCTTACAAACCGGAGCTTCTTGCAAGAAGCCTCGTGGTTCCGATAGGGAACGTGCCCCCCTTGTGGGCGAAACGATAATCACTGCCTCTTCTCGCCTTGTATTTTTTTCCTACAGGAAACATAGAATAATAGGAAATTCATGCTGAAATTTGAAATTATTCAGGGTTTGTTTGGCCTTTTTTATACATTAATCGAGTTTTCTAGGCATTTAATGTCCACAATTCAAATATGAACTACAAGCACATGCTCTAGTGCACCAAAATGGGTTGAAAAATCGTACATGTGTCCTTGGGTGCATGTTTAGGTCTCATGCAAGGAATGGTAATGAATTACAAGCGTCTCGGCATCCTGGCTCAGCCTCAAACATTGATAATCTTGGTTTTTAAATCCCCGTAAATCCAAAAATCTCCCGAAATTGATGAAACTTGGCATGGTGTCATGACATGTCACATATATGTCGTGGTAAAAAGTTCTCCAATTTGGGGAAAGTTTTGGTACAAGCCTCTTACCAATTGGAGCTTTTCGCAAGAATCCTCATGGTTCTGATAGGGAACATGTCCCCCTTGTGGGTGAAATGACAACCGTTGGCTCTTCTTGCCTTGTATTTTTTTTCTACAGGCATCATAGACCAACAGGAGATTAGTGTTGAAATATGAAATTATTCAGGGTTTGTTTGGCCTTTTTGATACATTAATTGAGTTTTCTAGGCATTTAATATCCATAATTCAAATTTCAACTACAAGCACATGCTTCAGTACACCAAAATGGGTTGAAAAATCATGCATGTGTCCTTGGGTGCATGTTTAGGTCCCATTCAAGGAATGGGAATAAATTGGAAACGTCTCGGCATCCTGGCTCGGCCTCAAACATTGAAACTATTGGTTTTTAAATCCCTGTAAATCCAAAACTCACCTAAAAATCATGAAAATTGGCATGGTTTCATGACATGGCACATATATGTTGTGGTAAAAAATCGTCCAATTTGAGACAAGGCGCAGACATTAATAGCCAGCGTAGGCCTTTTGGAATAAATAGCTGACACGTTACTATCGCAAACGGTTGTATTTTTTGAACCGTGGGTGTTCCTATAACCATTTAAGTGCGGCCATGGGTCCCTCCTTCTATTGGAGAGTACTGCCTCGGTCCTGGTTTATTGGTCCTCTTTGTATTTTGTGCCAAAATTTAACCATAGTCGGTGGCGTGTGTGCAGCTATTTGACTAGACAGGACGAGCGCGAGAAGTCTGCCGTGCAGGCTCGATGGGACGCATGCGAGCAGTCCGCTGCACAGGCTCGGCGAGACGCGTGCGACCTGTCCACCGCGCAGGCTCGACAGGACATGTGCGAGCAATCCGCCGTGCATGCTCACCGGGAAGAGAGCTCTTTGACCTCCATCCACCAGCTGCCCGCCTCGCTCACAACTTCTCCATTAATGGCCGTCAAGCCGTTGTTTAACATGCGGTTAAAGCACCTGGACGGAGGGTGTTTGCTTGTGATCCCATGGCCCCGCTCAATGTTACCATTTGCTTTGTTCGTGCCTCACTAAGAACGTGATTTTAGCTTGTTTTCAACTCGTATTTCGGATAACTTAAAATGCCACACGCGACAATGGATAATTCAATGACAAATTACAATGGCAACGGACAATACGACGACAAATTTACAATGGCGCGGATAATAATTGTTTTACATATTCCGGATAATTTAAAATGCCACGTGCGGCAACGCCCAAAAGGCACAGGGGCAAGAGAAGAAGGAAATCGCAGACAACGATCTCGATCGCTACTATCTCTACTCCTCGATGGGTCGCTGGGCTAGGAGTTCCTCCAGCTCCTTCTTCAAATCCTCATGACTTTGCTTGACAGCAGCCACAGATTCCTCCACCTGCAGCTCGCGCTCAATGCGGAGCTTCCTCAAGTCACCCATAAGTTCCTCGACAACGGCTTTCAGCATCATCCTGAGGTACTGCTCTGCTCATGCAGCTTCTTCCAACTGGCGGCCTCCTCCTCCTTCTTGGCGAGCTCCTTGAGGAGCTTTGCATTGTCACCCATGAGTTGCATGACAAGGCCGGTCGCCTTCCCAACCGAGGCATAGCTAATCTCGAGCAGCTTCACCAAGCCGTCGACCAGCTCTTGTTGCTTAATTAGGCCAGCGAGACTGTCGTTGTCACTAGCCAAGGACTTCAGCACCGCCAGCTCATCGCGTTCGCCGATGCGGCGAGTGCACTTGTGAGAGCACTCGTCTGCCGGTGGGAGCTCGTTCGAGGGCTCCGCGGTGCGCCAGGACATCTCTGCTATGGCTGCCCCGTAGCGGTGGACCTCTCTAGTGCTTCTGTGGCCTTGGTCTTTCCTCCTTGGTTATATGTCAACCCGAAACTCCTACCGGTCATGGCGGAACGACTTGACAGGAAAGACCAATTTTTGGGTGATGAGGAGAGGAATTGTGAAGTAATTTTCGAGTGGGTAGTTTTTATAGCCCAATGCTGAGTGGGAACATGTTTAGGTTTGATCGGTGTGAATAGATTTGCAATTACTTATTGCGTGGTAATCTGGAATGTGACGAGAAACAAGCTCAAAATTTATTTATGGTTATGGGCTTGAAGCCCGAAACGGTTCCCGGATGGCGTACGTGGGCCCGCGTTCTCGGATGTGTACGTGTCTGCCCACTATCACACACGATCCAGATATCACCATCGTGTCCGATGGATGGGCCGTCGCGCCTCCCACGGGGTGCCAGAAGGTTGACCAGAATTGCAATATACATGTGTGGTTGCTCGCCGTTGAGGCGGCCATGGCGCGCTCTGCTCGCCCCCCTCCCCCGCGCTCTGCTCGTCATTGAGGTGGCCGCGGTGCGCTCTGCTCATGTCCGTCCACGCGCTTTGCTCACCATTGAGACGGCCGTGATGTGCTCTGCTCTGGCATCCCTGCGCGCGCTCTGCTCGCCGTTGAGGCAAATTTACAATGGCAACGGTTAATAATTGTCTTACACATTCAGGATAGTTTAAAATGCCACATGCAGCAACGCCCAAAACACACACAACCTACATATGCTTAGTGACTTAAAATGTCGATATGCGACATTTTCATACAATTATAATAAAATATAGGCTAAAAGGCTGAGCTGGCGGCCTTCCGACGATGGTCTTCGAGGACTCCATGATTAGCATAGCACCCTTGCGGCCGTTCATTCTGAGTGTCCGGACCCGCGGCCACCGTACCCATCTCTGCCTGCGGAGTTGCTGGCACTGGGAGGTTCTTCGGGTTGTTGGGCCTCTTCCAGTAGAGCTTGACATTGTGCAATCGCGCGCATGACACGCCCGCGGTGTTAGGGAACGTTGCATGGGAAACAAGAATTTTCCTACGCTCACCAAGATCAATCTAGGAGATTAACATCTACGAGAGGAGAGATTGCATCTACATACCCCTGTAGATTGCTAAGCGGAAGCGTTAAGAAATGCGGTTGATGTAGTCGAACGTCTTCATGATCCAATCACGATCCGTCCCGTGAACTCCCGATCCAAGTGCCGAACGGACGTCACCTCCGCGTTCAACACACGTGCGGCTTGATGACGCCTTCACCTCCTTGATCCAGCGAGTGATGGTGAAGTAGTATCTCGAGTCCTCCAATAGCACGATGGCGTGGTGGCGGCGGTGGTGGTGGAATCTCAGCAGAGCTTTGCCAAGCACTATGGGGAGGAAGAGTGCTACGAGGGGAGGGAGGGCAACGCCATGGCATAGATGGGTGCGGCTGCCCTCCCTCTACCCCTCTATATATAGTGGAAAGGGGGGAGGAGGAGGCGCCCTAGGGTTTCCCTAGGGGGGCCGGCGGCCACAAGGGCAACCCTAGATGGGTTTTGCGTGGCCCCCTAGGTGCCTTGCCCCCCAAGCAAGGGGGAGGCAGCCCTAGGGGGGCGCACCAACCCTTTGGTGATCATGAGCTGAGCTGAGGGGGCGCACAGCCCCTTAGTGGGCTGGTGTGCCTCCCTCCCTTGGCCCATGAGACCCCCCAACACTTGTCGGGGCCCCAGAAACCCCTTTCGATTCTCCTGGTCATAACCCGGTACCCGCGGAACACTTTCGTACTCCGATTCCCTTCGTCCTATATATCGATCTTCACCTCCGGACCATTCCGGAGTTCCTCGTAATGTCCGGGATTTCATCTGGGACTCCGAACAACATTCAGCTACCATCAAAACAACTCAACTATACTTATATCGTAACCAAACGTTAAGTGTGTAGACCATGCGGGTTCGAGAACTGTGCAGACATGACCGAGACACCTCTACGGTCAATAACCAATAGCGGGACCTGGATGTCCATATTGGGTCCCACATATTCTACGAAGATCTTATCGGTCGAGCCTCGATGTCAAGGATTCAGCTAATCCCGTATGCAGTTCCCTTTGTCTATCGGTATGTTACTTGCCCGAGATTCGATCGTCGGTATCTCCATATGTAGTTCAATCTCGTTACAGGCAAGTCTCTTTACTTGTTCCGTAATACAAGATCTCGTGGCTAACTCTTTAGTCACATTGCTTGCAAGCTTACTGTGATGTTGTATTACCGAGTGGGATATGAGATACCTCTCCGTCATACGAAGTGACAAATCCCAGTCTTGATCCATGCCAACTCAACAGACACCCTCAGAGATACCTGTAGATCACCTTTATAGTCACCCAATTACGTTGCGACATTTGGTACAAACAAGGTACTCCTCCGATGTCAGTGAGTTGCATGATCTCATGGTCATAGGAACATATACTTGACATGGCAAAAACGATAGCAATAAACTTGACACGATCATATGCTACGTTCATACTTTGGGTCTTGTCCATCACATCATTCTCCTAATGATGTGATCCCATTATCAAATGACAACTCATGTCTATGGCTAGGAAACCACAGCCATCTTTGATCAACGAGCTAGTCTGGTAGAGGTTCACTAGGGACATGTTGTTGTTTATGTATCCACACACGCATTTGAGTTTCCGGTCAATACATTTATAGCATGGATAATAAATAATTATCATGAACAAGGAAATATAATAATAACCCATTTATTATTGCCCCTGGAGCATATTTCCAACAGTCTCCCACTTGCACTAGAGTCAATAATCTAGTATTACATGGTAAAGAATCTAACACCCATAGAGTTCTGGTGTTGATCATGTTTTACCCGTGGAAGAGGTTTAGTCAACGGATCTGCAACATTCAGATCCGTATGTACTTTGCAAATGTTTATGTCCTCCTCCTTGACTGCATCACCGATGGAGTTGAAGCGTCGCTTTATGTGTCTGGTCCTCTTGTGAAACCTTGGTTCCTTGCCTAGAGCAATGGCACCAGTGTTGTCATAGAACAGAGTCATTGGGTTCAGTACATTGGGCACAACTCCAAGATCTGTCATGAACTACTTCATCTAGACACCTTCCTTCGCTGCCTCCGAGGCAGCTATGTACTCCGCTTCGCATGTAGAATTAGCTACCACGCTTTGCTTGGAACTACACCAGCTTACCGCTCCCCCATTTAGAATATATACGTATCCGGTTTGAGACTTAGAGTCATCCAGATCAGTGTCAAAGCTTGCATCGACGTAACCCTTTACGACGAGCTCTTGATCACCTCCATAAACGAGAAACATTTCCTTAGTCCTTTTCAGGTACTTAAGGATATTCTTCACCGCTGTCCAGTGATCCATTCCTGGATTACTTTGAAACCTTGCGGCCATACTTATGGCAAGGCTGACATCCGGTCTTGTGCACAGCATCGCATACATGATAGAGCCTATGGCAGAAGCATAGGGGATGACACTCATCTTTTCTCTATCCTCTGTAGTCGCTGGGCATTGAGTTTGACTCAACTTCACACCTTGCAAAACAGGCAAGAACCCCTTCTTGGACTGATCCATTTTGAACTTCTTCAAAATCTTATCAAGGTATGTGCTTTGTGAAAGTCCTATTAAGTGTCTCGATCTATCTCTATAGATCTTGATGCCCAATATGAAAGCAGCTTCTCCTAGGTCCTTCATTGAAAAACTCCTGTTCAAATATTACTTCACGTTTTCCAAAAGTTCTATATTGTTTCCAGTCAGCAATATGTCATCCACATATAATATTAGAAATGCTATAGAGCTCCCACTCACTTTCTTGTAAATACAAGATTCTCCGAAAACTTGTATAAACCCAAACGCTTTGATCACCTCATCAAAGCGAAGATTCCAACTCCGAGATGCTTGCACCAGTCCATAGATGGATCGCTGGAGTTTGCACACTTTGTCAGTATTCTCTGGATCGACAAAACCTTCAGGTTGCATCATATACAACTCTTCCTTAAGGAAACCGTTAAGGAACGCTGTTTTGACATGCATCTGCCAGATTTCATAATCGAAAAATGCAGCTATTGCTAACATGATTCTGATGGACTTAAGCATCGCTACAGGTGAGAAAGTCTCATCATAGTCAACTCCTTGAACTTGTGAAAACCCCTTTGCCACAAGTCGAGCTTTATAGATGGTGACATTACCGTCCGCGTCTGTCTTCTTCTTGAAGATCCATTTATTCTGAATGGCCTTTTGCCCTTCAGGTAATACTTCCAAAGTCCACAGTTTGTTTTCATACATGGATCGGATTTCATGGCCTCTAACCATTTGTCGGAATCCAGGCCCACCATCGCTTCTCCATAGCTCGTAGGCTCACCGTTGTCCAACAACATGACCTGTAAGACAGGGTTACTGTACCACTCAGGAGCTGTACGTACCCTTGTCGACCTACGAGGTTCGATAGTAACTTGATCCGAAGCTTCATGATCATCATCATTAGCTTCCTCTTCAACTGACGTAGGTGCCACAGAAACATCTTTCTGTGCTGCGCTATTCTCTGGTTGAAGTAAAGGTTCAACAACCTCATCAAGTTCTATCTTCCTCCCACTCAATTCTTTCGAGAGAAACTCTTTCTCGAGAAAGGACCCGTTCTTAGCGACAAACACTTTGCCTTCGGATCAGAGATAGAAGGTATACCCAACCGTCTCTTTTGGGTACCCTATGAAGACGCATTTGTCCTCTTTGGGTTCGAGCTTTTCCGGCTGAAGCCTTTTGACATAAGCATCATAACCCCAAACCTTAAGAAACGATAACTTAGGTTTCTTGCCAAACCATAGTTCATACGGTGTCGTCTCCCCGGACTTAGATGGTGCCCTATTTAAAGTGAATGCGGCTGTCTCTAATGCATAACCCCAAAACAATAGTGGCAGATCGGCAAGAGACATCATAGAATGCACCATATCCAATAAGGTACGATTACGACGTTCAGACACACCATTACGCTGTGGTGTTCCAGGTGGCATCAACTGTGAAACAATTCCACATTGTCTTAAGTGATTGCCAAACTCATAACTCAGATACTCTCCTCCTCGATCAGATCATAGGAATTTGATCTTCTTGTTACGATGATTCTCAAATTCACTCTGAAATTGCTTGAACTTTTCAAACGTCTCAGACTTATGCTTCATTAAGTAAATATACCCATATCTACTCAAGTCATCGGTGAAGGTGAGAAAGTACCGATATCCACCGCACACGTCAATGCTCATCGGACCGCACACATCAGTATGTATGATTTCCAACAAGTCACTTGCCCGTTCCATTGTTCCGGAAAATGGGTTTTGGTTATCTTTCCCATGAGGCATGGTTCGCATGTGTCAAGTGATTCAAAATCAAGTGACTCCAAAAGCCCATCAGCATGGAGTTTCTTCATGCGCTTAACACCAATATGACCTAAGCGGTAGTGCCACAAGAAAGTGGTACTATCATTATCAACTCTACATCTTTTGGCATCAATGTTATGAACATGTGTATCATCACTATCGAGATTCAACAAGAATAAACCCCTCACAATGGGTGCATGGCCATAAAAGATATTACCCATATAAATAGAACAACCATTATTCTCTGATTTAAATGAGTAACCGTCTCGCATTAAACAAGATCCAGATATAATGTTCATGCTCAACACAGGCACTAATTAACAATTATTCAGGTTCATCACTAATACCGATGGTAATCGAAGAGCGAGCGTGCCGACGGCGATCACATCAACCTTGGAACCATTTCCCATGCGCATCGTCACTTCGTCCTTCGCCAGCCTCCGTCTATTCCGTAGTTCCTGCTTTGAGTTGCAAATGTGAGCAACCGAACCGGTATCAAATACCCAGGCACTACAACAAGACTTGCTAAGGTATACATCAATAACATGTATATCATATATACCTTTGTTGATGTTGGCCCCCTTCTTGTCGGCCAGATATTTGGGGCAGTTTCGCTTCTAGTGGCTAGTTCCCTTGCAATAGAATCACTCAGTCTCCGGCTTGGGTCCAGCCTTGGGTTTCTTCACGGGAGGAGCAACTACTTTGCCACCTTTCTTGAAGTTTCCCTTCTTTCCCTTGCCTTTCTTGAAACTAGTGGTTTTATTCACCATCAACACTTGATGCTCCTTCTGGATGTCTAACTCAGCGGCTTTCAGCATCGCGAATAGCTCGGAGACTGACTTGTTCATCCTTTGCATGTTATAGTTCAACACAAAGCTCTTGTAGCTAGGTGGTAGCGATTGAAGAACTCTGTCAGTGACAGCCTCTGGCGGGAGCTCAACTCCCAACTCAGCCAGACGGTTGTAGTACCCAGACATTCTGAGTATGTGCTCACTAACAGACCCGTTCTCCTCCATCTTGCAGGCATAGAACTTATCAGAGGTCTCATACCTCTCGATCCGGGCATTTTTCTCAAAGATAAACTTCAACTCCTGGAACATCTCATATGCTCCATGACATTCAAAACACCTTTGAAGTCTCGACTCTAAGCTATACAGCATGGCGCACTGAACTATTGAGTACTCATCAACACGCGATTGCCAGGTGTTCACAACGTCCACAGTCGCTGGAGGAGGTGGCACACCAAGCGGTGCATCAAGGACATAAGCCTTTTGGGAAGCCGTGGGGATAATCCTCAGATTAGGGGCCCAGTCCACAAAGTTACTTCCATCATCTTTCAGCTTAACTTTCTCTAGGAACGCATTGAAATTCAGGGGAGCTATTGCACGAGCCATTGATCTACAACATAAATTTGCAAAGGCAACTTTAGACTATTGTTCATGATAATGAGTTCAATTAATCATATTACTTAAGAACTCCCACTCAAATCAATATCCCTCCGGTTGTCCGAATGTAACACGACCCAAATTCACCAACCCAAGTCCGATCATCACATGAGATGAGGCGGTTTCAATGGTGAACATCTCTATGCTGATCATATCTACTATATGACTCGTGTTCGACCTTTCGGTCTCTTGTGTTCCGAGGCCATGTCTGTACATGCTAGGCTTGTCAAGTTTAACCCAAGTGTTCCGCATGTGCAAAACTGGCTTGCACCCGTTGTATGTGAACGTAGAGTCTATCACACCCGATCATCACGTGGTGCTTCAAAATGACAAACTTCCGCAATGGTGCACACTTGGGGAGAACACAATTTTATCTTGAAATTTTAGTGAGGGATCACCATATAATGCTACCGTCGTCCTAAGCAAAATAAGGTGCATAAAAGGATTAACATCACATGCAAATCATAAGTGACATGATATGGCCATCAACTTGTGCTTTTGATCTCCATCTCTAAAGCACCGGCATGATCTCCATCGTCACCGGCATGACACCATGATCTCCATCATCATGCCGCCATCGGGGTTGTCACGCCAACCATGCTTCTACTACTATTGCTACTGCTTAGCGATAAAGTAAAGCATTACATAGCGCTTAATGATTGACACGCAGGTCATACAATAATTAAAGACAACCCCATGGCTCCTACCGGTTGTCGTATGCATCGACATGCAAGTCGATATAAACTATTACAAACATGATCATCTCATACATCAAATATATTTCATCATGTCTTTGGCCATATCATATCACAACATACCCTGCAAAAACAAGTTAGACGTCCTCTAATTGTTGTTGCATGTGTTTACGTGGCTGCTATGGGTATCTAGCAAGAACGATTCTTACCTATACAAAGCCACAACGGTGATATGCAAGTTGCTATTTAACCTTCTACAAGGACCGCCTTTATCGAATCCGATTCAACTAAGGTGGGAGAGACAGACACCCGCCAGTCATCTTTATGCAACAAAGTCACATGTCAGTCGATGGAACCGGTCTCATGTACGTGGACATGTAAAGTTGGTCCGGGCCGCTTCATCCCACAATACCGCCGAATCAAGAAAAGACCAAGGAAGGAAACAATCTGAATATCAACGCGCACAAACTCCTTTGTGTTCTACTCATGATGTCATCTACACATAGACCTAGCTCTGATACCACTGTTGGGCAACGTTGCATGGGAAACAAGAATTTTCCTACGCTCACCAAGATCGATCTAGGAGATGAACATCTACGAGAGGAGAGATTGCATCTACATACCCTTGTAGATTGCTAAGCGGAAGCGTTAAGAAACGCGGTTGATGTAGTCGAACGCCTTCACGATCCGTCCCGCGAACTCCCGATCCAAGTACCGAACGGACGGCACCTCCGCGTTCAACACACGTGCGGCTTGATGACGCCCTCACCTCCTTGATCCAGCGAGCGATGGTGAAGTAGTAGCTCGAGTCCTCCGGCAGCACGACGGCGTGGTGGCGGTGGTGGTGGTGGAATCTCAGCAGAGCTTCGCTAAGCACTACGGAGAGGAAGAGGGCTACAAGTGAGAGGGATGGCGGCGCCATGGCACAGATGGGTGCGGCTACCCACCCTCTACCCCTCTATATATAGGGGAAAGGGAGGAGGAGGAGGCGCCCTAGGGTTTCCCTAGGGGGGCCGGCGGCCACAAGGGAAACCCTAGATGGGTTTTGGGTGCCCCCCCCCCCCCTAGGTGCCTTGCCCCCCAAGCAAGGGGAAGGCAGCCCTAGGGGGCGCACCAACCCTCTGGTGATCATGAGCTGAGGTGAGGGGGGCGCACAGCCCCTTAGTGGGCTGGTGTGCCTCCCTTCCTTGGCCCATGAGGCCCCCCAACACTTGTCGGGGCCCCCGAAACCCCTTTCGGTTCTCCTGGTCATAACCTGGTACCCCCGGAACACTTTCGGACTCCGATTCCCTTTGTCATATATATCGATCTTCACCTCCGGACCATTCCGGAGTTCCTTGTCATGTCCAGGATTTCATCCGGGACTCCGAACAACCTTCGATTACCACCAAAACAACTAAACTATACTTATATTGTCACCAAACGTTAAGTGTGTAGACCCTGCGGGTTTCAGAACTATGCAGACATGACCGAGACACCTCTACAGTCAATAACCAATAGCGGGACCTGGATGTCCATATTGGTACCCACATATTCTACGAAGATCTTATCGGTCGAACCTCGATGTCAAGGATTCAGCTAATCCCGTCTGTAGTTCCCTTTGTCTATCGGTATGTTACTTGCCCGAGATTTGACCATCGGTATCTCCATACCTAGTTCAATCTCGTTACCGGCAAGTCTCTTTACTCGTTCCGTAATACAAGATCTCGTGGCTAACTCTTTAGTCACATTGCTTGCAAGCTTATTGTGATGTTGTATTACCGAGTGGCCCTGAGATACCTCTCCGTCATATGGAGAGACAAACAAATCCCAGTCTTGATGCATGCCAACTCAACAGACACCCTCGGAGATACCTGTAGAGCACCTTTATAGTTGATATGTCCATTTTGCATCATGCTTTTATGTTGATATTTATTGCATTATGGGCTGTTATTACACATTATGGTACAATACTTATGCCTTTCTCTCTTATTTTACAAGGTTTACATGGAGAGGGAGAATGCTGGCAGCTAGAATTCTAGACCAGAAAGGAGCAAATCTGATAGACCTATTCTGCACAACTCCAAAAGTCCTAAAAATTTACGGAGAATTATTTTGGAATATATAAGAATTATTGGGTGACGAAAAAACCAGAGGGGACCCACCAGGTGGCCACAAGCCTGGGGGCATGCCCTACCCTCCCCCCCAGGGCGCGCCCCTAGGGCTTGTTGCTACTTCTTGAGCTTGCATTGATTTTTCCCTTGAAGAGGAAAGGGTGATGCAGCAAAGTAGAGATAAGTATTTCCCTCAGTTAAGAACCAAGGTATCAATCCAGTAGGTGGCACAAGCAAGTCTCCAATCTATGCACCTGCACAAACAAACAAACACTTGCACTCAACGCGAAAAAGGGGTTGTCAATCCCTTCACGGTCTCGAACAAGAGTGAGATCTAATAGAGATGGGTATAAAAGATTACTAAAACGTAAAACAAAGTAAAAACGAATAAATTGCAGCAAGGTATTTTTGGGTTTTTTGGTTTATAGATATGAAAATATATGATGGAAAATAGACCCGGGGGCCATAGGTTTCACTAGAGGCTTCTCTCTTGAAAGAAAATAATACGGTGCGCGAACAAATTAATGTCGAGCAATTGATAGAAAAGCGCAAAGTTATGACGATATCCAAGGCAATGATTATGAATATAGGTATCACGTCCGTGTCAAGTAGAACGAAATGATTCTGCATCTACTACTGTTACTCCACACATCGACCGACTCCTGCCAGCATCTAGAGTATTAAGTTCATAAGAACAGAGCAACGCTTTAAGTAAGATGACATGATGTAGAGGGATAAACTCAAACACTATGATGAAAACCCCATCTTTTTACCCTTGATGGAACAATATAATACGTGCCTCGCTGCCCCTACTATGTCACTGGGTGAGGACACCGCAAGATTGAACCCAAAACTAAGCACCTCTCCCATTGCAAGAAAAACCAATCTAGTTGGCCAAACCAAACCGATAATTCAAAGAGAAATACAAATAATTAAATCATGCATAAAAGAGTTTAGAGAAGACTCAAATAATATTCATAGATAACCTGATCATAAACTCACAATTCATCGGATCTCGATAAACATACCACAAAAGAATATTACATCAGATAGATCTCCAAGAACATCGAGGAGAACATTGTATTGAAGATCAAAGAGAGAGAATAAGCCATCTAGCTACTAGCTATGGACCCGTAGGTATGTGGTAAACTACTCACACTTCATCGGAAGGGCAGCAAGGTTGATGTAGAGGCCCTCTGTGATCGAATCCCCCTCCGGCAGGGTGCCGGAAAAGGCCCCAAGATGGGATCTCACGGGAACAGAGGCTTGCGGCGGCGGAAAAGTATTTTGGTGGACGCTTCTGGTCATTTGGGAATATTTGGGAATTTATAGTGCAAGAATTAGGGTTGGAGAACTCCCGGGGGGGCCACAAGCCAGGGAGGCCCCCCCCTAGGGCACGGCCTGAGGGCTTGTGGTGCCCTCGGGACTCTTCTGGCCCCCTCTCCAAGCTCCGTGGATGTCTTCTGGTCCAAGAAAAATCATTGTAAAGTTTTATTCCGTTTGGACTCCGTTTGATATTCCTTTTCTGTAAAATTCAAAAACAAGGAAAAACAGAAACTGGCACTGGGCTCTAGGCTAATAAGTTAGTCCCAAAAATAATATAAAATAGCATATTAATGCATATAAACATCCAAAACAGATAATATAATAGCATGGAACAATAAAAAATTATAGATACGTTGGAGACCTCGAGTAGGTAAATGATAAAAACAGAATTTTTGATGTGAAATGCTACCTAACATATTTATCCATGTAATTTTCTTTATTGTGGCGTGAATATTCAGATCCATAAGATTCAAAACAAAAGTTTAATATTGACATAAAAACAATAATACTTCAAGCATACTAATAAAGCAATCATGTCTTCTCAAAATAACATGGCCAAAGAAAGTTATCCCTACAAAATCATATAGTCTGGCTATGCTCCGTCTTCATCACACAAAGTATTTTATCATGCACAACCCCGATGAAAAGCCAAGCAATTGTTTCATACTTTTGGTGTTCTCAACCTTTTTCAACTTTCACGCAATACATGAGCGTGAGCCATGGATATAGCACTATAGGTGGAATAGAATATGTGGTTGTGGAGAAGACAAAAAGAAGGAGAAAACCTCACATCAACTAGGCGTATTAATGAGCTATGGAGATGCCCATCAATAGATATCAATGTGAGTGAGTAGGGATTGCCATGCAATGGATGCACTAGAGCTATAAGTGTATGAAAGCTCAAAAAGAAACTAAGTGGGTGTGCATCCAACTCGCTTGCTCACTAAGACCTAGGGCAATTTTGAGGAAGCCCATCATTGGAATATACAAGCCAAGTTCTATAATGAAAAATTCCCACTAGTATATGAAAGTGACAAAATAGGAGACTCTCTATCATGAAGATCATGGTGCTACTTTGAAGCACAAGTGTGGAAAAAGAACAGTAACATTGTCCCTTCTCTCTTTTCTCTCATATTTTTTTTATTTTTTTTAATTTTTTTATTTGGGCTTCTTTTGGCCTCTTTTATTTTTTGTAAAGTCCAGAGACTCATCCCAATTTGTGAGGGGGTCATAGCTTCCATCATCCTTTCCTCACATGGGACAATGCTCTAATAATGATGATTATCACACTTTTATTTACTTACAACTCAAGAATTACAACTCAATACTAGAACAAGATATGACTCTATATGAATGCCTCCGGTGGTGTACCAAGATGTGCAATGATCAATAGTGTCATGTATGAAAATTATGAACGGTGGCCTTGCCACAAATACTATGCCAACTACATGATCATGCAAAGCAATATGACAATGATGGTGCGTGTCATAATAAAATGGAACGGTGGAAGTTGCATGGCAATATATCTCGGAATGGCTATGGAAATGCCATAATAGGTAGGTATGGTGGCTGTTTTGAGGAAGGTATATGGTGGGTTTAATGCACCGGTGAAAGTTACGCGGTACTAGAGAGGCTAGCAATGGTGGAAGGGTGAGAGTACGTATAATCCATGGACTCAACATTAGTCATAAAGAACTCACATACTTATTGCAAAAATTTATTAGCTATCGAAACAAAGTACTACACGCATGCTCCTAGGGGGATAGATTGGTAGAAAAAGACCATCGCTCGTCCCCGACCGCCACTCATAAGGAAGACAATCAAAAAATAAATCATGCCCTGACTTCATCACATAACGGTTCACCATACGTGCATGCTACGGGAATCACAAACTTTAACACAAGTATTTCTACCAATCCACAATTACTCACCAGCATGACTCTAATATCACCATCTTTATATCTCAAAACAATATGCAAGGAATCAAACTTCTCAGCTTATTCAACGCTCTTTATATGAAAGTTTTTATTATATCCCTCATGGATGCCCATCATATTAGGAATAAATTCATAACCTAAGCAAATTACCATGCTGTTTAGAGACTCTCGAAATAATATAAGTGAAGCATGAGAGTTCAACAATTTCTATAAAATAAAGCCACTGCCGTGCTCAAAAAAAGATATAAGTGAAGCACTAGAGCAAACTGCCTAGCTCAAAAGATATAAGTGAAGCACATAGAGTATTCTAATAAATTCATGATTCATGCGTGTCCCTCTCAAAAGATGTGTAAAGCAAGGATGATTGTGGCAAACTAAAAAGCAAAGACTCAAATCATACAAGATGCTCCAAGCAAAACACATATCATGTGGTGAATAAAAATATAGCCTCAAGTAAATTTACCGATGGACGAAGACAAAAGAGGGGATGCCATCCGGGGCATCCCCAAGCTTAGATGCTTGGTTGTCCTTGAATATTACCTTGGGGTGCCTTGGGAATCCCCAATCTTAGGCTCTTGCCACTCCTTATTCCGTTGTCCATCAAATCTTTACCCAAAACTTGAAAACTTCACAACACAAAACTCAACAGAAAAATCTCATAAGATCCGTTAGTATAATAAAATAAATCACCACTTTAGGTACTGTTGTGAACTCATTCTTTATTTATATTGGTGTAATATCTACTTTATTCCAACTTCTCCATGGTTCATACCCCTCGATACTACCCATAGATTCATCAAAATAAGCAAACAACACATAGAAAACAGAATCTGTCAAAAACAGAACAGTCTGTTGTAATCTGGAAATTACGTATACTTTTGTACCTCCAAAAATTCTGAAAAATTAGGAAAACCTGGGAAATTTGTATATCAATATTTTGTAAAAAAAATTCAGATCAAAATCATGTTTCTGTGATTTATTGAATTTTCGGCAATGAGCGCAAAAGTTTCTGTTTTTCAGCAAGATCAAATCAACTATCACCGTAGACCATCCCAAAGGTCTTGCTTACTACAGAGGTAATAATGTGTATTTATTTAAAAACAGAACCAAAATCAAAAAACATAAAAATAAAATTGGGTTGCCTCCCAACAAGCGCTATTGTTTAACGCCCCTAGCTAGGCATAAAACATAGATCTAGGTATTGTCATCTTTGGTATGCAAACCATAAGTAGCCCTCGTAATAGATTCATATGGCAACTTAATTTTCTTTCTTGGAAAGTGTTCCATTCCCTTCCTTAATGGAAATTGAAATCTAATATTTCCTTCTTTCATATCAATAATTGCACCAATCGTTCTAAGGAAAGGTCTACCAAGAATAATAGGGCATGTCGGATTGCAATCTATATCAAGCACAATAAAATCTACGGGCACATAATTCCTATTTGCAACAATAAGAACATCATTAATCCTTCCCATAGGTTTCTTAATAGTGGAATCTGCTAGATGCAAATTTAAAGAACAATCATCAAATTCGCGGAAACCTAACACATCACATAAAGTTTTTGGAATCGTGGAAACGCTAGCACCCAAATCACACAAAGCATGGCACTCATAATCTTTAATTTTAATCTTAATAGTAGTTTCCCACTCATCATAAAGCTTTCTAGGGATAGAAACTTCCAACTCAAGTTTTTCTTCAAAAGATTTCATCATAGCAACAACGATATGTTTAGTAAAAGCTTTATTTTGATTGTAAGCATGAGGAGAATTCAAAATGGATTGCAACAAGGAAATACAATCTATCAAAGAGCAATTATCATAATTAAAGTCCTTGAAATCCAAAAGAGTGGGTTCATCGCTAAGTTTTGACCTCTCCAATCCCACTTTTATCAATTTTTGCATTAAGATCTTTATAAACTCCAAATCATTGGGACGCCTTCTAGCTAAAGTTGACTCATCTCCGGTCCATTATTTATTAAGATTTATATTAGAAAACAAGGATTCAATAGGAGTCACACCAATCACTTTAAGATCTTCATCATTATTCTCACAAAACTAGAAGAACACGCTTTTACAAATCAATCTCGCTTAGCACGCATCCTAGCGGTTCTTTCTTTACACTCATCAATAGAAATTGTAATAGCTTTCAGAGATTCATTAATATCATGCTTGGGTGACATAGATCGAATTTTCAAAGAATCAATCTCAAGGAAAATTTATCAACGTTCCTAGCCAAATCATCAATCTTGAGCAATTTTTCTTCAACCATAGCATTAAAATTCTTTTGAGAATTATTGAAATCTTTAATATTATTCTCAATATCAGAGGGTATTTTATTATAATTTCCATAAGAATTGTTGTAGGAATTACCATAATTATTAGAGGAATTACTAGGAAACGGTCTAGGGTTGAAATTACCATTATAAGCGTTATTACCAAAATTGTTCCTAACAACAAAGTTCACATCCATAGATTCATTATTATTCTCAATCAAAGTGGACAAAGGCATATCATTAGGATCAATAGGAGCACTCTTACTAGCAAACAATTTCATAAGTTCATCCATCTTTCCACTCAAAGTATTAATTTCTTCAATCGCATGCACTTTTTTACTAGTCGAAGATCTTTCGGTATGCCGTTGAGAATAATTAGCCATAATATTATCTAGGAGTTTAGTAGCTTATCCTAATGTAATTTCCATAAAAGTACCTCCCGCGGTGGAATCTAAAAGATTTCTAGATGCAAAATTCAATCCGGCATAAATTTTTTGTATGATCATCCATAAACTTAAACCATGAGTAGGGCAATTCTTATCATCAATTTCATCCTCTCCCAAGATTGTGCAACATGTTCATGATCAAGTTGCTTAAAATTCATTATGTCGTTCCTAAGGGAGATGATCTTAGCGGGAGGAAAGTACTTGGAAATAAAAGCATCTTTACACTTGTTCCATGAATCAATACTATTTTTAGGCAAAGATGAAAACCAAGTTTTAGCACAATCTCGTAGTGAGAACGGAAATACCTTCAATTTAACAATATCATTATCCACATCCTTTTTCTTTTGCATAGCACACAACTCAACGAAAGTATTTAGATGGGATGTGGCATCTTCACTAGGAAGGCCGGAAAATTGATCTTCTATAACAAGATTTAGCAAAGCGGCATTAATTTCATAAGATTCCGCACTAGTGGAGGGAGCAATCGGAGTACTAATAAAATCATTATTATTAGTATTGGAAAAGTCACACAATTTGGTATTTTCTTGAGACATCGTGACAAGGAAAACGATCTAACACAGGAGCAAAACAAAAAGCAACCGAAAAAGACGAACGAAAGAAGGGCGAATAAAACGGCAAATCTCTTTGTGTTTTTCTGAAAACGTTTTAGAAGTGGGGGAGAGGAAAATGAGAGGCAAATGGCAAATAATGTAATGCAAAAGATGAGAGTTTATGGAGAGTACTTGGTAGGCTTGATGTAGAACCTCCCAGGCAACGGTGCCAGAAATTCTTCCTGCTACTTCTTGAGCTTGCGTTGATTTTTCCCTTGAAGAGGAAAGGGTGATGCAGCAAAGTAGAGATAAGTATTTCCCTCAGTTAAGAACCAAGGTATCAATCCAGTAGGAGGCACAAGCAAGTCTCCAATCTATGCACCTGCACAAACTAACAAACACTTGCACTCAATGCGAAAAAGGGGTTGTCAATCCCTTAACGGTCTCGAACAAGAGTGAGATCTAATAGGGATGGGTATAAAAGATTACTAAAACGTAAAATAAAGTAAAAACAAATAAATTGCAGCAAGGTATTTTTGGGTTTTTTGGTTTATAGATTTGAAAATATATGATGGAAAATAGACACCGGGGCCATAGGTTTCACTAGAGGCTTCTCTCTTGAAAGAAAATAATACGGTGGGTGAACAAATTACTGTCGAGCAATTGATAGAAAAGCGCAAAGTTATGATGATATCCAAGGCAATGATTATGAATATAGGCATCACGTCTGTGTCAAGTAGACCAAAACGATTCTGCATCTACTACTATTACTCCACACATCGACCGACTCCTGCCTGCATCTAGAGTATTAAGTTCATAAGAGCAGAGCAATGCTTTAATTAAGATGACATGATGTAGAGGGATAAACTCAAGCACTATGATGAAAACCCCATCTTTTTACCCTTGATGGCAACAATACAATATGTGCCTCGCTACCCCTACTATGTCACTGGGTCAGGACACCGCAAGATTGAACCCAAAACTAAGCACCTCTCCCATTACAAGAAAAACCAATCTAGTTGGCCAAACCAAACCGATAAATCGAAGAGAAATTCAAAGATATTAAATCATGCATAAAAGAGTTCAGAGAAGACTCAAATAATATTCATATATAATCTTATCATAAATCCACAATTCATCGAATCTTGACAAACACACCGCAAAAGAATATTACATCGGATAGATCTCCAAGAACATCGAGGAGAACATTGTATTGAAGATCAAAGAGAGAGAAGAAGCCATCTAGCTACTAGCTATGGACCCGTAGGTCTGTGGTAAACTAGTCACGCTTCATCAGAAGGGTAGCAAGGTTGATGTAGAGGCCCTCCGTGATCGAATCCCCCTCCGGCACGGTGCCGGAAAAGGCCCCAAGATGGGATCTCACGGGAACAGAGGCTTGCAGCGGGGAAAAAGTATTTTGGTGGACGCTTCTGGTCATTTGGGAATATTTCGGAATTTATAGTGCAAGAATTAGGGTTGGAGGACTCCCGGGGGGCCGACAAGCCAGGGAGGCACCCCCCTAGGGCGCGGCCTGAGGGCTTGTGGTGCCCTCAGGACTCTTCTGGCCCCCTCTCCAAGCTCCGTGGATGTCTTCTGGTCCAAGAAAAATCATTGTAAAGTTTTATTCCGTTTGGACTCCGTTTGATATTCCTTTTCTATAAAACTCAAAAACAAGGAAAAACAGAAACTGGCACTGGCCTCTAGGTTAATAAGTTAGTCCCAAAAATAATATAAAATAGCATATTAATGCATATAAAACATCCAAAACAGATAATATAATAGCATGGAACAATAAAAAATTATAGATACGTTGGAGACGTATCTCTTGTGGGCACCCTGGCAGGTCTTCGGTGTCCATCTTCTGCTATAGGAAGGGTTTTTACCTGGAAAAAATCATAAGGAAGCTTTCGGGACGAAGCGTCGCCGTCTCGAGGCAGAACCTGGGTAGAAGCAATCTAGGGCTCCGGCGGAGCTATTCTGCCGGGGAAACTTCCCTCCGGGAGGGGGAAATCTGTGACGCCCCCGGCTCAATCGTGCACTAATCATACATGCAAATGCACACGATCAAGCCTAAGGACTCACGGGAAGATATCACAACACAACTCTAAAACATAAATAAAGTCATACAAGCTTTATATTACAAGCCAGGGCCTCGAGGGCTCGAATACAAAAGCTCGCATACAAGCGTCAGCGGAAGCATCAGATATCTGAGTACAAATATTAAAAGAGAAACAGAAAGGCCTTTAGAAAGGCGGGGCAAAATAAAACACTACGATCGAAAGGCGCAAGCCTCCTGCCTGGGACCCTCCGAACCTAATCCTGGTCGTCCGTCAGCTCGTAGCAGTAACCATCCTCGGGGTAGTAGAAGTAGTCGATCGACGGGGCATCTATCTCAGGGGGCTCCATCCTCTGGTCACGACAAACTGATATGAGGAGAAAAGGAAAACAAAGCAACCGTGAGTACTCAGAAGTACTCAGCAAGCAAGGATCTACACTACATATGCAACATTTTCAAAGGGAGGCTGTATATGTGGACTGGGCTACAGAAATGCCAGAATAGAGAGGAGGCCTAGTCCTATCGAAGACTAGCATCTTCAGAGGTTTTGCAGCAATAGAAGAGAGTAGAACAGTACAATATAAGGTAGCAGTAATGATATCAACCTCACCCAGAGATCCTTTCTTGACTCCCTGCGAGAAAGCAATCCCAGATCCATACAATCATCAACCTCGTCCTGAGATCCCTTCTAGACTCCCTGCGAGAAGCAATCCCAGAGCCATAGTATCCAAGTATCCAGTTCTAATTGTATCAATCAGGATACAACTCCGAGTGTCTGTTACCGTAGGACAGGCTATCGATAGATGGTTTCTTCCCTGCAGGGGTGCACCAACTTACCCAACACGCTCGATTAACTCCGGCCGGACACACTTTCCTGGGTCATGCCCGACCTCGGCCAAACGACACACCGCAACCCTACCTACAGCTCAGCAGAGAGGTCCCTGCCGGTCTACATCCTAAGCACAAGGGGGTCTTGGCCATCGCCCCTCGCCCTCCGGGTCATTGCGTGCCGGGCGAACCAGGCTCCACCCCTCAGGATGGTGCCGGCCCAGCTCGGCCGCAGTGCTGAACTGGACGTCTGACAGAGCTTTCGGTTGATGCATACGATGCAGAACGCCCATACTATGCCCATGTGGTGGTTAGTGCTATCGGGCCAGAGGCCCACTCAGATCAAATATCCAAACCGTTAGTACCTTGGGGGTGCGGTAACGAGCAGAGACTCACGATCGATGTGACCCCGTCGCCCCATCTCGAGGACTTGCGGCAAGGGCCAAGAATGCCCGGCCACGCCTCGTATTCTCACTCGGGCACCATCCAGGTCAACCCGTCTCACAAAAGACTGTCGGGAACTCAGGTCCGCCTCTACTGGGCGGTACCGCCTGTCCCTCCAGTCTTGTAGTTAAAGTAACTCCCTCGGGTCGCCCTCGGGGCCGACCCGTTTCTAACAGGGTGCAGGGGTAAAGTCACAGTAGCCGTGTGTCCATCACATCAAGGGAATCCGAGGTATGACCCTTGACGGATACCCACTCGATGTAACTGTCAAGGTGAACGTAGGAGGATTCACCCTCGATGGGTTCACACTTGATGTGTTGCACGACCGCGTCGTTATCGGAAGTGGTGAAGGAGGAATCACCCTCGATGACCACGACCAAATAGCTACTCTACAGGGTTAACATCAGAAGTGCTACAAGAGGTTTCACCCTCGGCACTCGATAGTAACGCTGCAGTGTCATTACAACTAAGGGGGTGATGTGCGGTGCCGGGGCCTGGTCTTCAATCCCGTTGATCGGGTCTCCTGATAATCCAGCGGGGCAGTCGGGAAAAGTGGGGGTCACTGATAGGTCTCTACCCAGCCTATACTAAGCAGTTTAGGATATGCAGGTAATTATCAGCAGCAGGTTACAATAAACAGGCTATGCATCAGAATAGGTAAAGCAGCAGCAGCAATTCTAATGCAAGCATGAGAAAATAGAATGGGCGATATCGGGATGATCAAAGGGGGGGCTTGCCTGGTTGCTCGGCGGCAAGGGCAAGGTTGTCAATGGTGTCTTCGGGCTCCGGAGCTGCGTCGGTCTCGGGGGCGACGTCAGTGTCGGGGGCTACCGAGAGAGAAGAGGGGGAGGAAACAGTAAATACTAAGCAACCAAGTGCATGACATGACAATACGCAGTGTCGGGTGTGCCTTAACGTATGGTTGCACGACAACGAGGAAGGGGGAATCTGGGAATGTTTTCCCGGTTCTGGACAAATGTCGGACAGATGACCGGAGGGGAACAGTTCCATGTTCGGATAGTTAGGGACGTGTGACGAACGAACGGGCCGCGTATTCGGATTCGTCTCGTCGTTCTGAGCAACTTTCATGTACAAAGTTTTTCGATCTGAGCTACGGATTATTTTATATGATTTTCTAAAGATTTTAGCAATTTCTATAATTTATTTAATCATTTAAATTTGAATTATCCAAAACAGTGTTATGCTGATGTCATCATGATGTCAGCAGTCAACAGTGGAGTTGACCTAGTCAAACTGACGCGTGGGTCCCACCTGTCAGTGTCAGTTTAGTTTAATTAGGGTTTAGTTAATTTAATTACTGTTTAATTAAACTAACTAATTATTTAGATTAACTTAATCAGAGGTAATTAACTAATTAATTAATTACTAATTATTGATTTTATTAAATCTATTTCTTTTTTTGTTTAACAGGGGCGTGGGGCCCCTTGGGCAGTGGCCCGGGGGGGTTAGCGGGCGCGCGGTTACGGGCGCGTGCCCAAGGGGCCGGACCCGAGCGGGTCAGACGGCGAGCGAGGCCGCAGCAAGGGGCGGCGCCAGCGCAGTTAGCTGGAGCCGCGGTGAGGGGCACAGGCGCGCGGCTGATGCCGGCGGCCGGACAACGCGGGGGTGTGGGCAAGGCACTGGGTGGGGTCCGCGCGGCTAGCCGGAGCAGCGAGCGCCGCAGCAGAGGTGCAGCCTCGCACGGGCGCGTGCGTGGGGAACGACGGGCGGGCGCGACGCGGTGAGGCCACATGAGGCGAGGGAAGGGCCGCGGTCGGGCTGCGGCAGCACGACGGCAGCAGACTAGCGGGGCGGCGCGGGCGGTGCCGGGAGCACGAGCGGACACGGCCGACGCGGGAAGAGAGGAGAGGAGGGGGGGATGCGCAGCTCACCCCCGTTTGTAGGGGATCGGGGTCGGCGAGGCGTGTGGGAGTCCGGCGAAGGGGAGTCGGGGACGGGACAGTCCTGCGGTGAGGCGGCGTCGGCGCGGTCGACGACGGCGGGCGTCGAGGTCGTGCCCCAATCCTGCTCTGGATCGGGGAGGGGGTGAGGACGGGGAGGCGAGCGACGGGGTCGAGGCGGCGATGGCGGGGCGGCGCCGGAGACGACGAGCGGCGTCGGGGCGCCGAGTAGCGGCGTTCGGCGATGGGGATCGAGGGAGTGGGGGGGAGTAGGGCGACTGGTTGGGCTAGCGTTTCCCTCGGGGTGGGATAAGGGGAGCGAGGGGGGGCGGCTGGGCTGGCTTGGTCTGCTGGGTCGGCTGGGCCTGCCCAGTGGCTAAGGCCCAGACAGAGAGGGGGGTTTTCTTTTTCTTTTGTTTTATTTTTTCTTTTAGTTTCTGGTTTTGTAAAATGTGTGGCACCCAAATGAATTTTGTAAAATATATGACCTGGACCATAAATCACAGTGCAACATACCCTATCACCAAAAATCAGTTTGGGGTATTTATCATTTCATATTTATTTTATATTTAATTAATAGGTTATTAAATATTGTTTTCAGCCAATGTTTGAGGAGGTTTAAGTCACTTATCCAATTTCAATAAGGTTGGTTACAATTTTATCATTGCCTCCAAATTATTTGCTATTTAATGAACATTTTAGTTTCTGGGTTTGGACAACTTTTATTTTCACTTTTAGTTTGAATTTCCATTTGAATTTGAATTTGAAAAGAGATATGATACTAATGATGATTAAGCACTGTTGATCATGATGACATGGCATAATCAAAAGGGTGATCACTGTAGCTTAATACATGGGGTGTTACAAATCTCCTCCACTAACAAGAATTCTCGTCCCGAGAATTAAGAGGTAGAAGGAAAAAGTTCGGGGTATTCCGCACGAAGATTATCCTCGCGTTCCCAAGTGGCTTCATCTTCAGTATGATTTGACCACTGCACTTTGAGGAACTTGGTAACCTTCTGACGGGTCCGACGTTCAGCTTCATCGAGAATGCGGATCGGATGCTCCTTATAAGATAGGTCATCTTGCAATTCGAGCACCTCGTGATCCACTGCTCGGTGCGGAGATTCCTTGAAGCATTTACGAAGTTGCGACACATGGAATACGTCATGGATATGAGAGAATTGCGGCGGCAACTCCAATTTATATGCCACCTGACCACATCTTGCAACAATGCGGAAAGGACCAATGTAGCGTGGAGCTAGCTTGCCCTTGATTCCGAAGCGGTGAGTGCCCTTCATAGGAGTGACACGCAGATAAGCTTGATCACCTGGTTGATAAGTCAAACCCCATCGTTTGCGATCATAGTTGCTCTTCTGGCGGTCCTGAGCCGCCTTAAGATTTTCCCGGACAATACGGACTTGTTCTTCAGCGTGTTGAATAATATCCGGACCCACGAGCGATCGTTCCCCAGTTTCTGACCAATTCAGAGGGGTTCGACACTTACGTCCATATAGAACTTCAAAGGGAGCCATTTTCAAGCTGGCTTGATAGCTGTTGTTATACGAGAACTTAGCATACGGGAGAGATTCTTCCCACTTCTTGCCGAAAGAAATAACACAAGCCCGAAGCATGTCTTCAAGCACTTGGTTGACTCGCTCGACTTAGCCTTGGGATTGGGGGTGATAAGCTGAACTCCAAGTAATATGAGTTCCCATAGCTTCTTGGAAACTTTCCCAGAACTTGGAAGTGAAAAGGCCGCCACGGTCCGAACTAATCTCTTTCGAAATGCCGTGGAGTGAAACAATTCTGGAGATATATAACTCTGCTAACTGACTAGCAGTGATCGTCTCTTTAACAGGCAGAAAGTGTGCAAACTTAGAGAGTTGGTCGATGACTACAAGAATAGCATCGTGACCCTTCTGTGACCTGAGAAGTCCTGTAATGAAATCCATCTGAACCTTATCCCATTCCCATAGTGGAATGGGAAGTGGTTGCAGAATTCCAGCAGGCTTCTGATGTTCTGCTTTAACACGACGACACACATCACATTCAGCAACATATCGAGCAATATCCTGCTTCATTTTTTGACCACCAATACCTTTGACGAAGATCACGATACATCTTGGTGCTACCCGGATGAATAGACAGCGGTGTATCATGTGCCTCCTTCATGACCTTATCAGTCATGAGTTCGAAGCGAGGTACGACAATGCGGTTTCTGAAATACAAAGTTCCATCTTCAGACAGCGAGAAATCCCTGTACTTTTCTAGGTGAAGGTCTTTCTTCATCAGATCAATTTCAGCATCTTTAGCTTGCGCATTCTTAACAGCTTTCTCAAGATCTGGTTGTATCACAAGGTTATTAAGAGAGCCTTGTGGAACAATACGCAGATTCAGCTTGCACAGTTCTTCGAAAAGACGAGGTTGAGCTCGCCTAACCATGAGGTTGTCGCAATAGGACTTGCGGCTTAAGGCATCAGCCATCACGTTAGCCTTGCCAGGGGTATAAGAAATACCCAAATCATAGTCCGCAATGGCCTCCATCCATCTTTGCTGACGGAGGTTTAGAGATGGCTGAGTGAACAAGTACTTCAGACTTTTACGATACGTGTATATCTCACAACGATTACCGAGAAGGTAATGTCGCCACAACTGCAGTGCATAGATGACAGCAGCTAGTTCTAAATCATGTACTGGATAATTCTCTTCATGTGGGCGCAACTGACGAGAGCCATAAGCAATCACTTTACGCTCTTGCATTAGGACACAGCCTAATCCTTCACGGGATGCGTCACAATAGATCACGAAGTCTTTGCGTGAATCTGGTGGAGCAAGTACTGGGGCAGATGTCAGCTTGTCTTTGAGTGTTTGAAAGCTTTCCTGACATTTTTCTGTCCATTCAAATTTAACGCCCTTGTGAAGCAGATCAGTCAAAGGCTTAGCAATCTCAGAAAAATTCTCAACAAACCGACGGCAATAGCTTGCAAGGCCAAGAAAACTTCTCACTTGCTTGACGTTCTTCGGAGGAGTCCAGTCCAGAATAGCCTGAACTCGTTCCGGGTTAACAGCAATTCCATCCTTGGAAATCACATGACCAAGGTAGGTTACTTCAGAAAGCCAGAATTCACATTTGGAGTATTTGGCATACAACTGGTGTTCTCGGAGCCTTTCCAGTACAAGACGGAGGTGTTCGGCATGTTCTTTTTTATTCTTTGAATAGACCAGAATATCATCTAGATAAACCACGACGAACTTGTCGAGGTAATCCATGAAGATGTAATTCATCAGACGGGAGAATGTGGCTGGAGCATTTGTTAAGCCAAATGACATGACAGTGTACTCGTAGGAGCCATAACGAGTAACAAATGCAGTCTTCGGAATATCCTCTTCACGAACACGGATCTGATGATAACCCAACCTCAAATCAAGTTTAGAGAATACCGATGATCCAGCAAGCTGATCATACAAATCATTGATCCGAGGAAGCGGATATTTGTTCTGGATTGTGGCTTGGTTAATGGGCCGATAATCCTGAACCAATCGGTTAGTTCCATCCTTCTTCTTAACGAAGAGTGAAGGTGCTCCCCAAGCAGAGGAACTGGGGCGGATGAAACCTTTCTTAAGTGACGTGTCGATTTCTTCCTTAAGTTCCAGAAGATGATGTGGAGGCATCTTATAAGGACGCTTCGCAATAGGGGTAGTGCCAGGCTTCAAGTCGATAACGAACTCGACAACTCTAGCAGGGGGTATTCCTGGAAGTTCTTCTGGAAAGACATCTTGAAATTCATGAACAACTAGAACGTTCTCGATGCCTTCAAGCGGTGAGGCATTCAATGCATTCAGAACATATATTTGAGTCTCAGCATCTTGAGCTATTCGAGCTGGGTATTGTACTTTCTGGCCAGAAGGGTGAGTGAGCCGGACTGATTCAGTGGCACAGTCAATCAAAGCTTTATAAGGATTCAACCAGTCCATACCCAGAATAATGTCTATGTTGGAGGTCTTGAGAGCAATGAGTGAAACGGGGAACATCAATCCTCCGATCACAATGTGGTTACCGTGGCTTACCCTGGTAGTTTGCCAATTAGCCCCGGGTGACTGAATTACCAAAGGGGTGGACATCTTCTCGAAAGGGATATCATGACTTCGTGCAAAACTTTCGGACATGAAGGAGTGCGATGCTCCAGAATCAAAGAGTACTGAAGCTGGGTTTGAATTCACTAGAAGGGTGCCCATCACAATTTTGGGGTCCTGTCGAGCTTCTTCAGTCTTGACATGGCTAACATGAACAAGCTGACTAGCAGGTGGTCTGGCATTACGATTTCTGCTAGAATGGTTTCGTCGGCCCTTTTTACGGTCAACAGAACAACGTGATGAATTCTACGGCTGAACCTGAGGACAGTTGAAAGCACGATGCCCTGGCTGTCCACACTTGCTGCATAAACCATCATTATGGGGAGGAGCTTCAACATTGGGTTGTCCACCCTGAATCGTCAGCTGCCTCGGTGGCGGAGGCAGACGAGGTGCAACATATGACGGCCTAGGTGTTGGAGCAGGTCGGTGGTAAACATTGTGTGGAATCCACACTCAACATTTCTGAACATGCTGACTCGAGGTTGAGCCAGCTTCATGAGTGCGCTTGAGTGACTCCTGGTGTTCAGACAGAGTTGTTTCAACTTGGAAAGATTTGCTGACAAGCGTTGCGAAGTCTGCAAAATCAAGGACAGCAAGTGCGAGGTTTATATCCGTACGCAGTCCTTCACGGAACTTCTCCTGCTTGCGTGCGTCAGTGCAGACGTCATCTTCAGCATAGCGGGACAATTCAAGAAATTTCCTCTGATATTCATCCACAGTCATTTTGCCCTGTGAGAGTTTGTGGAAGTCCTGCTTCTTCTAGTCCATCAGACCTTGAGGAATGTACCGTGCACGAAAAGCTGACTGAAATTCCTGCCAAGTGGTTACAGACTCTGCAGGCAACATACCCTTGTGGCTTTCCCACCATTGAGCAGCTGGACCCTTCAAGTGGAATGTCGCAAAGGTGACGTAACTGTCAGGGGCAACATTAGCCGACTCCATCTCAAACAGGATGTCACGAAGCCAATCATCAGCATCCATAGGATTGGTGGAGTTGCGGAAAACGAATGGATTGAGGCGCACAAATTCTGGCAGAGTTATTGGAGCATTCTGCTGTTGAGCATTCTGATTAGGGAAATGGGCCAATATTCCGGTCATAACCTGACGGTTCAGTTCAAATTGCTGCATCATTGTGGCAATATAAGGTGGAGGTGGAGGATCGTCAGCCATCCTGCCAAATCAACAGGGGCAGTTTAGCAAGAAGAACTGCAGGTGTATGGAATGATTCATGAAGTAACACGCACAACAGAAGGAGGTGCAATAGATACTTCATCATATTCGCACCAGACATTCGAATCCGCACATAGACTCGATTACAATCTGGCAACACGACAGCTGAAAGGGGAGGGCTAGACATCTAGGCGACGCGCAGGCACGTGGTAGGGAAGTACACAACGAGACATAGCAAAGGCTACATCAACGTCGGAGAAAACTATTGGGGCGAGGAATCTGCAAGTGAAACACAGGGTGCCCTCGATAAGAGGATCCTGCGAACAGAACCTGGCCCGCAATCTTGAAGGAAGGGGGGAAATTTTTAGAACACCGGGTGGATGTGATCACGAGAACCTAATGTTGGAGTTAGTAAAATTTTAACCCGAGTAGAAGAGAGATCAGAGTCCCAGAGTAAAGGTCGAGGAGTAAAAGATCCTAATACCACCCAATTGGCGACGTGGGCCCGTAAGCCACACAGCCAAGTTAGCAAAACAGTTTTCTGTTACTAGACTCAACTTCGGACAAGGAGTTGAAAAGGGGGATTCCTACAGGCAGTCAGCTCTGATACCAACTTGTGACGCCCCCGGCTCAATCGTGCACTAATCATACACGCAAATGCACACGATCAAGCCTAAGGACTCACGGGAAGATATCACAACACAACTCTAAAACATAAATAAAGTCATACAAGCTTTATATTATAAGCCAGGGCCTCGAGGGCTCGAATACAAAAGCTCGCATACAAGCGTCAGCGGAAGCATTAGATATCTGAGTACAGATATTAAAAGAGAAACAGAAAGGCCTTTAGAAAGGCGGGGCAAAATAAAACACTATGATCGAAAGGCGCAGGCCTCCTGCCTGGGACCCTCCGAACCTACTCCTGGTCGTCCGTCAGCTCGTAGCAGTAACCATCCTCGGGGTAGTAGAAGTAGTCGATTGATAGGGCATCTGTCTTAGGGGGCTCCGTCCTCTGGTCATGACAAACTGATATGGGGAGAAAAGGAAAACAAAGCAACCGTGAGTACTCAGAAGTACTCAGCAAGCAAGGATCTACACTACATATGCAACATTTTCAAAGGGAGGCTGTATATGTGGACTGGGCTGCAGAAATGCCAGAATAAAGAGGAGGCCTAGTCCTATCGAAGACTAGCATCTTCAGAGGTTTTGCAGCAATAGAAGAGAGTAGAACAGTACAATATAAGGTAGCAGTAATGATATCAACTTCACCCAGAGATCCTTTCTCGACTCCCTGCGAGAAAGCAATCCCAGAGCCATACAGTCATCAACCTTGTCCTGAGATCCCTTCTCGACTCCCTGCGAAAAGCAATCCCAGAGCAATAGTATCCAAGTATCCAGTTCTAATTGTATCAATCAGGATACAACTCCGAGTGTCCGTTACCGTAGGACAGGCTATCGATAGATGTTTTCTTCCCTGCAGGGGTGCACCAACTTACCCAACACGCTCGATTAACTCCGGTCGGACACACTTTCCTGGGTCATGCCCGGCCTCGGCCAAACGACACACCGCAACCCTACCTACAGCTCAGCAGAGAGGTCCCCGCCGGTCTACATCCTAAGCGCAAGGGGGTCTTGGCCATCGCCCCTCGCCCTCCGGGTCGTTGCGTGCCGGGCGAACCAGGCTCCACCCCTCGGGATGGTGCCGGCCCAGCCCGGCCGCAGTGCTGAACTGGACGTCTGACAGAGCTTTCGGCTGATGCATACGATGCAGAACGCCCATACTATGCCCACGTGGTGGTTAGTGCTATCGGGCCAGAGGCCCACTCAGATCAAATATCCAAACCGTTAGTACCTTGTGGGTGCAGTAACGAGCAGAGACTCATGATCGATGTGACCCCGTCGCCCCGTCTCGAGGACTTGCGGCAAGGGCCAAGAATGCCCGGTCACGCCTCGTATTCTCACTCGGGCACCATCCAGGTCAACCCGTCTCACAAAAGACTGTCGGGAACTCAGGTCCACCTCTACTGGGCGGTACCGCCTGTCCCTCCAGTCCTATAGTTAAAGTAACTCCCTCGGGTCGCCCTCGGGGCCGACCCATTTCTAACAGGGTGCAGGGGTAAAGTCACAGTAGCCGTGTGTCCATAACATCAAGGGAATCCGAGGTATGACCCTCGACGGATACCCACTCGATGTAACTGTCAAGGTGAACGTAGGAGGATTCACCCTCGATGGGTTCACACTTGATGTGTTGCACGACCGCGTCGTTATCGGAAGTGGTGAAGGAGGAATCACCCTCGATGACCACGACCAAATAGCTACTCTATAGGGTTAACATCAGAAGTGCTACAAGAGGTTTCACCCTCGGCACTCGATAGTAACGCTGCAGTGTCGTTACAACTAAGGGGGTGATGTGCGGTGCCGGGGCCTGGTCTTCAATCCCGTTGATCGGGTCTTCTGATAATCCAGCGGGGCAGTCAGGAAAAGTGGGGGTCACTGATAGGTCTCTACCCAGCCTATACTAAGCAGTTTAGGATATGCAGGTAATTATCAACAGCAGGTTACAATAAACAGGCTATGCATCAGAATAGGTAAAGCAGCAGCAGCAGCAATTCTAATGCAAGCATGAGAAAATAGAATGGGCGATATCGGGATGATCAAAGGGGGGGCTTGCCTGGTTGCTCGGCGGCAAGGGCAAGGTTGTCAATGGTGTCTTCGGGCTCCGGAGCTGCGTCGGTCTCGGGGATGACGTCGGTGTCGGGGGCTACCGAGAGAGAAGAGGGGGAGGAAACAGTAAATACTAAGCAAACAAGTGCATGACATGACAATACGCAGTGCCGGGTGTGCCTTAACGTATGGTTGCACGACAACGAGGAAGGGGGAATCCATCCGGGAATGTTTTCCCGGTTCCGGACAAATGTCGGACAGATGACCGGAGGGGAACGGTTCCATGTTCGGATAGTTAGGGACGTGTGACGGACGAACGGACCGCGTTTTCGGATTCGTCTCGTTGTTCTGAGCAACTTTCATGTACAAAGTTTTTCGATCTGAGCTACGGATTATTTTATATGATTTTCTAAAGATTTTAGCAATTTCTGGAATTTATTTAATCATTTAAATTCGAATTATCCAAAACAGTGTTATGCTGACGTCAGCATGACATCAGCGGTCAACAGTGGAGTTGACCTAGTCAAACTGACGCGTGGGTCCCATCTGTCAGTGTCAGTTTAGTTTAATTAGGGTTTAGTTAATTTAATTACTGTTTAATTAAACTAACTAATTATTTAGATTAACTTAATCAGAGTTAATTAACTTAATTAATTAATTAATTACTAATTATTGATTTTATTAAATCTATTTCTTTTTTTGTTTAACAGGGGCATGGGGCCCCTTGGGCAGTGGCCCGGGGGGGTCAGCGGGCGCGCGGTTGCGGGCACGTGCCCGAGGGGCCGGACCCGTGCGGGTCAGACGGCGGGCGAGGCCGCACCAAGGGGCGGCGCCGGCGCCGGCGCGGTTAGCCGGAGCCGCGGCGAGGGGCACGGGCGCGCGGCTGGTGTGGGCAAGGCGCTGGGTGTGGGCAAGGCGCTGGGTGGGGTCCGCGCGGCTAGCCGGAGCAGCGAGCGGCGGGCAGCGAGCGCCGCAGCAGAGGTGCAGCCTCGCACGGGCGCGCGTGTGGGGAACGACGGGCGGGCGCAACGCGGTGAGGCCACATGAGGCGGGGGAAGGGCCACGGTCGGGCTGCGGCAGCACGGCGGCAGCAGACGAGCGGGGAGGCGCGGGCGGTGCCGGGAGCGCGAGCGGACAAGGCCGACGCGGGAAGAGAGGAGAGGAGGGAGGACGCGCAGCTCACCCCCGTTTGTAGGGGATCGGGGTCGGCGAGGCGTGTGGGAGTCCGGCGAAGGGGAGTCGGGGACGGGGCAGTCCTGCGGTGAGGCGGCGTCGGCACGGTCGGCGACGGCGGGCGTCGAGGTCGTGCCCCGATCCTGCTCTGGATCGGGGAGGGGGTGAGGACGGGGAGGCGAGCGACGGGGTCGAGGCGGCGATGGCGGGGCGGCGCCGGAGACGACGAGCGGCGTTGGGGCGCCGAGGAGCGGCGTTCGGCGATGGGGATCGAGGGAGTGGGGGGGGAGTAAGGCGACCGGTTGGGCTAGGGTTTCCCTCGGGGTGGGATAAGGGGAGCGAGGGGGGCGGCTGGGCTGGCTTGGTCTGCTGGGTCGGCTGGGCCTGCCCAGTGGCTAAGGCCCAGACAGAGAGGGGGGTTTTCTTTTTCTTTTGTTTTATTTTTCCTTTTAGTTTCTGATTTTGTAAAATGTGTGGCACCCAAATGAATTTTGTAAAATATATGACCTGGACCATAAATCACAGTGCAACATACCCTATCACCAAAAATTAGTTTGGGGTATTTATCATTTCATTTTTTTATATTTAATTAATAGGTTATTAAATATTGTTTTCAGCCAATGTTTGAGGAGGTTTAAGTCACTTATCCAATTTCAATAAGGTTGGTTACAATTTTATCATTCCCTCCAAATTATTTGCTATTTAATGAACATTTTAGTTTCTGGGTTTGGACAACTTTTATTTTCACTTTTAGTTTGAATTTCCATTTGAATTTGAATTTGAAAAGAGATATGATACTAATGATGATTAAGCACTGTTGATCATGATGACATGGCATAATCAAAAGGGTGATCACTGTAGCTTAATACATGGGGTGTTACAAAATCGAAGCCATCGTCATCACCAACGATCCTCTCATCGAGGGAGGGTCAATCTTCATCAATATTTTCACCAGCACCATCTCCTCTCAAACCCTAGTTCATCTCTTGTATTCAATCTTTGTCCCAAAACCTCAGATTGGTACCTCTGGGTTGCTAGTAGTGTTGATTACTCCTTGTAGTTGATACTAGTTGGTTTATTTGGTGGAAGATCATATGTTCAAATCATTAATGATATTAATTACCCCTCTGATCTTGAACATGAATATGCTTTGTGAGTAGTTACGTTTGTTGTTGAGGACATGGGAGAAGTCTTGTTATAAGTAATCATGTGAATTTGGTATTCGTTTGATATTTTGATGAGATGTATGTTGTCTTTCCTCTAGTAGTGTTATGTGAACGTCGACTACATGACACTTCACCATGATTTGGGCCTAGGGGAAGGCATTGGGAAGTAATAAGTAGATGATGGGTTGCTAGAGTGACAGAAGCTTAAACCCTAGTTTATGCGTTGCTTCATAAGGGGCTGATTTGGATCCACATGTTTCATGCTATGGTTAGATTTATCTTAATTCTTCTTTCGTAGTTGTGGATGCTTGCGAGAGGGGTTAATCATAAGTGGGAGGCTTGTCCAAGTAAGGACAGCACCCAAGCACCGGTCTACCCACATATCAAATTATCAAAGTAACGAACGTGAATCATATGAGCATGCTGAAAACTAACTTGACAATAATTCCCATGTGTCCTCAGGAGCGCTTTGCTTTATATAAGAGTTCGTCGAGACTTATCCTTTGCTACAAAAAGGATTGGGCCACCTTGCTGCACCTTAGTTACATTTGCTACTTGTTACCCGTTACAAATTATCTTATCACAAAACTATCTGTTACCGATAAATTCAGTGCTTGCAGAAAATAACTTCACTACAAAAAAAGACACATCCATGACATTTTGGGCCGAACGAAAAAAAAATTGTCATGCTTCTGACACTTCTATGACGATAATTGTGACAAAAGCACGTGTCATCATAGATGTCGTCGGCTCCCACTTCTATGACAAAAAATCATGACAGAAAATGGGCTTTTCGTCCTGGGCGGGCCGGGGACGCACCTGCATGACATTCTTTGGGCCGTCCATGATGGAAAAAAATCGTGGTAGAAGCGAGGGCGAGGAAAATTTCGGGGAGTTCCCGGTTACGATGGGTGGTCGAGGCCGAGCGATGCACGGAGGTTTGTGCATTTCTCTCGTACACGTACACACGTGTGTGCAAGGCGTTGGGCTCGAACTGAACCCGAGCGAGGCGTTCACTTACTGAACCCGAGCGATTGCACTAGCTACGTTACTGAACCCGAGCGATCAACTTGGTTGTTAACTGAACCCGAGCGATTCCTTCGCTACTACTGCTAACTGAAGCCGATCGAACCTGCTGCCTCTTGATGAACAGCGAACGTTGTTGGGGGTTGGATGAACAGTTCCCGGCGGGGGTTGGATGAACAGGACCCGATGGTAGTAGAGGTCGTTGCCGCTGGATGAACAGGACCCCGATCGAGGTGGTGGGGTGGATGAACAGGACCCCGTGGAGGGCTGGTTGAACAGTAGCCGGTGGAGATCGGATGAACAGTAGCCCGTGGATGAACAGTTGCTGGCGGAGGTAGGAAGGAAGACGTGATGGATGAACAGTAGCAGGTGGAGGCTGGAGGAAGTCAACGGTGGATGAACAGTATCCCGTGGAGGCTGGAGCGAGGCAGTAGACGGTGGATGAACAGTAGCCCGTGGAGTCCCGTTTTGCGGTACGCCACACCCCTCCCGATGAACAGGACCTCGTTTCGACCGTAGGTGCTCCAACACAAGTCTGTTTCCTTCGTTTTGCGGTACGCCACACCCCTCGTGATCAACAGCACCCCGTTTTGACCGCAGGCACTCGAACAGAAAGCTGTTTCCTCTGTTCTGCGGTACGCCAGACCCTTCCCGATGAACAGGACCCCGTTTTGACCGTAGGCGGTCGAACAGAAGGCCGTTTCCTTCGTTCTGCAGTACGCTAGACCTTGTTTCGGCTGTTCCGTCCAAGCCGGTTGGCTCCCGATGAACAGGCCGTATTTCGACCCAGTTGGTTGCCTCCCAATGAACACGACGCTGTTTCCTTCGTTCCTACCCAGCCGGTTGGCTGCCGATGAATAGGACGCCGTCGCTATACGCGTTCGAAACCACGTCCGTATGTACGTACGTGGCCGTCTTTTTGCAGCGTAGCTGTCGTATGTGTACAGGATTTAGACGGGACTGTCTGAACTGCTACCGCTCCTTACTCGGCCACGGTTCATCGTGGCACACAGATCGATCGACCGGTATGTACACAGACAACGCTACGTACGCTTCGACCGGGTGGGTCCCAGTTGTCAGGGAGGACAAGGAGGCACTTCCTTGCGTGCGAATATATAGCTGGCGGGTCCCAGCGGTCAGGGGCGGAATCATATATTTTTTGCCCGTAATAAGGAGGCACTTCCTTGCGTGCAAAGATGTTGTTGGTGGGTCCCAGCTGTCAGGGGCAGGAATAAGGAGGCACTTCCTTCCTTGCGAAGATATATGTGGTGGGTCCCAGCTTTCAGGGGGGAATAATTTTATTTTCGCGTAATAAGGAGGCGGTTGCATGCATGCGTCCATGGACCTGGTGCGTCCCCACTGTCAGCCTCTCCACGTACAGTCCTCTTCCGATGACTCTCGTTTGTTAACCACGCCGCGCCGAGCGCACCAAGGCGGTGGACGATGACGAGGCCCCGGACGGGAACAACCCGGAGATGGGGAAGATGCGGCAGTGGAGTTGCAGCCTAAGAGGAGTACGACGTACGAGGGTTGACTGGTTCAGTGCGGCCTGGGGCTGCAGTCGGCGGAGAATAACAGGAGGGGTGGAGGGATGGCCTGGCCGGCGGTGGAGTAGCGCTTCGCAGCGAGGTGTGCGAAGCAGCGCCGCGGGCCGCCGGAGGCGGGAGCAGGAGGTCCCGCCGGCGCTGAAGGAAGAAGACGAGAGATTGAAGATGCATGCCGTGGCCGTTGGATGTACATCCAACGACTAAATATGTCAGAATCATTTTGTTGACTAATTTGACAACGCCTTCCGTAGGCGACCTAATGGCCCACATGTCAGACTCCTTACGTGCGAAGATCTAGCCGGTGGGTCCTAGCTGTCAGGGGGAGGAATAATTTGTTTTGCCCATAATAAGGAGGCACTTCCTTGCGTGCGAAGATTTAGCTGCTGGGTCCCAGTTGTCCGGTAGAGAAAACATTTTTTTCGCGTAATAAGGACGCACTTTCTTGCGTGCGAAGATGTAGCTGGTGGGTCCAAGTTGTCAGGGGGAGGAATAATATTTTCCCGGCCTAATAAGGAGCCAGTTGCATGCATGCGTCCATGAACAGGTGCGTCCCCACTGTCAGCCTCTCCACGTACTGTCCTCCTCCGATGACTCTCGTTTGTTGACCACGTTGAGTACGCAGTGCCAAGCGCGCCAAGGCGGTGGACGACGGGGAGGCCCCGGATGGGAACGAGCCGGAGATGGGAAGACACGGTAGTGGAGTCACAGATGAAGAGGAGTACGAGGGTTAACTGCCTCTGGTGCGGCGTGGGGCTGCAGTCAGTGGAGAATAACAGGAGGCGTGCAGGGCTGGAGGGATAGCCTGGCCGACGGTGAGGTAGCGCTTCGCAGCGATGTGTGCTAAGCAAAGCCACTAACCGCCGAAGGCCGGAGCAGGCGGTCCCGGCGGCACTGGAGGAAGAAGATGAGAGATTGAAGATGCATGCCGGCCATTGGATATAAATCCAATGGTTGTGGATATCAGAATCATTTGTTAACTAAGTTGACAACGCCTTGCGTAGACTTCGACCTATTGGCCCACATGTCAGCCTGCAAAAATACAGAACATATTTAACCCCCTTTTTTTAGAGAGAAACATATTTAACCCATATTTTCTAGAATTTACAGTCAATTTGCTGGGCTGTGTGAACAAATAATGTAGCGTCAATACGGTCCATTTAATTTTTTTCTAAGAAATCACAGTAGATTTGCACTTTCTTGAAATACACGGATTTGCTGGGCTTGTTGTAAATAAATTGATAGGTTAGACGGTGCAATTAGTATCAAAAAATAAACGGGAGGTGGACATTTTATTATATATAAAACTAGCAAAGTGGCCCGCTCGATGCGCGGGCTAGGATTTCTAAAGTTAAAATTTTAGAATATTTCTCTAAAAGTATAAATGCAACTAATTGTGGAGACATATTTTAAGTATTTGAATTTCATAAATTTTGTTCTTTGATGTTTTTTTTATTGATATATGAATATATTGGTGCTCGTTCATCCTTTAATTGCTAATTATTCATTCCATAATAATTGTGATTTTATGATTTACTGTGTTTTTTAATTGTACTTGTAAACTATAGTTTTATATCGACTGCATTATCCAAAAATATTTTGTATATTTTTGCTAACATTTTTCTCATGTTGTTTATTTTTTCTGTAAATAGTAATTTGATAACTTTTTTTTACAGAAACAACATTTTTATCATGTTGTTTATTTTTTCTGTAAAGAGTAATTTGATAACGGTCTGTAGAATTGGCAGTTTTTTGCATTGTTTCTGTAATGTTTTTTTTTATCGTGAAAAATCGACTTACATTTTGAGATGGATTATTTGATTATATAGACATGCATCACAGTAGCAAGGGTGACCTTCTGTATCTTTACTGTGTTTAAAAATTAGTACTTATACACGTACACTCAGCGGTACCAAGGGCGCCTTACATTTTCACGTTACATTGTTTCCTCACAGTTTCCACAGCACGAATCCCTGGAAAAACAAAGTTTCCACAATACGTAATTGGTCTCATGGGTCCCACCCAGCGGCGAATCCAGGAAGAAAACGGAGGGAGGGCTCAAAGTTGACAGCGAGAAATCTAAACGCCCGTTAAAAGAAAAAAAATCATTATCTCCTAATACGTTTGTCCAAATAAGCTGAAATTTTCCCAAATTACAGCTGGAAACAAGGTGTAATTACTAGAATTTTTCTGATTTTTTAAAAAAAATAACAAATTTTGAACGAAAAATTGTATCTCTCTAGTTAAATAGAAATTATCTCCCAAACCTTTTACCCAAATACACTCAAACTTTCCCAGATTACTACTGAAAACTTATAGTATTTACTAGAATTTTTCTGATTTTTTTTTGAAAAATATTAAATTTTGAACCAAAATTTGATCTGTTTAGCAAAATGGTCATTATGTCCTAATCCATTTGTCTAAATTAGCTCAAAATTTTCCAGATTACTACTGGTAATATGTAGTATTTACTAGAATTTTTCTGGATTTTTCGAAAAATATCAAATCTTGAACTAAATTTTGATTTTGCCAAACTAAACAGATAATAGCTGCCAAACATGTGCTCAAATTGACATGAATTCTTTCAAGACCAATACCAGAAACATTTTTGAACATACCATAAAAGTTCATATGTTTCATACACCAATACATCAAGTACTAACGAAGCAACATAAAAATATGGAAAAAAATTCAAGACCAATACCAGAACAGGGGGGGCGAGTGAATTGCTTGCAAACCAACTGTGCAAAGTCCTCTTTCTCTTCTTCATTTCTACAAACAAGAATAAAGATGGATACATGGATTAATTTCAGGATGTTAACAACCACCAACACCAGCCACTGTACAGCTAGCTACTATAAATCAGTAATCAAATGATAGCTAAACAATTTACTTTTGTGAGGAACTATAAATCAGTAATCAAATGATAGCTAAACAATTTACTTTTGTGAGGAATTATAAATCAGTAATCAAATGTGGCACAATACATGTGGCAATCAGATCAGCCAGACAAGGGCAGGCTAATTATGCACTAGTTTAAGTTTTGTGAGGAACTATAAATCAGTAAACAATTTACTTTTGTGAGGAACTATAAAAGTTTTTGGCTTGATCTACAGCTAGGCAGATAGCTAAATTCTGAATTGTGAAAAAACTGAAACTGAATACAACCTTCACACTTTCAGAGCAGAACAGCAGCGGCGGTCGCGGCCGAACTACGCCGGAGCCTGGACCCGTTGACCAGAGGCTGGTCGCCGGAGAGCAGGAGGCCGAGAAAGCCCCCTAATCCACGGCCTCGCCGTTGCCGCCGGATCAGACGGGGATGCCACCGGGCGCGGCGTTGGGGAGGGGATGAGCACCGTCGTTGCCTCGTTCGGGACTTGGGGTTGGTTCGGTTGGGAACTTGGGATTAGGGAAGGTCAGCTAGGCTTCGTCGAGGACGGCGGCACGGCGCGATGAAGAGATTCCGGCGGCTGGCGGCCGGCGGCGGCTAGGGCACAGGAGACATTACGGGCGGGCGAGCGTGGTCTGTGTCTCTATCTCTGGAAGGATGGATGGAACGAGCAGCCTCCTGCCCTCGTACGAACGAACGTGTGGTCTCGGGCTGGGCTGAGAAGCAGTTTGGCTGGGCTGGGCCCTTAAGAGTAGTAGTAAAAAAAAAATTGCAACGCTGGAGGGGGGGCTCGAGCCTGTTAAAGCCCCCCCAGTAGATTCGCCGCTGGTCCCACCAGTATCACTCTTCAGTTTACCCATTCTGGGACGTCCCCCATTCTGTAGTCTTCTGGACTTCTCCGTTCTCGTTTCCTCACACAAGTGAGACTGTTCTTGGCTGATCCCCTTTCTTCTTTCCTTTTTTTTCTTGCCAGTGTAGATTTGACACTGTTGGATAGCTCCCATCTGCTTTGGTCCTAACCTGAGTCCACCACCCCCGCAGCTGGTGCCTCCACAGGGCGACCATCGACGGCGGCTATTTTTCCTCCTCGTACACCTCGTGTAGGTTGGTTAATGGCGGCGGAGGGTATCATGGCCCCCAAGTATCTGCTGCGCCAGGGAGGAGGCGAGATTGTTGATCTGCACGGTGCCGTTGATGTTGTCTTCTGTGCAATTGATTCGGTCATGGATTTCATCTCCCGCAGGTCTGCAATTTTCTTGGATCCAGCTTTAGTATGAGGATGCTAGTGTTGTTTTCTTCCCCAAACGTGAACCGGCCCAGCTCCTCGGCGACCATCCCCAACCCCAGCTCCTATCTTCTTCCTCATGCATGGGGATGGGCCTCCCGAACACCTCCATCTCGCCTCCTCCCTGTTCTGCCTCCCCCGCCTCCCAGTCATGGTTATGTTTTTATTTTATTTTATTTAGGGAACCGTAGTGTGCTATGTAGGCGTGGGTGGATCAATCGATGCTGACTCGGTCTCGTGTTATTGGTAATTATTTCATACTTTTTGAAGAAGATGGGATTCTCTTTTAAGTGATCTTTATTAAGTGTTTAATTTGGTACAGTGTATATCGTTATAAGTAATGTAACACACCAATGCAAATTAGTTCTACTAGGACTAGGAAACATGCCCGTGCGTTGCTACGGGATGGATGGGCAGTGGTTGAAGAGAGGGTGGTGCACAAAGGAGTTCTGCTGAGTGCATTTTTTCTCTGACTTTGAAGCACATTCTTTATGAGTTCAGTTACTAATTCAAAGGATTTTCGAAGTAAGAGCACACATGATGTTTTTTGTATGACCGTATGACTTCAATGTGACATTGTAGATTAGACCATCAGTATATAGTGACAACACATATCTCACCAGTAAATTAACCATCGTATTGATGATAAAAGAATCATACACACAACACTTATGTTGAGTTACTGATATCACACAGTAAAAATGCCGTATACTTCGCCTAGTGTCCAAGCATGTTGTGTGTGTGCTCACTGTGAAGTCCTTGTCGCATAGATGTATAACTTTCTGTGATGTCGTGATATATGCAAGATTTCTCCGTCGCAGTTCAATCTTTGCTTAGTGTGTTGCGCCTCAATTCTTGGTTCTTTTGTTCTGGTTGCATATTTTTGTCTTTCTGCCTTTCCCATGCACACTTTTTTTATGTTCTATGTTGGCTTTATGTTTGCGTATTTTTTTCGTGTGTATTTTTTTGCAACCGGGTCAAATCTTTAGTTCTTTTGCTTAGTTGATAGGCTTTACATCACCTTTTTCAGTTTTTCCTATTTTTCGTCATTGGTCATTCATACATACCACTCTTTATCTCTTTTTCTTCTTTGATCTTTGCCATCCATGACTCGAGATTGCCATCCAAATTGCTTTCCTGCATGAGAGTTTTGGATAAAATGATATTAAAGTAAGAGCATTGCTATATACACCATGTTTTTCGTCTGACTTCACTAAAACTTGTAGATTAGTATGTCGATGCCTAGTGAGAAAGCATACCACGCCGACATATTAACCATTGCACGGACATCAGACAATAAAAATGTCGTATATGCAATACTTTAAAAGTAATTTTACATGGATGCAATTGTTTTTGTTTCTCCATAGCATCAATGTTTGGGTCAAAATGATGTATAAGTTGGTTGCCTTGTTCCTCTGTACCACCTTCAACATGACCATCTTCAAGGACATCAAGCATGTCATCTTCTTCCTGATCCGGAACAACAACCTTATTGAGAACAATTAAAGACTCTATGGCCATGACATGTAAATGTCTATCTTTTGGTGCCGATGTTTTACTATGCACTCGTATAAACCGAAATCAGCAGCGCCCGAAGATAATTTATGTATTTACTTTATTGGGCGTTCAGGCATACATGTTGCCGCCGTGTGTGCCCTGGGCTATGTAGTCAATATGAGTACGTTAAAAAACACAAACGGATGCAAATCTTTAAAAAAATGTAGAGCCAAACCCGCAATCGTGTGCATGTAGATTCGGAGAAGAAGAAAAAAAATGCACGGCCAAGCGATTTTTTTTTGAACATCAGTAAAGACGCAAGCGCTCATACATACGTGCATACACTCACCCCTAGGAACGTACACACGCACACCCTACCCCAATGAGCACCTCCGAAAGACTGAGCCGGCATATCATCTTGAGATTTACGAAGTCACCGTAGACGTCTCGTCGTCGACGGGAACGTCTCCTCCCACTCAAAGCGCATCGCCGGAAATCCTAAAATAAATCCAGGAATAATGCGAGCACCAGGATTTGAATCCTGATGGGCTGGGGATACCACTGTCCCTCCAACCATCCAACCTTCGCCACGGCCAAGCGATTTGATGGGTAAAGGAGCGTGTCCCTCCTAGTTAGTTCTTCTTTCTTTAATCTACCTAGTTATTTATATTATCAAATCTAGCTAATCTCTATTCGGTGAGTGCTCCCGTGTCCAGCACACTCGGGTGTCCGTTGCAAACAACTTATCCAGTTGTGGAGCTCAAAAAGAAAAGACAACGAAACGTGTCATCCCACACGCACCGCTGTCTATCTCTCCAACCTCATCTTCTCAGCCGCCCTCATCCCCATCTCTCCCCACGCGTTCTTCTCCCCACACTCCCGATTCCCTTCCTCTCTTCTCTCCCCTTCTCTCTCTGTCCAGCGAGGAACGGCACTCCAGTCCCTCTCAATGGCCACCGCTGCTTCAAGGATTCCCCGCAGAGCTCTTGATCCAGATCAGATCGAGGCCACCACCGAGCTCCTCGAGCGCCTCCTCCTTCCTCTTCGCCCTCGCGCACGCCGCCCCACCGGAGCTCCAGTGCCTCCCCGCAGCACCTCCTTCTCCCTGCTTTCTCCTTCTTCCTCTCTTCCTCCCCCTGCATCTCAGTCCTTTCGTTTTCCCTTGGTCATGAGCAGAGGAAGCATACAGGAGGCCTCGCCGCCACCGCCTCTGAGTTCGCCGGCCGTTGGCGAACATCTCCCCTGCGACCGGCGCCGCGGCCCTCTGCCTCGCCTCCATCATACGTGAGGATGATGACGACAGCGCCGTCATCGACCCGTCCCGGTCCGTCCCTCGCCTCGCTCGCGTGGGATGCACCTGCGCGTGGACTACCGGTCAGGCAAGCCGCCCCTCGCCGGCGGGAGCGCTGGTGCCGCTAGCCTGAAGCATCTGATGGCGGACCAGACGTTGCTCCGACGACGACCGGGACTCATCTTTGCATTCATTCTTTTCCCCATCTGCATCTCTGCCATCTGAGTCAATTGTAAATCGTCACCTCGGACGCTGCTGGTTGTGCTAATTCGATTTCTTCGAAGGGCCTCGCCAAGCAGCGGGAGGACTTGCGGGCTAGGCTGGCCTGCCGCAAGCGCGCCCGCGAGCTGGCCCTCGTGCCGATCAAGGCCACCTCCGGCGACTTCCTATCCGCCGTGCTCTCCGAAGCCTTGCCCCATTCCTGCGCTAGGGCAGCGCAGACGCCCGCCGCGACGCATCACCCCTTCCTTGGCTTCTGCGGAGGACGCCGGTGGCAATCGGCGGGGCGTGCCCGGTGGTTCGGTGGAGGGAGGCAATGGATAAGTGGGCGGAGGTGGCCGGTGGTGGCATGGGTTTTTATGCAAAAAAAACGAAATGTTATCTCATCAGGAACATACTTTAAGTAGGATTGCGGGTTGATTTCTTATAAACTGAGGGACTTTTGTGAAAAATCGCTAGCGACGACAGACGACCAGAAACCCAATTTTCTTTATTATTAGGTAAAGAGGTAAAGATAAAGATATATATTCATTGTATGATCATGTATACTGGCTGTTTTTTTATTTTGTTGATGATAGTAATTTGTGAATGTGAAATACTCCCTCTGTCCCATAATACAAGACATAATTACATGCAATATGTGAGGTGAATTGTTAGTTTGTTTTTGGCCCCCTCCACTTTTTCCGGGCTTGGGACCGGCATTGGCAGTGTTAGCCCCCCTACCCCTACTAATATTGAACACACTCACCGAAGAATATGTACTAATATTGAACACACTCACCGAAGAATATGTATAGTTGTGATTAGCTATAGTTGAAATATTTCCGAGAGTAGACTGAATATATAATAATTTAATATGAAAACCGGTCTGATTGCATTGCAATATGAATAATAATAATTTTCCCATGTTTTCACTATCGGTTTGCATGAAATTCTAAGCTCGTACAATCAAACATTAGATAATATATTTTGTCGATGTTTGGTAGTAATGAACTATTTCCACGCGTACAAAAATTAATAGATAATAGCTGAATATGAAAACAGGTCTGATAGCATTGTACATATGCAATATTACAACGTCCCGATGCTTTTCCTATTTTTTTTTTTAATAATAAGCTTACAGACTAAAGTATTACATAATATAGATTTTTGATATTTGGTAGTAATGTAGTATTTCCACCTGTTGATGCATGTTTGCATTACTTTGGCAGTGTAGTAGACCATATTCGACCTGCCATATCATGTTAGCATAGTTAAGTCAGACTTTATTTGTAATAGATTTTGCAGTGTAGTAAGTTCCTATATATGTAATTCTTACATAATAGTAACGCCTCATCTAGTAAAGAAACATCGTCCTGAAATTCTGTTATTTGTTCATACCTTTAGAATATTTCTTTATAGACTATGTTCTTGACCACATTATCCTGATTGCTATCTTCATCATCTACCATTACTCGCAGTCCCTCCCTTTTTGTTACTCTTGAGAAGGCTACGTATAACTGTCCATGTGTGAAAACTTGTTTAGGTAGATATAGTCCTACTTTGTTTAGAGATTGCCCTTGGCTCTTGTTGATAGTCATAGCAAAGCAAACTGATATAGGATATTGTCTCCTTTTTAGAACAAATGGCCACGCTGATCCAGTTGGTGACATCACTATTCTTGGAACATATACTTTTTCTCCCACATGGGTTCCAGTTATTATCTGTGCTTCAATGAATCGTCTTCCAAGCTGAGTAATCGTCATCCTTGTACCATTGCATAACACAGCACTTTGGTTGATATTACGTAATAGCATCACAGCTATGCTGACTTTTAATTTCAGCTCGTGATTTGGGATTCCAGGAAATGGTAAGCTATTCAGGAATTCTTGGATATAATAATTATGTTTCTGCATTGAAGGTAGTTGCTTTGCATACTGTGTCACAGCTTAGATAAGTTTTCTCTTGACCTTGTATCTGATCCATTATATACTCATTTATATCGCGAACTGTTTCATTTCTTGGACATAATATCGCTCTTTCTTCTAAGTATTCTCATTGGCGATACCTGTCCTGTAAATTGGGATATATGCTCTCCACAATTGTTTTTTTTTGGATTATTTCCTTTCTTTAGAAGTATGTCATTTGGTATTTTTATCTACTCCTCACCTTTTGATGATGTATTTTTTCCATCGCCGATATTGAGAATCCACTCTGCAAATTCTACTACCTTCTTGTTTCTCTGATTCATCATTTGTTGTGCAGTTCACCCGCATGTTCTTTGTTAGCTTCATTACCTGAAAGTTCTTCCAAAGATAAGATCTTTTAATGGATCAGTGACTATGTTGTGTCTTCTTCCCTTTGGTATAACAGGAAGGATCTGGCGGAAGTCCCCTCCTAGAACCATTGCCATGCCACCGAATGGCCTGTCGCTGCTGCTCACATTTTTATGTCTTAATATATCCCTTAGAGTCCTATCTAGCGCCTCAAAACATATCTTGTTTGCCATTGGAGCTTCATCCCATCGTATTAGCAATGTCTTTTTAGTAGTTCTGCCAAGTGTGAACCCTGTTTGATGTCACATGTTGAATCTTCTATAAGGATTAGTGGAATGTGGAACCTCGAGTGTGCTGTTCTCCCTCCTTCTAGAAGCAGTGCTGCAATACCAGATGATGCCACTGCTAGTACTATCTTCCCTTCAGGATGCAACTTTGTTGTGATCGCCTTCGATAGGTATGTCTTACCTGTCCCACCATATCCGTCCACAAAAATTTGTTTTCCCAAATCTTTGTCAACAGATTCCATTATTGAGTCAAATGCAAGACATTGTTCATAGTTGAGAGTACCAAAGATCTTCAAATGCTCTTCTTTTTGCTGCTCTTTGTTGTAATTAATTTCTTCATTGAGTAGCTTGTTTCCAAGTTCCTTTATTTCTAAAGAATCAGGAAGTTCTATTCCGGGGTATTCCTTAAGTGTCCTTCCAGCTTGTCTCATGAGCTTCTCTATTTCCACCAAGGTGTGTCCTTGCTTTTGTGATGCTATGAGGCATAGTGTAGGATAGTTCAATAATTTTCTCTGCTTGCACTCCATGTCTTCGCTTAATACCTCCGAGCATGATTCCCACAGTTTTTTTGGGCTTGTGACTTCGCAGTGGCTTAAAATTGTTGTCAATAGCTGCCTTAGCTGGTTGCCAGTCGCCCAATTTGATGCCTCATTGATGCACTCAAGCCACTCTTTGTCATCATCAAGAAATCCTAGTGCTTCACAAGCAGATTTGTATGATGCATGGACAACTCCATTTACTGTTCTTATGTCTTCGAAACATGTGCATCCTTTCTTGACGTTAAGTAGCATTCTCATATAGTATTTTTGTCCGCTTGCTGGATGGGCATAATATATCCTTCCAACTGATCTTCCTTTCTTCCATTTGCTCCACTTTGTCTCTTTCTTTTTCCACACCCATTTTGATGGGAATTCTGCATATGTTAATTCTCTGGCTTCTTCACACATCTTGTTTGTCTCCATCCACTGTGTAAATTTAGTGATTCCTACTCTTTCTTTCCTAATGATCTTGGTTAAATCTGTAGAATCTGAGAAAATTACTTGTTGCTCATTTTCCAGGTGGAAAGGCAACCTTTCGACGCAGGGATCTCTGAAGTGGATTTTGAATTGAAATATTCTCCAACACGCATCATTCCCTGTTATATATGTGCATTCTAGGTACCTTTTTAGCTCATTGTTTTCTATTAGTGCTGTTGCTTGGTCATCACCTTTATTTATGTATTTAAAAAGGTATACTATATGCCAAAATCATGAGAATTTTAAATTGTAATACTCTTGTTATCCAAGCATACTATATGAAAATAATGGAAGTAACAGTCATTACGTGCGTATTTGTACTGGGGAACCTTGGGTTTCTACATTGGTTTGCCAAAATGATGCAATTTCTATTGCATTAGGATGAGAATTTCGAAGGAGAAATTCAAATCTAGAAATGTACTGAGAGTCAAATCAACTATTGTCTGGAACATAGGTTGGGTCTCAAGTCGAACGTACGATAGTATACGAACTTTCACTATGAACAGTTGAGATCATACTGGAAAGCCGTGTAGATATACTCGTTGGATTGATAAATAAGTATTGAACTGGCCATGAGCCCAAATATAAATTTTGGAGTTGATAACACATATGCAGGATTGTATTCTTACATCTATTCCCTCCAAACAGAATGAGAAATATCTGATGGACAATGCTACCATCTCTAAAAAAGGTTTAGACCAACACAACATCGATACAGGAAAAAAATGCACAGGCATCATGAGATCGGCACCACCTGCATGTAATATATTGATGACCCCGAATTTTATTCAGCAACCGCTATAGTGAGACAGAGACATACACAATTATAAATCTGTTGAGGACCAATTACCCGAGGCGTGGAGTGTACTGATGTTTCCAGCAAGAAGGCATCAGCAGCATACACGTATTAATTACTCCCTCCGTCAAGCTAGTACAAAGTTGAGTCACTTATTTTGGGACGAAGGGAGTATTTTTTATCGGCCATCACCATGCACCGTACCAGCAGGATGTGTTGGCCCCCGCCTTCAGTGTTGTGTCATCTATGATCTGCCCATCTATGGCTTGGTAATTTGGAGAAGATATATGTGGGGCGGCAGTAAAGGGGACATAGGCCAGATCAGCGAAAGAGAAAGAGAAAACATAAAGTGGCCTTCCTGGCCTTGACATGGCCGAAGTGAGGTCGTCTGCTCGTCGTTCCTGGCCTTGAATTCTCAGTCAAGGGATTATCCAAGTTTCGGTCACAAGCCATCGAAGCGAGGCTCCTGTTGTGTGATGGCGGCGGCGAGCTGGCAAGGAGGACGTGATGAACCGCCGTTGATTCGTTGTTCCTGGCCTTGAATCTGTTCGTTGTTTCTGGCCTTGAATTCTCTGCTGAGGGATTCTCCAAGTTCTGGTCACAAGCCATCGAAGCGAGGCTGCTGTTGTGTGTCCGCACCTGATTTGATTACATCCATTGTAGATCAACTGGCGATGCATAGAGCGGCTCCATATATTAACTGTCACCGAAGACTTGTGTAGTTTGAGAAAATCAAGTATCTACAGCATGCACCCGGGAGGCACAACCATGATCTTGTACTATAGGGTCTCCTGACTATGGCATACAAATATAGAGATCATACACTATAACAGAAACTGCAATCAAAAGGAAGATATGTGCTAGCTATAGTATATGTACGTACGGGTGCCTTGCTCGATCAGCTGGCCATGTGGGTGCTGCAAGTCATCTTGGCCGACGATGCAGATGCGCATGCATCAAATCTCTATTTACCTGAAACTAACGATGTGCATGAAGGATTAGCCCATCAATCTGAAACTTTTAATGTGCATGAAGGATTACCAATTAAATTATTGACATGATCTTCTGTCCCGCTGATGTTGAGTTGAGGTGTGTCCGTTTCCGGCCGGCCGCAAGAATCAAGCAAGCAAGCTACATATACTTGCATGTACTTCTTGCTGGGTACGTCCACCATGGCCAAAAGCACCGGCCAGGACCTCACGCCGGTGAGGATTGAGTGGAGTATTATCCCAGACTAAGACCCTCGCTAGTGAGATCGCGTCACGTACAATCTTGAACGACGGCGGCAACGTGAGAGGATGGTTAGGGTTTCTTTTAATTTTCTACTGTGTTGTTTTCATTGGTATAGGACGGGAGCGCCCGTGATAAAAATTGATGGTTCAGATGTAGTGACGTTAATCTCTAAAATTTAATGATCTGATTTCTTATATTTTTTGTGTGTTTTTTAGTCTGATTTTCTCCACTATAATTGTAATGGCAATGGTGGGTAATTTTTTTAAAATAAAATCCTATCTAATGGCTATAAAAGAAAGTCTATTAAAATTAACGGCTGGATGTTTCTATTTATTGTGGTAATTTCTAGCGCATTTCTCTTTTTCTGGTTAACCCGTCAAACACTTTTTATATATAATAGATTAGCTAATTAGCGAGTTATTGCTCAAAGGAAAAATGAGCGCGTTATTATTACATCGGTCCTTAAATCTTCGCAACTTTTGTGAGCAGTCACCAGGATTTTCGTTGCCTTAACCACGATTTCCCTTGCCAACTTCTATTAAACATTTATTTTTATAAGTTGATAAGACGTGGGATGTTTTTATAATGTATATATAAGTTTCAATTAAATATACGATAATAATAATAATAATATAAATATATATATATAATGTGGTTAGAAAGAAAAACATAAATTGGACCCAGCATTCTTATTCTTATATATAGAAAAATAGAACAGAGATCTGTATTTTGTTATAAAAAGATAGATTGGGCTGCCGATGTTTAAGAAAAAATAAAACCTAGGCTGGAAGGCCCATAGGCCGGTACATACATGATGGACCTCAAAAAATTAAGTTGAAACCACGGTCTCGTTATGTCATGGGCTGCGCATGTTAAATAACATAACCTAGGCCGACCTGATACTAGTTCGCCCTCTGAAAAATATGATACATGCTACTGCTAGATCCCCGATACCCCTAAAAAACAGCTCCCTGATGACAGTCTTCGTTGTAAAAAAAACATTTATTGACTAGGCTGACGAACCCGTGGATTTAAGAGGGGGCGGGGGCACGACGAGAGGCAGCGCCGCCAGCCCCTAAGCGGCAGCAGGCAATCCGGCCGCGCTGCTGGTTTGGGCGGCGGAGAACAACCAGAGGGAAGACTAAAGAAGCACATCAGACGCGAATTATTCTCTTCAGTGGATGACTCTTGATGGCGTATTTTTTTTACTTGCCTCTGCACGATACAACTTGTATTTTTAGCCTCCCAATCCATGGCGGACCAGCAGCCCATTTACTGGGCGGGCCAACCTACAGAAAGCAGCACTTGATTTTTCATCAAGGCCCAAAAACAATGCAGTATTATGTTTGTTTTTTCGACCGAAAACATTATGGCGGGGGTTGAGCGGGAAGGGGGGAGACTGAGCAAAAAGATAAAAAAAAAAAGGAGCTCACGCGTCGTTGCTACCCTAACAAGCAGGTGCCATTCTTCTCGGAACGAAGGTGTGCCGTGTGACACTCACACGTCACAATCCCATAGTATCTCTACTCTTATAAAAAATAGAGTTGGTGATGATGGTGTGCCTGCCATCCTGCAATATAGGCCGTCCGGTTTATATTTGACGGACAGAAAGGAAACTATGGCAATTTTGCAAAAAGATACCCACACCCCTCTCCACATTTGCAAATAAGGCCTTTCCTCGTTCATCCTTTTCTCCCATAAGATAAACTACTCATACAAATGCATCTTGATGTTCCGTGCAACGCATGGGCATCTTGCTAGTACATTCTAACTATTCACACACACAAGTACAACAGAAAAGGTAAACATTCAGGTCAAACTCGGGTTCACAGGATACGTTCATATTCATAGCCAACATTGGCAATCAACAACTCAAATAATTCATGTATAGACAAGTTCAGCATGCCTATGCATCCAAATGATTCATACTTAGATCACAAGCCAATATTCATAGCTAACATTCACAAAAGATTCAGATATACACAAGTTCAGCATGTTTACGCATCCAAATGATTGAGAGAACACAGCCAATATCATCCATCGACACACATTAATCACCTACAGTACAGACGGGCAAGTGATGTTCACTTGGTGGTACTTACTAAAATTAATGCTTGTCTGAGCAAATTTTTGAGTACATAAGAAGCAGCAGAGACCATCTGAACTTTGCTTGTAGGTTTATCCTCATGATAGTGGCCTTGATGCCGCGAGAGGTTTGAGCAACTTGGCCACTACTTTCACTCGGTGGTACTTCTTGGTAAAATTAATGCTTGTCTGAGCAAACTTTCGAGTACATAAGAGGCAGCACAGACTATCTGAACTTTGCTTGTAGGTTTATCCTCATGATAGTGGACTTGATGCCGCGAGAGGTTTGAGCAACTTGGCCACTACTTTCATCCAACTAATTTACTGGCCCATCTTTGTCCTGTATCTCGCCAAAAATCTACATTGCAGACAATAAACGAGGCTGTCGACAAAATGAACCACCCAAAGTTTTTGTGCAGTTCAACTGAAATGGAGCATCACAGGCACGCAGACTGGTTAAGTGCCATATGAATATATGCATCTACCAACTTGTCTGGAATCTTCAGACTCCATGGCATATAGTTCGCTACCAGCATACGAGCCGATAACCGAAAAGCGCAGGTTGGGACCAAAGACTGGACTGCGTTTTTCAGGGCAATGCGCCAAGCAATATTGTAGGCGTTCACTCTGGCACTTCTTCTTATCAATATCAATGCTTGTCTAAGTGAACTTGCGAGTACAAAGCAGCAACATAAGTATCTGTCCATCTGATCTTTTTGTGCAGTTCTACTGAAATCGGCCAATGTAACGATTTGCCTGCGAGTTTAGGCTCACAAGTTACTACTTTATGAAATCGGCCAACAGTAGCACAATACAAAATTGCCATTAGATATGACAAGCACAATAATCAGGATGAAGACCGGTATCAACCTGTGTGAGGAAGCATATCAATTAGTGCTTCCTTTGACTGGAAACTGAGATAAGCCACTGACAGGAAAGGAACGAGGCAGTCGAGGCAATGAACCACCCAAAGTTTTTGTGCAGTTCAACTGAAATCGAGCATCCCTGTTGGCACATATATTGAGAAAGTGAGATTACTGTAATAGTGGCACTAGTTGATGAAACATACACTAACAAATAGAAGCATCCTCATTATCCTAATGGGTAAAGTTAGCAACATAGTAGCCTTGCTTAAAGAGAGGTATTAGTTTATATTATCAGTGCCAATTAGCTCAACACTCAAAGCATTGCCATGTATCATAGCTTGCAAAGATTTAACGTGCAAAGATAAAGGACTTTCTCATGACAGTAGCAAAACAGTAGCATGATACAAATAGAGATGACAACGCACTAATCTAGATGAAGGCCTTAGGCCGGTACCAACCTGAGCAAGGAAGCTTATTCTACTAGTCCCAGAAGAGAAGATAAAGCACTGACTGGAATCATTCAATAGTACATATTTTTGTGCACTTCCAATGTACGGTTGACATCACTCTTGTTTACCAGTGCTGAGATTATATCGAGAGATTATCAAGAATTTCCAGCAGAGTTAAAGCACTGGCTGGAATACAGTTCATTGTATCCTCTTGTGCAGTTCCACTAAAATGTACGAATGACACAACATGATCCCTGTTTGCACAAGTAGGAACAAGGTGAAACCTTCATTAGCTTAGTGAGGAAGGATAGAAAGACAATAGCATATTACTATAACAATAGCATCAAAGCATGATGACAATACAGTAGCAAAACATTGGCTCATTGAACGAGTTGCGATAAATTGAGATGCAAAACAATAGCATTACTATCTCATGACACTGCCAAGATTCCTTCCAGGCTCCACCACCACATGGTCCACCTGCACACACACACACACACGTACATGATTCAGCATGAGGTGCTACTAAAGATTTGTTTAATTTCGATAGGACAATTATGTAGTGATTAATTAGTGATGCTTAATACTCCTAATTGATTAATGACCTTGCAGGAGAGGCAGCAAAAGTGGAAGGGCTCCTGGAGGATCGTCTCACATGTGAGGCAGACGTTGCCAGAGCCCTTGAATGGCCTCGACTGAGGCCTCGGCGTCAGGAAGATCACCTTGGCACAGTTGATCGTGTAGGGCTGGGTCACACATGCATCCAAAATCCAGTTAATTAGTATGATGTGTCGTCAAGCCAAGTACTACTCTGCTACGTACTACAAGTGTATTTCTTCATGTAAATTAATACTAGTAGCAACACAGCAATACAATACCACTAGCAAGATGTCAGGATAAAATAGGACGGTACCAGTGTGTGATCCTTCTTCATTTCCTTCTTCTGCTTCTTCTTCTTCTTTGTCTTCCTCTTCTTGGTCTATTTCTCTTTCTCCTCACCAATTGGTGAAACCAAGTACATGATTGGCCTTCAATGTCATATTTGGTTTTGTTAGTGAGGGAGTACAAGTCTACTAGTAAACAATAGCATTATTTTCTCATGGCAGTTGCAAAATAGAGGTGAACACATGCATTAAATATCATTCTTACCTAAGGGAAGGTTAGGGTGCCAATATGAAGGATGAAGATTGGAACACAGATCTCCATTTGTGCAGTTCTACTGAAATCAACCAACGGTTCCAGTGTGACATTCCAGTTAAAAAGAAGTGATTTTTGTGCAGTGCACCAAAAGGTCGCAATAGCATCGAGGTGAAATGTATATTCCTGTTTGCACAAAAATCTACAAAGGAAACAGTCAGAGTCTCAAACAACTACTGGCAAAAACAATTGGTTAAACTTGTGATGACTTGTAACAGTGGAATGGCTTCATTTTACCAGGGGCATTAGATTAAGAACAGTTAAATAAGTTGCTCTAAGGACATGGGACAGTGGGTGCACCAGCAGTCCAGCACCATGTACCTAAACCGGGGCATAAAGTGGTGATTCAGAGTTTGTTGCCCCAAGAAACAAACATCCAAGCAACATATCTGGGTTGGTCTCATCTTTGTTCACTTTAGCCACCTATTCGTATGTGTGGATAGCAAATCTAGTCCTGGCCATACCAGTGTGTAAAGCGTTTCACCTTTATTTCCATTTTCGACCAAGAGACCGGTTGGATGGCCAGTCTGTACTACTTTCAGCCCCTTTCTTTCGTGTTTGTACCAAGTCCTATGTACATACTACATCTTTTCCCCCTTTCTATCCTGTTTGAACCAAGTACTACAAGATTCGACTCCATGAAGTAGCTTTACCTCTAACAACAGAAAAAAATTAGGTGGCGTTGGACAATCCGATCGAGCCTAGCTACATGGGGGGCTGAGAGGTAGAAAATGATGCGCATGCAGCGACGTAGCGAGCTGGGGAAGTAGAGCTAGGCCGGTTTCAAAGTAAGATATACCTGAAGGTCGTTGGGGTGTGGCTAAGTGGGGGGCGGGAGGCCGGATCCGCCGACACTACGGAAGCGACCAAGGGATCAGAGGACCTCCCGCGCCAGCGCTCGGCCAGAGATAACGGTGCGGCCGGCAGTGGGTTTCCTCCCTCACCGTCGATGACGGCCTAAACGCTGCCCCTCCTCCCCTTCCCCGGTGGAGGGGATGCGTCAGGATCTGTAACTAGCGGTGAGGATAGAAAGGCAGTCTGACCACCGCTATCTTGTTTAGATCTGGAGAGGATGAGAGTGTGTGAATAGAGCAACCCTAGCAAGGAAGCGCAGAGGCTCCTGCCTATATATATAGAGTATATACGAATAGTGGGGTAGTTTTCCTTTTTCATTCCATCAAAACAATCGTTTAAAATTGTGTACGTGCCAGGTCACCGTTTTTTTTAGTTGTTGATTGTTTTTTCAGATAGCTACCCGCTTATTCCAAGTGGTGTGCAGGGGTGGATTAACGAGTTGCTCGGCTCGTTAAGTTCGTGCTCCTTAAGCTCGTGGTCGTTAAGGTTCGGCCCGTTAAGCTCCGAAAGATTAACGAGCAAAAAACCCTGCTCGGCTCGGTTCGTTTGAAGCTCGTTAAAAAAATCACGTAAGATGAAACATGTGTTGTGTTGTTACTAACGAACTTAGCGTGAAACTCGTTAGCTGGTTTGTTAAGCTCCTTAAGAAATTGATGATTGGCTTTGTTCATTAAGAAGCGACCACGAGGATAACAAGCCGAACTATCGATGGCTCATTAACGGTGTGCCAGGTCGCACTTTGTATCGTTCAAGTCTGGTACTAGACCCTCCATTAAGTGAACAACCACCGCCTCGTAAAAATTGTGAACAAGCCCACGGCTCAAATTATCGGAAATGTGGGCTACACCAACATGCATTATTATTTATATTTTCTATGTGGGAGTATCCTCAAAACAAAATGTGAGAGTACAATCTTTATTGGTCCCCTTTGTAATTTGTGCTAAATTTTGACCAAAGATTTAACTGGCAAAATGTTAGTTCATGTTAACAAAAATTATATCCTTGGATTCGTATTTGAACATAGTTTTCAATGATGTAATTTTTTGTGACATGCATGAACATTTGGTTAGTTAAATTTATAGTCAAAATTTGGCACAGATTATCATAGGGACCAATAAACCAGGACGGAGGTAGTACTACTATTGCCAGCTCGTCGTCTCTCGTCCAAACTCTATGACTAGCCGCTCTATTACATGTGGGACATCAAGCATCCGGGCCCGCGTGCCATCCACCAAATCACAGCGAGGTGCTATAGTTGAGACTCACCAGTCACCCCGGTGTGGCCGTCATGACCCGTCATATCACAAAACCCACACCTTTACCAGCAGTGGTAAAGTGGCCTCGAAGTTGGACAGGATGAAGTAGCCATCATTTCAGTGGAATGCTCGTTGAAGCCCTTTCTCCCGGATGTCCCTTTCTCCCCTATCTTGAAGAAAACCTCACTCCAGGCTACTCACTTCTGCCATTTTTCTTCTGTACCGACGAAGGAAAGGTGGGCGAATCAGTGATACTACTACATTTTCATTCCAAGAATCTTCTTTTTGCGAAGCACCGACCGATTCTCACTGCCTATTCTTTTCCCATTTTCATTGCGATTGTGGTTTCCTTTTGATTGCTTTTTGTTTGTCAGTTTATTGATGGATCCTGGAGCACTAGGCAAAGAGTTGCCAGCGACAACCCACTCGAGACAGAGATCTCCAGGAAGCGAGCATCGGCCAACGAGTTGGCCATGTTTGCGGGCCAACCCATGGAGACGAAGAACTCCAAGAAAAAAGCATTGGCCAAAGAGTTGACGACGTTGGCGGACGAACTCCTCAACCAAGAAAGCTGGAAGAACAGCAAGGGCCCCACCGTGCCTACCCCAGAAACTCTAATGGCCACCTATGAGAGGCTCAAGGCTGAGTTTGAGGAGATAGTCGCCGTTGAGAAGTAGTATTTCCCTGCCAAGGATGGCCCCCATCGAGGAGATGACCCCCGGAGGGATGGGATCCCCCGGTGAACTGCACAAGGTAAAAAATGGCTTACCATAGTTGTGGTTTTTGATTATTTGCAATGTGCTTGCTAATATGTTAGGGTTGTGGAGGTGCCGGTGCACGTCCTTGATGATTCCGATATCGCGATCCGTCCTGTGGACATCGCCCCAGAGATCGATTCCGATGTCGCGGTCCGTCCTGTGGACATCGCCCCAGAGATCGATTCCGATGCCGCGGTCCGTCCTGTGGACATCGCCCCAGCGATCGATTTCCATGCCGCGGTCCATCCTGTGGACATCGCCCCAGAGATCAATTCCCATGCCGCTGTCCGTGCTGTGGACATTGCCCCAGAGATCGATGACAAGGAATAGTTGGTCGCGCTAATCCTTCAACGTAGTTTGCATTGTGTTTAATTACCAGAATGATGCGTGTTATCAAACCATCTTAGGGCTACTACACTGTCTTGTGTGGGCGGTACTTGCTACTTTTGTTTGATAGTGAATCATGCGAACCCTCTCCGAGTTATGGAAACAAATGTATCCTCACCAGCTTTTGATGTAATATATGGCATGCCTAGATGTAAGTTTGAACTGTTTATCATATCAGCAGGGCTTGTTTGATGATTCTTCGTGTTAGTAGGCTAGCTACTATGCGAGCTATAGTGTACTTGCAAACACTCACCGAAGAGAAACGTTGGGGCTGATGAGCTTGTGGTACGCTTATAGGTCTGGTCGTCGATTGGCCAATAGCCCAAGCTCCTAAAATTGTAGGCTTAGCGATCGATCAGACAATAGTCCACAATTATAAATTAATTCACATCAAACTCAAAGAGTTGGTTCATGGATACATTCACATTAATAGCCAGCATTCAGAACAAAATTGGCACATACTTGTAACATGCGTGAATGTGTAATTTTTTTGCTGGAAGCGTGAATGTGTAGTGACGTCGTACTTTCGGAGTGGCTACAGAGAGTGTGTACGTGTGCTAGAGGGGTTGTGGGATGGAGAGAGATCTAGATAGAGAGAAAGGCCCTCCATTTCTTTCTAGTTGTTAGATTGACAAAGGATACGTGTGCTACAAAATCACAGCAGTACAGAGACGTACAAATCCTACGCGGGCTAGTTTGGCCTAGTGGGTTTCAGTGATATGACGTGCTACAGTGGCGTCCAGTCTTCGCGTGTGGTAGCAGTATTGCGGGTACAGTAAGTTTTCTTGAAGAAGCGGATTCAACGAAGTCATGATGGTTCCTTCGTCCGAGCAACTTACAGTGGGAAAGCTTGGGCCTGCGATTTGATGGCTCATTAGTCATTTATTACTGCGGCGCTATGACCGGGGTGACTCTCCCCTGCAGTACTTTGTGCATGGCAAGTTGTAACACCCCCTTGTAATAAGCTCTGTGACACCCTGTTAAAACTGCCAAGTCATGATCATTTGCAGTGCCAAGTCATATGGGTTAATGATCCAATTCAAATTCACATCTGAAAATCAACTCAAATTCAAAAGTGAATTATAAAGTTGATCAAACACTGTTGGGAAAATGTTCATTAAATGGCAAATAATTCAGGAACATTTCTAAAATCAATATCAAAATATTTGGAGTTGGACAAGTGACTCTAACTAGATGAAACAGCACCCAAAACAGCAATATTAAATTCATTTAAAATCGTTACTAAATCAAATGGCTTCCAAAACTGTTCAAACCACTTTTTGGTGAGAGCTAATATTGCATTGCAATATTTGGGCCAACTCCCACATTTTTCAAAAGTGCACAAGTGCCCTAAACATTTTGAAACAGAAAAAGGAAGAAAAGAAAAGGGAGAAGAGAAATAAGAAAAAGGAAGACGCTACTGTTGGCTGGGCCTAAGTGCACAGTGTGCAGCCCAGTCCAACAGCAGCCCACACCTTCTCCCTTCTCGTGCGTGTCGGCGCGCCCCTGGCCGAGCGCGCGCGCGCCGGCGAGTGCGCGACACCGGGGCAGCCACCGACGGAACAGGGCGCGGAGGGGATAAGGTCGATGCCCTCCACTTCGCCCCGGCCTCTCCGTCATTCTTCCCCCCTCCTCTCCTCGCTCGCCTCGCCTTCTCTTCCCCTCAGATCCACGCGAGGCCAAACGGATCCGCCGCCGTTTGTCGCCGTTCTCGTGGCCAGCGACGCCGCCTCGCCTCGCCATCGTGTCCAGGAGACGCGCCGTGATCGACCACGTCGCCTGCTCCGTCGAATCGTGGCGTGGAGGCCCTGCAGCTGCTGCTCGCCGTCGCCCCCTTTCTTCCTCGACTCCGGAGCTCGCCGGTGGCTGCGACCCTCTCTGCTGGTACTAAGCTCCCGCAGGTCTTTCGTGACCACTCGGTGAGCTCCTCCTCCTCCTGTCTCCCCTTGTTGCCCTCCTCGCACGCCGTAGTTAGCTGTCGCCGCGCCCGAGCTCTGTTCGTCGTCGACGGGCTCGTGCCCGTGGCCATGGCCACTGTCACCTACACCTGAGCACAGCTGCGTGCTCCTGGTGCTCCCAGCAACCGAAAGCGCCCGCATGCGAGCTATTCCACGCCCTCTAGCTGCGTTCCCGACGAGCGCCAGATTGCGCCGCCGCTCGCGCTCGTCGCCGGCGCCGTTCCGATGACCAAATGGTCACGGGGACGGGCCTGTTGCACTCGTCGCGTCATGCAGCTCCTTCCCAGCCTTTCCTTTTGCCCCGTAGCGCGCTGCTACTCCGTTTTCAACTACGGCCGAACTCCGGCGTCCGTCGCGTAGCTCGCCGCCGTCAATTTACGCCGATTCAGGCCTAGCAAATGCCACCACTCGACGCGGCTCAGAGCGCCCGTTCGAACACCGCAAACCCCGCGCGATTTGGTGCCTCCTAGAGGAAATCCGACGCCCTCCGGCAAGTTCGCCGCCGCGGGAGGCTCGCCGGAGCTACTCCGGCGACTCCGCTGACCTGGCAAGGCGTGGGGCCCACCCAGTGACGCTGACCAGTGGGCCCCCTGGCCAATTTGACCAGGTTGACCATGGTCAACCCTGGTTACTGTTCATCTCTGCGAATGACATGTGGGCCCCTTCCGTTAATTAGCTAATTAAACATTTTATAAATAAAACTAATTAGTTTAGCCTAATCACTCACTGACATATGGGGCACACCCCTCTAATTAACCCTGTTAGTTAGTTTAATCCGTAGTTAAGCTAACAGAGGCTGACATGTGGGTCCCACTGGACCCACAGGTCAGTTTGACCCAGTCAGCGCCACTGTGACCGCTGATGCAGTGCTGACGTCAGCATGACGTCATAATCCATTTCTGTGATTTAAAATAATTCCAGAAAATATTTAAAACTTCGAAAAGTCATATCTTTTAAACCGTAGCTCGGATCGAAAAAGTTAAAACATGAAACTTGCTCAGAACGACGAGCCGAGTCTGATCGTGCCGTCTGTTTCTCCATCGGACCCCCCTACGTAGAAGAACTCGTAACTCCGGACCCGTATCCGGCAGATGAATAGTGCACACACGTCGGATGTTAAATCCCAGAATAATTCTAAAATTAACTAAAATGACTTAGATGCATAATTAGGCAACCCTGCACTGCATCATAGCATCACACGCACCGTATTGCATTTGTTTGCATTATGTTTACCTGTTTCTTCCCCCTCTTCTCTCTCGGTAGACCCCGATGTTGACGTAGCTCCCGAGGCAGACGCAGCTCAGGAGTACGACTACGTCCCCGACGATACCACTGAAGACCTTGCCCTTGCCCCAGAGCAAACAGGCAAGCACCCCCATTTTGAGCATGCCTATATCGCCTATTCTCTTCTCTCTTATGCTTGCATTAGAACTGCTACTGCTACTGTTTTCCTATATCTGCTGCATAGCCTGATTATTGTACCCTACTTTGTTACCTTACTGGTTATCCTAGACTGCTTAGTTTAGGCTGGGTAGAGACACGACAAAGACCCCCACTTGATCCCGACTGCCCTGCTGGATATCAGAAGACCCGATCATCGAGATTGAAGACTAGACCCTGGCACCGCACATCACTTCCCCTTAGTTGCCGACACTGCTGGGTTACTGTCGAGTGCCGAGGGTGATACCTCGTCAGCACTTCTGATGTTAACCTTGTAGGTTAGTTACTCGGTCGTGGTAAGCGAGGGTGATTCCTCCTACACCACCCCCGATAACGACGTCGTCGCGCAACTCCTCAAGTGTGGACCTCGAGGGTGATTCCTCCTATGTTCACCTTGATGATAACATCGAGCGGGAATTCCATCGAGGGTGATTCCTCAGGGTTCCCCCTTGGTGTTGGACACACGGATACCATTGATACTGTGACTTGCACTGAACCATGATACTAAAGACGGGTCGGCCCTGAGGGGTACCCGCGCGAGCTTAATGCGAAGTGATGTGGAGTCGGGTTGACCTGGATGGTGCCCGCGAGATAACTACGAGGCGTGGCCGGGCATTCTTAGCCCTTGCCGCAAGTCCTCGAGACGGGGCGACGGGGTCACATCGATCGTGAGTCTCTGCTCATTTCCGCGCGCTCCTAATCCACTACGGTTTGGATATTTGATCCGAGGGGCCTCTGGCCCGATAGCACTAACCATCACGTGGGCATAGTATGGGCGTTCTGCGTCGTATACTTCAGCCGGAGCTTAATGGACGTCAGCGACTGAGCGGCGCGCGCTGAATTGGACTGGGAACGCAATCACGCTTGTATAAGGGGTTGCTAGGTCTGCTTTCAGCCGCGTACGCAACGTGCAGGAATTCCCGGGGCGAAGGCCCAAGACCCCTGGGCGCATAGGTTTAGTCCGGCGTGCTGACCTCTCTGTTAAGTATTCGGTCGGGTTGCGGCGTGTTGCTTAGCCGAGGCCGGGCATGACCCAGAAAAGTGTGTCCAACCAGAGTTAAGTGAGCGTGGTGGGTAAGTTGGTGCACCCCTGCAGGGAAGAAACTTCTATCGATAGCCTGTCCTACGGTAACGGACACTCGGAGTTGTATCCCGATCGGTACAACTAGAACTTGATATGAGAACTGGATAGTACGGCTCTGGGATTGCTTTCTCGCAGGGAGTCGAGAAAGGATCTCAGGTCGAGGTTGATGATACTACTACTACTACTATACATTATGTTGATCTGCTCTCTTCTATTGCTGCAAGACTGTCGAAGATTGTTGAAGATGCTAGTCTTCGATAGGACTAGGCTTTCCCCTCTGTTCTGGCATTTCTGCAGCCCAGTCCACATATACAGCCCCCTTTGAAAATGATGCATATGTAGTGTAGATCCTTGCTTGCTGAGTACTTCGGATGAGTACTCACGTTTGCTTTATTTTCTTTTTCTCCCATATTCCATTTGATGCCACCAGACGACGGAGCCCCTGAGTCAGACGCCCCAGCCGACGACCAGTACTACTACCCGCCTGGCGAGTACTACTACTACGAGGAGCCGACTGACGTCCAGGAGTAGGATCGGAGGGTCCAGGGCAGGAGGCCTACGCCTTTCGATCGTAGTATTTTATTTTACCCCGCCTCTGTGAAGGCCTATTTCTCTCTCTGTAATATATCTGTACTCAGATATCTGATGCTTCCGCTGACGCTTGTAAGCCATCGAGCTATGTATTCGAGCCCTTGAGGCCCTGGCTTGTAATATAAAGCTTGTATGACTTTATTTATGTTTTAGAGTTGTGTTGTGATATCTTCAAGTGAGTCCTTAGGCTTGATCGTGCGCATTTGCGTGTATGATTAGTGCACGATTAAGCCGGGGTCGTCACAGGTTGGTATCAGAGCCGACTGCCTCTAGGTATCCCCCTTCCCAATTCCTTGGCCGAAGTTGAGTCTAGTGGTCAAAAACTGTTTTACTAACTTGGCTGTGTGGCTTACGGGCCCACGTCGCCAACTGGGTGGTATTAGGATCTTTTATTCCTCATCTTTACTCTGGGATTCTAATCTCTCATCTATTCGGGTTTAATAAAATTTACTAACACCGACATTTAGGATCTCGTTAATTCTATCCACCCGGAGAGCTAGATTCAGTGCGATTTCCCTGTCGTTGAACTGATTAGTCTGATAATCATTTTCCTTTCCATTGTTTTGTTTAACCTTTCCTTCTCGGATCGGTTATACTTCTCATTGTCTTATGACAACCCTGAACTTCTCTGTTTCAGATGGATCGACTGTTTCCACCGCGGCCTACGACCCAGCTTGTGCTTCGCACTTGGGCTCGTGACGCCCCTGGATTTCCAGCTGTTCTGATCGCCCTCCTGAGTAGACTGGGTTACCGCTGGTATCCCGAGTACATGGTCTATGAGGTTTACCGCGAGTTCAACCAGGAACAGTACTATGCTGAAGTTCGGATTTATGATCACTAGAACAACTCAGACACTGAGCTACATCTTTTTCACGGAATAGGCGTGACGATTGAGATGGCAGTACATGATGCCGCCTACTCTGCTGTCGCACGTCTCCGAGGAGAGCACAATGCTAACTTGGATGATACTGTGTTTCGGTACATTCCGTATGCACCTGTTGGAGATGCTACTGGATTTTACACAGCTATCTGTGCCCCGTACGAGTCTCGACGCTACGACCCGCAGGTTCTGATTCAGTGCACTCAGGCTCTGGATCGCACTGTTCGGGCTCTGGCCGTCGAGTTGTTCGCCACTCGAGCACGCTACTACGAGGCAATGACACAGTTGCTACCAGCTGTTCGTGCAGGGATACATCCGGAGTATATTCTTTACCCACGCAGGACCGAGATGCCGTCAGGTATTGATTGGCCTGCAGTGGGAGGTCACACGCCTGCACGTGGACCTCTTCTTAAAGTTCGAGACCGGGTTCTGCATCAGAGTGCACATGGAGCACAGGATCCTGCCGCGACGAACATTCGTCATCCGCACTTGCAGTTACCCCGTTTCAGTGGTTTTCTCCGACGCTGATGTAGCCTTTGCTATGTCACGTTGTGTACTTCCTTACCGCGTGCCTGCGTGCCGCCTAGTGTGTCTCTAGTTTTTCAATTTGCGCCCTTATGCTGCCCGATTTTAACCGACTGTGTATGGATCTGTATGTCTTAATGACTACTTTAAGTATCTATTGCACTCTTTCAATAATGTCGAGTTACATCATGTTTATTGTTAAACACTTGCATAAGCTATCGCTGAAATACCCCTGTTGGAATAGCAGGATGGCTGACAACAACCCGCCACCGCCGCCACCACCTGATTACATGGCAGCGATGATGCAACAATTTGAACTCAACCGCCAGTTTATGACGGGGATTATGCAGCAATTCCCTCGTCCTGATGCTAATCAGCAGCAACCATCCATTACCTTGCCAGAGTTCATGAGGCTCAGTCCATCATTTTTCCGCAACACAGTCAACCCACTAGATGCAGATGACTGGCTGCGTGACATCTCACATGAGATGGAGTCTGCTGGTGTCGCCGAAGTTAACTATGTTACTTTTGCGACTTATCTTCTTAAGGGTCCCGCAGCCCAATGGTGGGCCACTCACCGACAGACTCTGCCGCCTGGTACTGTCGTCACTTGGGCAGAGTTCAAGATTGCTTTCCGTGCCCGCTACATTCCTGTAGCTGTCATAGCTAGGAAGAAGGCTGAGTTCCGTAGCCTTGTCCAAGGAAACAAGACTGTGGAAGTCTATCAGCGCGAGTTTCTGGACTTATCTCGCTACGCTGAAGAGGACATTCCTACTGATGAACGCAGACAGGAGAAGTTTCATGAAGGACTGCACCATGACATTCAGTTAGCCCTTCTTGTTCAAGACTATCCTGATTTCGCCACCTTGGTGAATAAGGCTATCAAGGTTGAAACTGGACTTAAGAAGCATAAGGAAGCGTCCAGACGCACCCGTGAGTCGGGCTCATCTTCGGGCTCGTCTTCCCAGAAGCGACGCATCTGGTTTCCCCAAGGCATGTTCCGTTCAGCAGCCACTGCAAACAGGCCCTCTTATGCTGCACCACGTCTGCCACCTCCACCACCGAGACAGCCTCTGCCAACTCCAGCACCTCGAGCTCCAGCACCTCGTCCTGACAGCGGACTATGCTTCAAGTGTGGCAAGCCAGGTCACCGTGCTAGAGATTGTTCTCAGAATCAGAATCAACTGGCTCTCCCTTCTGCTGGCCGTGGTATTCCTCAACAGCGCAACTATAATGCCAGACGTTCTTATGGTCGTGGGCAGTACTACCACGTCAACATGTCTGAAGCTCCAGTTCAACCAGATACTGTGATGGGTACACTTCTCGTTAATTCAGTACCTGCATCTGTTTTATTTGATTCTGGAGCATCGCATTCATTCATGTCAGAACATTTTGCGCTCATGCATGACATTAAATGTGAAACGATGCACCAACCATTAGCAGTAAACACTCCTGCGGGCCAGTGCCAAGCCACCCTATTCAGCCCCGAAGTCACAATTGAGATCGAGCGGTTGAAATTTCAGGCATTTCCCATAATCCTGAGATCTTCTAAGATAGATCTTATTTTGGGAATGGACTGGTTGAAGGCTCATTATGCCTCAATCAACTGTGCCACTAAAGTTGTACACCTCTTGCACCCATCGAACGAGATAGTGAATTATCAAGCTCACCTCACCCAGAACGCTGAGGCTCAAATTTATGCCTTGAACGCGTTGAATGCTTCTCCACTTGATGGGATTGAGAATATCCCAGTTGTCTGTGACTTCCCGGATGTTTTTCCAGAAGAACTTCCAGGAATACCCCCTGCTAGAGCTGTCGAGTTCGTCATCGACTTGAAGCCTGGCACCACTCCTATTGCGAAGCGTCCCTACAAGATGCCTCCGCACCACCTCATCAAGCTTAAGGAGGAAATTGATAAATCCTTAAGGAAGGGTTTCATTCGCCCTAGTTCCTCTGCCTGGGGAGCACCGACTCTTTTCGTCAAGAAGAAAGATGGAACGAATAGGTTGGTCCAAGATTATCGTCCTATCAACCAGGCAACCATTCAGAATAAATATCCACTTCCCAGGATCAACGATTTATATGACCAACTCGCAGGATCTTCGGTGTTTTCTAAACTCGACTTGAGGTTGGGTTATCACCAGATCCGTGTCCGCGAAGAGGATATTCCGAAGACTGCATTCGTTACTCGTTATGGCTCTTACGAGTACACAGTCATGTCGTTTGGCTTAACAAACGCTCCAGCTACATTCTCCCGCCTAATGAATTACATATTCATGGATTACCTCGACAAATTCGTCGTGGTATATCTGGATGATATTCTGGTTTATTCTAAGAACAAAGAAGAACATGCTAAGCATCTTCGCCTTGTTCTGGAGAGACTTCGAGAGCACCAATTATATGCCAAGTACTCTAAGTGTGAATTCTGGCTTTCTGAAGTAACCTACCTTGGACATGTCATCTCCAAGGATGGTATCGCAGTTAACCCGGAGCGAGTTCAGGCTATTCTTGACTGGACCCCTCCGAAAAATGTCAAACAAGTCAGAAGTTTACTCGGGCTTGCAAGTTATTGCCGCCGTTTCATCGAGAATTTCTCCAAGATTGCCAAGCCCCTGACTAATCTGCTTCACAAAGGCGTTAAGTTTGAGTGGATAGACAAATGTCAGGAAAGCTTCTAGACCCTCAAGGACAAGCTGACTTCTGCTCCAGTCCTTGCTCCTCCAGACTCTCGCAAAGATTTTGTGATCTTCTGCGACGCCTCTCGCCAAGGACTAGGTTGCATCCTAATGCAAGAGCGAAGAGTTATTGCTTATGCTTCGCGACAACTGCGTCCACATGAAGAGAATTACCCAGTGCACGACCTCGAACTTGCTGCTGTCATTTATGCTTTGAAGCAGTGGCGTCATTACCTCCTTGGTAATCGGTGTGAGATTTACACCGATCATCAGAGCTTGAAGTACTTATTCACTCAACCGGAACTTAATCTTCGTCAGCAGCGTTGGTTGAAAACAATCACCGATTATGACTGTGGAATTTCATACACTCCCGGCAAAGCTAATGTGATGACTGATGCTTTGAGCCGCAAGTCATACTGTAGTAACCTCATGGTAAAGCAAGCTCAACCCCAGCTATATGAAGAATTGCGCAAGCTGAATATCTGCATCGTCCCGCAAGGTTCTCTTAATAACCTTGTGATACAGCCAGATCTTGAGAAAGCTGTCAAAATTGCGCAAGCTAAAGATGCCGAAATTGGCCTAATGAAGAAAGAGCTTCACCTCCAAAAGTACAGGGATTTCTCGATTGCTGAAGATGGAACCTTGTACTTCCGAGACCGCATTGTAGTACCTCGCTTCGAGCTGATGACTGACAAAGTCATGAAGGAGGCCCATGATACACCGCTATCTATCCATCCGGGTAGTACCAAGATGTATCAGGATCTTCGTCAAAGGTACTGGTGGTCTAGAATGAAGCAAGATATAGCATGATATGTTGCCGAGTGTGACGTTTGTCGTCGCGTGAAGGCAGAACATCAGAAACCTGCTGGAATTCTGCAACCGCTCCCTATTCCTCTATGGAAGTGGGATAAAGTGCAAATGGACTTCATTACTGGTCTTCCCAAGTCTCAGAAGGGTCACGATGCTATTCTTGTCGTCGTTGACCAACTTTCCAAGGTTGCACACTTTCTGCCAGTTAAGGAGACTATTACTGCTAGTCAGTTAGCAGAGCTATAAATCTCCAGGATTGTTTCACTCCATGGTAATCCCAAGGAAATCAGTTCAGACCGTGGCAGCATTTTCACTGGCCATTTCTGGGAAAGTTTCCAGAAAGCAATGGGAACTCATATTACCTGGAGTTCAGCTTATCATCCCCAATCCCAAGGTCAAGTTGAGCGCGTTAATCAAGTGCTTGAAGACATGCTTCGAGCCTGTGTTATATCCTTCGGTAAGAAATGGGAGGAATCTCTCCCGTATGCCGAGTTCTCTTATAACAACAGCTATCAAGCCAGCTTGAAAATGGCCCCCTTTGAGGTTCTTTATGGTCGTAAATGTCGAACCCCTCTGAATTGGTCAGAAACTGGGGAATGACCTCTTGTTGGACCGGACATTATTCAGCATGCCGAAGAGCAAGTCCGAATTGTCCGGGAGAATCTCAAAGCAGCTCAAGACCGTCAGAAGAGTAATTATGATCGTAAGTGATGGGGTGTGATCTATCAACCTGGTGATCAAGCCTATCTTCGTGTCACTCCAATGAAGCGCACCCGTCGTTTCGGAATCAAGGGCAAGCTAGCTCCTCGCTATATTGGTCCTTTCCGCATCGTGGCTAGACGTGGACAGGTGGCATATCAATTGGAGTTCCCACCGCAATTCTCCCATATTCATGATGTCTTCCACGTGTCGCAACTCCGTAAGTGCTTCAAGGAATCCCCGCACCGTGCAGTGGATCATGAGATGCTCGAGCTACAAGATGATCTTTACTATAAGGAGCATCTGATCCGCATCCTCGACGAAGCTGAACGTCGAACTCGTCAGAAGACGACCAAGTTCCTAAAAGTGCAGTGGTCGAATCACACTGAAGATGAAGCCACTTGGGAATGCAAGGATCATCTTCGGGAAGAATATCCCGGACTCTTTCCTTCTACCTCCTAAATTCTCGGGACGAGAATTTCTTTTAGAGGAGGAGAACTTGTAACACCCCCTTGTAATAAGCTCTGTGACACCCTGTTAAAACTGCCAAGTCATGATCATTTGCAGTGCCAAGACATATGGGTTAATGATCCAATTCAAATTCACATTTGAAAATCAACTCAAATTCAAAAGTGAATTATAAAGTTGATCAAACACTGTTGGGAAAATGTTCATTAAATGGCAAATAATTCAGGAACATTTCTAAAATCAATATCAAAATATTTGGAGTTGGACAAGTGACTCTAACTAGATGAAACAGCACCCAAAACAGCAATATTAAATTCATTTAAAATCGTTACTAAATCAAATGGCTTCCAAAATTGTTCAAACCACTTTTTGGTGAGAGCTAATATTGCATTGCAATATTTGGGCCAACTCCCACATTTTTCAAAAGTGCACAAGTGCCCTAAACATTTTGAAACAGAAAAAGGAATAAAAGAAAAGGGAGAAGAGAAATAAGAAAAAGGAAGACGCTACTGTTGGCTGGGCCTAAGTGCACAGTGTGCAGCCCAGTCCAACAGCAGCCCACACCTTCTCCCTCCTCGTGCGTGTCAGCGCGCCCCTGGCCGAGCGCGCGCGCGCCGGCGAGCGCGCGACACCGGGGCAGCCACCGACGGAACAAGGCGCGGAGGGGATAAGGTCGATGCCCTCCACTTTGCCCCGGCCTCTCCGTCATTCTTCCCCCCTCCTCTCCTCGCTCGCCTCGCCTTCTCTTCCCCTCAGATCCACGCGAGGCCGAACGGATCCGCCGCCGTTCGTCGCCATTCTCGTGGCCAGCGACGCCGCCTCGCCTCGCCATCGTGTCCAGGAGACGCGCCGTGATCGACCACGTCGCCTGCTCCGTCGAATCGTGGCGTGGAGGCCCTGCAGCTGCTGCTCGCCGTCGCCCCCTTTCTTACTCAACTCCGGAGCTCGCCGGCGGCTGCGACCCTCTCTGCTGCTACTAAGCTCCCGCAGGTCTTTCGTGACCACTCGGTGAGCTCCTCCTCCTCCTGTCTCCCCTCGTTGCCCTCCTCGCACGCAGTAGTTAGCTGTCGCCGCGCCCGAGCTCTGTCCGTCATCGACGGGCTCGTGCCCGTGGCCATGGCCACTGTCACCTACACCTGAGCACAGCTGCGTGCTCCTGGTGCTCCCAGCAACCGAACGCGCCCGCATGCGAGCTATTCCACGCCCTCTAGCTGCGTTCCCGATGAGCGCCAGATTGCGCCGCCGCTCGCGCTCGTCGCCGGCGCCGTTCCGATGACCAAATGGTCACGGGGACGGGCCTGTTGCACTCGTCGCATCGCGCAGCTCCTTCCCAGCCTTTCCTTTTGCCCCGTAGCGCGCTGCTACTCCGTTTCCAACTATGGCCGAACTCCGGCGTCCGCCGCGTAGCTCGCCGCCATCAATTTACGCCGATTCAGGCCTAGCAAATGCCACCACTCGACGCGGCTCAGAGCGCCCGTTCGAACACCGCAAACCCCGCGCGATTTGGTGCCTCCTAGAGGAAATCCGACGCCCTCCGGCGAGTTCGCCGCCGCGGGAGGCTCGCCGGAGCTACTCCGGCGACTCCGCTGACCTGGCAAGGCGTGGGGCCCGCCCAGTGACGCTGACCAGTGGGCCCCCTGGCCAATTTGACCTGGTTGACCATGGTCAACCCTGGTTACTGTTCATCTCTGCGAATGACATGTGGGCCCCTTCCGTTAATTAGCTAATTAAACATTTTATAAATAAAACTAATTAGTTTAGCCTAATCACTCACTGACATATGGGGCCCACCCCTCTAATTAACCCTGTTAGTTAGTTTAATCCGTAGTTAAGCTAACAGAGGCTGACATGTGGGTCCCACTGGACCCACAGGTCAGTTTGACCCAGTCAGCGCCACTGTGACCGCTGATGCAGTGCTGACGTCAGCATGATGTCATAATCCATTTCTGTGATTTAAAATAATTCCAGAAAATATTTAAAACTTCGAAAAATCATATCTTTTAAACCATAGCTCGGATCGAAAAAGTTAAAACATGAAACTTGCTCAGAACGACGAGACGAGTCTGATCGTGCCGTCTGTTTCTCCATCAAAAACCCCTACGTAGAAGAACTCGTAACTCCGGACCCGTATCCGGCAGATGAATAGTGCACACACGTCGGATGTTAAATCCCAGAATAATTCTAAAATTAACTAAAATGACTTAGATGCATAATTAGGCAACCCTGCACTGCATCATAGCATCACACGCACCGTATTGCATTTGTTTGCATTATGTTTACCTGTTTCTTCCCCCTCTTCTCTCTCGGTAGACCCCGACGTTGACGTAGCTCCCGAGGCAGACGCAGCTCAGGAGTACGACTACGTCCCCGACGATACCACTGAAGACCTTGCCCTTGCCCCAGAGCAAACAGGCAAGCACCCCCATTTTGAGCATGCCTATATCGCCTATTCTCTTCTCTCTTATGCTTGCATTAGAACTGCTACTGCTACTATTTTCCTATATCTGCTGCATAGCCTGATTATTGTACCCTACTTTGTTACCTTACTGGTTATCCTAGACTGCTTAGTTTAGGCTGGGTAGAGACACGATAAAGACCCCCACTTGATCCCGACTGCCCTGCTGGATATCAGAAGACCCGATCATCGGGATTGAAGACTAGACCCTGGCACCGCACATCACTTCCCCTTAGTTGCCGACACTGCTGGGTTACCGTCGAGTGCCGAGGGTGATACCTCGTCAGCACTTCTGATGTTAACCTTGTAGGTTAGTTACTCGGTGGTGGTAAGCGAGGGTGATTCCTCCTACACCACCCCCGATAACGATGTCGTCGCGCAACTCCTCAAGTGTGGACCTCGAGGGTGATTCCTCCTACGTTCACCTTGATGATAACATCGAGCGGGAATTCCATCGAGGGTGATTCCTCAGGGTTCCCCCTTGGTGTTGGACACACGGATACCATTGATACTGTGACTTGCACTGAACCATGATACTAAAGACGGGTCGGCCCTGAGGGGTACCCGCGCGAGCTTAATGCGAAGTGATGTGGAGTCGGGTTGACCTGGATGGTGCCCGCGAGATAACTACGAGGCGTGGCCGGGCATTCTTAGCCCTTGCCGCAAGTCCTCGAGACGGGGCGACGGGGTCACATCGATCGTGAGTCTCTGCTCGTTTCCGTGCGCTCCTAATCCACTACGGTTTGGATATTTGATCCGAGGGGCCTCTGGCCCGATAGCACTAACCATCACGTGGGCATAGTATGGGCGTTCTGCGTCGTATACTTCAGCCGGAGCTTAATGGACGTCAGCGACTGAGCGGCGCGCGCTGAATTGGACTGGGAACGCAATCGCGCTTGTATAAGGGGTTGCTAGGTCTGCTTTCAGCCGCGTACGCAACATGCAGGAGTTCCCGGGGCGAAGGCCCAAGACCCCTGGGCGCATAGGTTTAGTCCGGCGTGCTGACCTCTCTGTTAAGTATTCGGTCGGGTTGCGGAGTGTTGCTTAGCCGAGGCCGGGCATGACCCAGAAAAGTGTGTCCGGCCAGAATTAAGTGAGCGTGGTGGGTAAGTTGGTGCACCCCTGCAGGGAAGAAACTTCTATCGATAGCCTGTCCTACGGTAACGGACACTCGGAGTTGTATCCCGATCGGTACAACTAGAACTTGATATGAGAACTGGATAGTACGGCTCTGGGATTGCTTTCTCGCAGGGAGTCGAGAAAGGATCTCAGGTCGAGGTTGATGATACTACTACTACTACTATACATTATGTTGATCTGCTCTCTTCTATTGCTGCAAGACTGTCGAAGATTGTTGAAGATGCTAGTCTTCGATAGGACTAGGCTTTCCCCTCTATTCTGGCATTTCTGCAGCCCAGTCCACATATACAGCCCCCTTTGAAAATGATGCATATGTAGTGTAGATCCTTGCTTGCTGAGTACTTCGGATGAGTACTCACGTTTGCTTTATTTTCTTTTTCTCCCATATTCCATTTGATGCCACCAGACGACGGAGCCCCTGAGTCAGACGCCCCAGCCGACGACCAGTACTACTACCCGCCTGGCGAGTACTACTACTACGAGGAGCCGACTGACGTCCAGGAGTAGGATCGGAGGGTCCAGGGCAGGAGGCCTACGCCTTTCGATCATAGTATTTTATTTTACCCCGCCTCTGTGAAGGCCTATTTCTCTCTCTGTAATATATCTGTACTCAGATATCTGATGCTTCCGCTGACGCTTGTAAGCCATCGAGCTATGTATTCGAGCCCTTGAGGCCCTGGCTTGTAATATAAAGCTTGTATGACTTTATTTATGTTTTAGAGTTGTGTTGTGATATCTTCAAGTGAGTCCTTAGGCTTGATCGTGCGCATTTGCGTGTATGATTAGTGCACGATTAAGCCGGGGTCGTCACACAAGTGGACCAGGATGGACGATGTCCCACATGTCGGCGAATGAAAGTATTCTTTCCGATATCAAGGACGAGCAAGGAGTATTCATTATTTATTTTGGATGAAAACTATTGTATCCACTGTTACGACGGAGGAGTGTGAAACACGGCAGCCAAGTGAACTTGGCATGTGCACAACTCCCTCCTTCCTCGTGTACCATAGTGTTGACTATAAGGTTGGCTATGAGGTTACAACTTTTTCTCACTTTCTCTCTATCTATTTCCTTTCAAATGTTTTTTACCTTCTTTTTTTAGACACGAATGTTTTTTATACCTAGTAGAACGTGTAGAGACGGGCTCTTGCATTAGAGCCCACTCCTTCACTTTTTCAATGCCTCTCTCCTCCACATAAGCGGGCTTATAGCCCTGTATTGTACTTCCTCGGAATGCGGGCAGCTGGCGCCTGGGGGGAGCGCGCGCGGGAGGGGGGAGGGGTTTTCTGTGGGCCAGGGTGGTCAGAAGCGGGCTTGGGAGCGGTCCGGACTCCCGCATGGCCATCTCACATTATCACCATATTTCTTGGAGTCCATGTGCGGCGGGCGGGCAATCTCTTCTCCCTCCCCGTCTCTCTCTTCTCAGCCGACGCCCGCCGAGCGATTAGATTTCGGCTATCAACGGTTTATTCAATTGCAGTCCCACATGTCAGTGAAAATGCAAGACAAAGCAAATTTCATATTAACCGGATGAAATTCATTACATTTCGAAAACTTTTCCTATAAACCAGACGAAATTCATTACATTTTTCGCACAAACCATACTAAAACCTACTGTAAACCTAATCTAAACGATCGCCGGCGCCCGACCACCATGTCCGGCCCTCCTCATCCGCCTCGGCTTTGTCCAGCTCCGCCTCCATAACCTCCTCCTCTGGAGCACAAGGTTCTGAAGATTTCTGCCTCCACATCGTCGTCAAGCGGCTAATCAGCCGCCGATGTTTACCCCACCAAGCTTGGCGTCGACGGAGTGGAGCGGTGGCCTTCCTGGGACCAGAGCGGCGGTGACCTACCATGTACTACTCTTCCTCGCTGCCGGCTGCGCCCCCACACGCGTGCCGGCTTCGTGGTCGTGGCGGCGGAGGGCGGCCGGGGGGGAGCCGACGATGTCCTTCGTCTGCTCCTGCGACAGTACGTCCAACAGAGCTTTGGAGCGCGCCCGGAGCGGAGCCGGCGATGTCCTTCGTCTGCTCCAGTGACAGTACGTCCAAGAGAGCTTTGGAGCGCGAGGAGGCCATGGTTGGAGTGGTGCCGACAGAATGAAGGGACCGGAGGAGAATGACTGTGGGTCTGTGGCTATGGCTGGGGCTGAAGTTAATATAGCGGGCGAATGGCAATGAGCCGCGGCAGACGAATGGACAGCTGGCGCCGGAGTAGGTTCGTCGGTGGCCGCGTGTCATTAATGTGGGCGGCGGAAGGACGGATGGCCGTGGTGTCATTAACGCGGAGCAGTCGCTTGCACCGGGATGCCGCGCGGGTGGCGCTCTCTCGGCCGTCGCACTGCTACAATGTCGGCGCCTCTGAGAGGTCGCGTCGGGCGTGAATGCGGCATTGATGTTCTGGAGCGACGATTACCGTTTTAGGCAGGAAGCGCGCGCGAGCGAGGGAAGGGGTTTCGGTGGGCCAGGGCGGTCAGACGCTGGCGTGGTGGTATATTGTTTTTGTAGTTTGCAAAAGTACTCAATTAATGTGGCAGTTGACTTTTTTTTCTATGATCAACATACACCCTACAAAGCACCGTGTTCAAATTTGGCACTTCTCCGGGTTCATTTACCATATTTAGGCCATTATGTGCATTTTGTAGAAATTTACTGCCACCATCCTGATTTATTGGTCCCCTTAGTATTTTGTGCCAAACTTTGACCACAGATTGAACTAAGAAAATAATAATGCATGTCACCAAAAAGTATATCATTGGATTCGTATTTAAACATAGTTTCTAGTGATATTATTTGTAGTTACATGCATCAACCAAGACGGAGGTAGTAGCGCAGAAACATCAAATCCCAGGACATGAAATGTCGTTCAATCACGATGCACGCACGCGGTCCGCGTGGCTGGGGTGGCCGCCCATCAGAAAGCAACCCACAATAGGGTCAGCGCACACAGTTTCCAGAGGCTATGGAAATTAACCGTGTGTGGTAATAAATGACCAGGATTGAAGGGGGATCCAAATTTCCTTCGTCGTCTGTCCTTGAGCTCTTGACAAACCAATGCACTATACTGTTATCCAGCTACTCCGCCCCTCTCACCAAGCATCGTTCATGCCACAGCTCCGCACACTAACCGGTAAGCAAGCGATGGCATCCCGCCGCGCCGAGTTCCTCGCCGCCCACGACAGCACACAAAATGGTAGGGAAGCGATGGCATCCCGCCGTGCCAAGTTCATTGCCGCTCGCGACCTCACACCTACGTGGGCGGACTTTGAAGCTGCCAAGGCCGAATGGGCGGTAGAGCAAGAGGCGGCCAAAGCCGCACAGAGGGAGCGGAAAAGGCAGAAAGCACTCAAGAAAAGAGAGTCCCGCTGCCGCAAGAAAGAAGAGGACGCACGTGTTGCTGAGAAGAGCTCGGCGGAGATCCAAGCACGATGGGGTGTCGCCGACAAAGCCGGGAAGGAGTACTAGTAGTTAGTGTGTGTATCTGTGTCGCCCGTACGTTTGTTTAATTAATTACGAGCATCTACCAATACTAGTTACTACTGTAGTTTTTAGAGCAAATTACCAGTACATTAGCCTAGATTCAATGGAAAAATTCCTATCCTATGCATCAAATGGCATCTCTTTCTCTATAGGAATTGAGATGCATGTCATCTCACTTCCTATGATTTTCCTATTCCTTTAAAATTCCTATCCTATGAACCAAAGGAGGCATCCGCTGGTGTACAGTAATACTGTAGCTAGCAATATTGCTGGTAGAGTAGTTTTCTTCAAGAAGCGGAATTCTACGAAGTCATGATGGTTCCTTCGTCCGAGCAACTTTACAGTGGGAAAGGTTGGGCTTGTGATTTGATGGCTCATTAGTCATTATTATTGCGGCGCGACGACCGGGGTGACTCTCCCCTAGAGTTCTGCGTGCATGGCAAGTGGACCAGGATGGTCGACGTCCCACATGTTGGCGAACGAAAGTATTCTTTCCGATAACGAGGAGCAAGGAAACCGCGTGGTATAGTATCACTGCTGATTTATATTTATTTTTTATTTTTGATGAAAGCTATCATTTCAACTCTTATGACGAAGGAGTGCAGAACACGGCACATGCTAGATGTCCCACACGTCAGTGAAAGGAGTCGGACATGAACAGCGTGGTAGAGCGTCTCCACTTCTTCCACTTCTAGGTCAGAGACCACACGTAGTACTAGTAGTAGTAATATATAACGATACAAAGTGCGATCCGGAGAGACAGACGCGTCTAGTTGGAAGGTCTCGGACCATACACATAAACAAATATAAAACCTAATATGTGCATTGCCACGTACATCATAATATCACCGTGCATTGCCATGCAGGTTCATACTATTTGTGGCTTTCTACTTCACTTATTGCGCTACATTACTCAGGTTCGTACATCCCTGCGTACATGTCCATCTCGAAGTTCCAGTCCCACGTGTTCTTCATAGATGGCACGATCCATAACGGTGGGCAACGGGAGTCCATATCATCGCAGCTTCTTAGTGTGGCTCCCCACGATGGAGACTCATCCAAACTGAAGCGGCATACATCAGGGATAGGGGCGTTCAAGATATGAATCCGTCGGTGCGCAATGAAAACGCACCCGTTCTTCATGAACGGCAGGGCGTCGGCGTCGTGCTCGGAAGGTGGCATCGTTTGCACTATGGGGTAGTTGTCCCCAATGAAAATCGAGTACTCTTCAAGTGTATTCATCTGCACCCAGGTAGCATCACGGGGGTCGAACACGCCGCCGTCCATCTGGTACACCTGGCATCTCAAACCTAGATACATGGTGACATGCATGGTTATGGTCCATGCAGTATAATAAGGTGACGTAAGCAGAGGATACGGATTAAAATAAAATACTTGATATTGCTTATTTCTATGAGGGGGAAGGGAAGCAATGTATAGACCAGCTGCGGCATGGGCGACGACAAACAGTTTGAGAGTGTTACCTGGGCCGTGTACATAAATTAAAGGAGGAGTAGTTTTGTTTGATGGGATTATGGCTACCTAGCTAGTACTACACGTAATTGAAATTGTTAAGTCCTTTATAGTTTATATACAACTAGCATTATAAAGTTGCGTAGATGACTATCCCAATCAATAAAAAAATAAGGAAAGAACTACTCCTGCTCCTGGAGTATAAAGAGACATGTACTGAAATGTTATAAGATGACATGGCAATAAGATATACCATAGCTCCTGGCTCTACTACTCTTAGATCGGAGAGAAGGGATTACCTGGATACATGATCAGGGTTCGATCGTGATAGATCGTGGCACCTTGTTGCCCTTCAATGGTACCATGGGTAGCGACTGCTAAGATAGTACGTCCCAACTGGGTGTTGTCAGCTACAAGGTTCCAAGTTAGACCAAATGGCCCATGCACATCCACGATTGGTGATCTGATTTTGATCGGGGGATGACTTTGCCCTGCATAATCGTGCAAATAAGGCGGAATTCATAGAAACCAGACGAAAATTATACATTTTGAAAACTTTTCATATAAACCGGACGAGATACATTACAGTTTTCATACAAACCGGAGTAAAACCTACTCTAAACAAGTTGCAACTGTAATGTGGGCGGCGCACGGACGACGGCCGGCCATGGTGTCCTTTGAGGCTACTCATATTGGGGAGTATCATATAATACAATATACTAGTGCATGATATTAGTGTATAATATACTACTTTTATAGTGCATGGTATCATAGAGTAGTATCATAGATGATCATATTTATTGCCATGCATGACCCCCTGTCTCTTCTTTAATTCTCTGCCACATCACCATGTATGCTATTCCCGAGTGTATGTACTACCCACTATGGCCAGCTTCGACGCGGAGCGGTCGCGTGCACCGGGAAGTGGCGCTCTCTCGGTCATCGCGTTGCTTCAAAGCCGGCGCTAGTGAGAGGTCGCCTCCGCTCTGATCGGGCATTAATGCGGCATTGACGCTCTGGGGCGGCGCTGACCGTTTCAGGCGGGAAGCACCCGCCGGCAAGGGAGGGGGTTTGGGTTGGCCAGAGCGGTCAGACACGGGCGTGGTGGTGGTATTGATTTTGTACCATTTCTGGTGTAGTACTGGTAGTTTGCAAAACTACTCAATTATTGCACTCAGTTTCCTAAAAAATTGTGGTAAAAAATGTTACTTGCAATGCATGCATGCGTGACCAATATATATGACCAATAAAAAACTACTACATGCACACAATGATTTAATGCACATTGTAATCTCAACATGTGACGGGGAGCTCTAAATTTGAATTTGAAACTTATAAAACAGAAAAATTCAAAACAAATAAACTGGAAGAGAGGGAGTATACCGTAGGATGTGTCCCATACAAAAAAAGTCCCCTGGTTTGTCACGGCGAAGATGCGGTCAGAAAGGAGCACAACGTCTTCGTACTCGTACGGCAACAAATCGGCCGCAGACAGCATGGTCCACCTTTGACCGCCATGTGCAGGGTTCGTGAAAGCAATCGCGATGTCGAACACCGCGATGAGAGTGTAATTTTGGTTGGCGGACGACCTTATCGGGGCTTCCGGGATTGCTATCTTCTTCAATCTCACCGTGGTTCCATCGTACCAATTCAGGCGATGGCCCATTGCATGGCTGATCCCAATGTTGGACAAAGGTTCTACGGGAACGGTGTCACTATTGTAGATGTTGTGCAAATTGATGTTGGTACCCTCCCGTACATATGCAAGCCAATCTCCACTGGCACCAAGCCTAACCTGTGAAATAGTGGGCAGCGGGGGAATTAGGAAATGGACACGAAAGTAGTCTTTAGAATGCATTTACTACATGATCAAACTCATCACTTACCTGCTCATCGGACAAAATCCAAGTGCCCCTCAACGTCGGCATCTCAAGGGGCGTCAACTTGCAACTACGACCATGCCGCGCTGGAGAGACCCCCAAGGAAACATCCTCGTCCTCGAGGACGCATGGCAGACCAACTAGCATGGCCTTCTCCCATGCATATTTACGCACCCTCTTGAAATATTTGGTGCAAATACCGCTAAGTCTTGCGGATGTGAGGAAGTCGCAGCGACTTACGATTTATCCCAAAGGATCATCGTCCAAGGTCTCCCAACCTCGACGAGGACAAGAAGCACCACCGCCTTGCGAATCCATGGCAATGGCGACGAACTGCCTTGTCCCTTGTGGAGCTGGTTTACACGAGAGGAGATGGTAACTGCAAGGCTTCGTCCCTTCAGAAAGGATGTTCTGCGGGCGCGCACTAGTGCAGTTTATATTTGAGATTAGGGAGCTGGCGGGCGGTTCATTGTACGACACGTTCGCGTCCATCCACTAGCCCGGAATTAAAGCACGCACGACATTTACAGCGACTAGGATTAGTTTGTTTTCCGGGCGCATGGACCAACGCGGACTAGCGGACCTCGTTGCCCTTTTTCGAGCACGACTTCGACAACTACGTGCGTGACATGCGTGCATGTAGATCTTGCGTGACCAAACATCGTGCGAGGTGGAGCGGTAGGCTGTCAAACTACAGCCTGCATGTTCTAGCCATGTCACTCCGCTAGTGTACTATGCATTGTTTGGCACGAACGTTCCTTGGAGCTCGTGCTGCAACTGGCGTACTAGTACTCGACAGCCCGCTTCCCTTCTCCTTCCTCTTCCACCGCCCGGGCACGTCCGCGGGAAGTGACCAGTCAACCCTAATGATGCATGCATGACCACTAAAATTTCCTTTCTCTCATCTCTATGAAATAAATGTAGTGTGAGACTTAAAGCCCTTTAAGTCTGAGTATAATGGAAATCTATTTTTTTAGACGGGCCCTATAAACAAGAAAGGAGGGAGTATTAGAATTATTATTTTTTAACAAACAAAAGGCGCTCGCCATTCATTCATCTTAAAAGCAGTTTACATTGAGGAGTAGTACTAGATATCTCAAATCCATACATACCATGCAATAGTAGAACTAGTACTACTAAGTACTACATAACCTAAGCTAGACCACACTACTCGTCGTCGGAGATGGGTAGGCGGTCGCATGCTGCAACTCCAGCTCCTCCTGCTCCTCCTCCAGTTTGGCGAACATCTCGTTGATCCCCCACTCCCGCTGGCAGTGGAAGCGGCGGTTGGCCTCCACCTCGGCCTCCGACTGGATGGACTCAAGGATGGCCTGCTGTTCCGCCACCCCGCGTCGTCGTCCTCCTCCTCCGGCTCCGCTTCGCCCGCGTCGTCGTCCTTCTGTTCCGGCTTCGCGTCGCCCTCATCGTTGTTCTCCTCCTCCGGCTCCGCGTGCTACTCCGCTTCCACCGCCTCCTCCTGTGGCTCCGGCTAGTCCGGATTCCGGAGGCAGGGCAGCTGCGATTCGGGCTTCGCGCTGCCTCCAGATCTCCGGAAGCATATCAAAGCGCCGCTCCGGCGGGGGCATGGCGTATGTCGTTACCTTCGGCCGGGCCATGGCTATCGGGCGACAGCGACCGGAGAAGAGGCGGCGGGAGGGGAATGAATGCGGCTACTGTTTGGGTTCGCCGTCCGGCTTAAATAAATGCGCTCCATCACGTGTACCCGCGTGTGCACAAATTGTACACATACGGGTCTGTTTAGGGGGCGTCACGTAACTGGTATGTGTGTGAGATTCTGAGAGACAGAGTGTGTGTGCGCGCCTCTACTCTTCGGACATGTACTCCATCTTTTGCATCAGGATATAAGTATAATGGTTACTACACTTTAGCTTGTGATTTATACCATTTACGTGGCCATATTAATGTGGTTGTGTAAAAAAAGTCACTTGCTGCTCGTGATTTGCGTTAGTATATAATTATGAGAAGTTTGCTAACTACTAAAATAAAGTGGAATTTTTCCATGTTATGTAAGTAAATTAAGATGATTGATTATCATATGGGTAAGGTTGGACGAAGGGTGGTAGGAACAAATGCTCCACCTAGAGTATGTGTGTGTGTGAAATGGAGTCTTATAGTGTGTGTGCGAAACTGAGTCTTTGGTAGGGAAAGTAATTAAGTGTGTGTGGCTTCATCGTAGAGAGGTGATGTGTATGGCAGAGGTCTCCAACGAGGGGGGTACGAGAGAGAAGAGGCCCATAAAGAGGGAAGAGAAGGAGTGTGCGCGTGAGAGGAGTGGACATCGAGATAACGTGTTTGTTCGAGAGACACCGAGGAAGACTAATGTCGATGGTGCATGTAGGCGGGAATTAAATGAAGGGATAGTCTTATTGGTTTCTGGGATAGAGGGAAGGAGTGGGAGAGGGGGTAGCTAGAAGGAGATAGTTAAGTGTGAGTGTGTGTTTTAGAGAAGAGACCCATCCAGACGGAATTCATGTGCACACAAGAAGATAAAGATTCGATGTGGGGTGAGGGTTGAGGGTAATTAACTACGTATGGAGACATATGAGACCTTTGAACGTGCATGTGCGAGAGGTATACATACGTGGGATGTGTGTGTGTGTCTGTGTGTGCGCGCATGATCGAGATAACAGAAAGGAGACATAAGTCATGAGATCAACGGGATGGGGGAGATGGATCGGTATGAGTATGACAGTATGCATGCATGTGAGAGTGGAGGGAAGAAGGCCCGATGATTTAGCATGTGTGTTTTTTTCTTTAAGAGAAAGTGGCATGGGCTGGAGCATGCATCTATGGCGAGGAGAGAGAGCGAGACACAACGTGTGTGCAAAAGAGATCGACCTATAGATGCATGTATAGAGAAACACATATAGTGTGCGTGATAGGAAGCAAGAGTGCATGCGAGAAAGAAAGGTTGACGGAGAAACAAATAGATAGAGGGATAGAGATGCTAGCTAGAGGGACATCGGGCAGTTTGTGTGTTAGAGTTAACAGTCAAGTGGTTCAGAGGGGTGAGTTATGTGTGTGCGAGAGAAAGATAAAAAGAGGGTGCATGAATACATGTAGAGAGAAACATATATAGTGTGCGTGATAGGAAGAAAGAGTGTGGGCGAGAAAGAAGGTTGGTGGAGAAACAGAGAAATAGAAAGATAGAGATGCTAGCTAGAGGGAGATCGGCTAGTGTGTGTGTTAGAGATAATAGTCAAGTGGATCAGAAGGCTGAGTTATGTGTGTGGGTGGGAGAGAGGGTGCATGTGAGTGACATACAAACGAATATCAGAGAGAAATGAGATCCCGAGAGATGGAGTTTTGTGTTTGCGAGAGAGAAAGATGTTTCACAAGGAGAGTCATAGCTAGAGAGACATATCAGGGAACGCGAGATATCCCTAGGGAGAGAGGGTGTCTGAGCGACATACAAAGGAAATGGTGGAGAGATATGAGACCCTGCGAGACGGAGTTTGTGTGTGTGAGAGAGAGATATTTAAGAGGGAGAGTCGTGGCTACTGAGACATAGGGAGCGCGAGACATCTATGTGTGTGAGGGTGTGTGTGAGCGGCATACATGGGAATAGTAGAGAGAAATGAGACCCCGGGAGACAAAGTTTGTGTTTGTGTGAGAGAAAGAGATTTCACAGGGAGAATCATAGTTAATTAGAGACACATAGTAGTGAGCGAGATATACTTCGAGAGAGATAGAGTGAAGGTCGAGGGAGAGAGTACCGTCAGTGTGTTACGGAGATAAAAGACTGTTGTCGACATACAAGTAGCACGAGAGATACCCGTGAGACGGTGAAGGCGTATAGGTCTAGAGAGATATATAAGCATGAGTGATAGCTATATGAGACGAATATCTGGATTAAAGGGGATTCAAATATTTAAACTAGAGATCAGGACATCGATAAATATCATAACGAAAATTGGTCTATCAAACATGCATATTCATTTGAATTTGGGGACACATGTAATGTTATTTAGTTTATCAATATTAGTGATCCATAGGCTTTTTAATTAGAGACAATGCATGGTTTATATGCAATTAATGTCTAAACGGGATTACACTATATATATGCTGCGTGTGTCAAACACATTATACGTGTTTGAGAAGTAAAAAAAAACCACATGAAACACACATTAATTGGAGACAGTTAGCGAGGAATGCATACATTGGATTTCAACATAAAGTGGTTTCAAATATTTGAAAAGCCAAATTAAGATGGATTCAGCCTTATGAATCTGAGATCATGCCATTTGTAAACCATATTTATGTATAAAGGGTGTTGTGCTTTTGAAAGTATATAAAAATGATGTATATAGATTTGTATTGGAATACAAAATGGATCCTACCCGAAAAAAAGAATACAAAATGGATTCAAATTGAGTTGGCACGGTAAACGTGCAATCTTTTTCTCCAAAAATTTGAACGAAGCGGCGTAAAATCGAGGAGATGGAAATTACTGCCTAACCCTGACACACAAAACCAGTCTGCTCAATTTCTATAGATTTCGATAGGGGCAGGCTTGTAATTTCACTCAAACATGACATAACCGCCTCTCACCCTGATTCATACATGGCGAGCGCCAAAACACAGTTTCTCCTCGGCCGAAATTGCCTCTCACCTCCTCGGATTCATACAGGGTGGGCGCCAAAACAAACTCTCCTCGGCCGAAATCTCCGTCGGCAAATATTCGTGGTATGCGAGATTACCGTCCTATCCCCAACCGACCAATATTGCTGTGATGTAGGAAAATATAAACGGGGGCTAAGTTTGTAAATTTCCTCGCATTTGAGACAAGCGCGTCCTGAAGACATGGTTCCCCCTACCTCTCTCCCTCCATTTCCCCATTCGTACTCCGTGGGCGCCAAAACACCCTCTCCACCGTAGTTTCCTCCGTCCGCCACCCCATCCACCCCCGTCCTCCTCCACCATGCCGGAGCTGTTACCCCGGCGCCGTCGTCCATTACAAGAGATCGACCTCTCTCATCCACGGCTTTGGACCAGGATCCTTGCATCGCGTCCTCTCGCTTCATCCGTGCCGTCGTCCACCTTGCCGAGCCAGCTCGTACGACCGTCTCGTCCACCGCGCCGGGATATTTCCCTCGCCACCACCGTCTGCCCTCCTAGATCTGCTTCCACGCCGCCGACAGCCATCGCTACCGCAACACCCTCAACGTCTCAGCAGATGCTTACACGGTGTCACACCAGAGGCGATACTCTTTCGTATCTGCTCAAGTTACTTATCTCAGCAAGAAAATAGATCGCCACTGCTTTACTGTGATTTCTTGTCCATCACTTAGAATCTTACTTGTTAGTTGAAACCAAACATTGGTTGCGAAGTTGCCTTTGTCCGGTTTGCACCTTCAGATCCGCCATGGCACGCTCACCACTATACTCGCAATGCTTATGGTTTTCCCCTTTTATATTTCGCATTAGCTTAAATGACAGTCGACTGAATTTCAATTTGGGGTTAGTCCATTTTTGGGAGTTCACCCGAGTTCGCCGGAGGGAAGGAAGGGGATCGCCGGAGGGCTGCCCCATTATCTATCTTAGGGTTTCGGGTGGGGACAGTGGTTGTGGGGGGCGGTCGTCGGGCTATGATGGGGCCTCACCGGAGGCAAAACTCGACGCAGGTGGGCGGGTGGGGGTGGGGTTGGCTAGAGGGATGGCCGGGGCCGCCGGAAGACAGTAGGTGGTGGGCAGTGCAGGGGAGGGCGGGGGCCGTTGGTTCGGCCGGCGGCCCGTGCGGTGGTCTATAGGGGAAGAATAAGAGGCGAGGAAGAAGAAGGGTTAGGAGACGTAGGATCTTCATCCAACCGCCTGAAATGGTCGACTGACCCAAATGACAAAAGTCAGGCGACTTGCGTCAAGACATTCCCATATATTCAGTAACATCTTCGTAGGTGCTTCGAGATGTGCAAGCAGTGCTCCTAAACCCATCAAGCTAAACAACATGCCACTCATAATAACAAACTTAGTTGCTCAAATACAAATCTGATATGATGCTGACATGTTGTACCAAAACAGAGAATGTTTAATTGGTCAGCTAATGTTCCTACTTTACTTTCGAAAAGCACGTGCGCCACATATTGAGGGACAACAGGGAGTTGCATTCTTTATGCGCTCTGGTTCATCATGTGTGGGCAACAAACATTTTATTATCCAAAATCTGCTTGCTCTTCTTTAGCATGCTCCTCTTCTATTCTTCTTTAATAAGTACTCCCTCCGTTCCTAAATATAAGTCTTTGTAGAGATTCCTCCATGGACTACATACGGAGCAAAATGAGTGAATCTACACTCTAAAATGTATCTATATACATCCATATGTGATCCATAGTGGAATCTCTACAAAGACTTGTATTTAGGAACAGAGGGAGTATAATAGTAGTAAAGTATGTTCCTTGTAGTGAAGAGGAGCAGGGACATTTGCAGTGTACAGGTCTATTCGGTCGCTTGTCATAGACACTTTCAACTCTTCGTGTTGGTCTACCGTAATATCCAGTAAATGCTGGGAGCTGTGTCGCCTTTGAGAATTAGAGTGACAGTAACAGTGCTGCGCCTTCAGTTGTAGAGAGCTGGTATCTGAAGCCTTTCTAGCCGTTCCGGCAATACTTGCACATATTTTCCAGCTTTCCCGATTTTACTCGTGATGCTTAGGGTTTTACCATTATATCTACACTATGATCTGTGTAGGTGCTTTGTGTCGTACTAGCAGCAGTCCACTCTTGAAGCTAAACAACACACGAATCATACGTCCAAAGCTTACTTCTTCAAATACGAATGTGATATGATACTGACATTAGTTAACAGACACACATTTAATTGGTCAGCTAATGCTCCCACTTGAGTTTCCAAATGCATGTGGCCACATATAGAGAGACATCATGGGATGGCATTTATTTGGGCGCTCTGATTCATCATGGGTGGGAAACCAACATTATAGAGAAAGAAGCGGAATCTCAATAATTAATATGCTTCCCCTTCTATTCTTTAACATGTTCCTCTTCTGTTCTTCTTTAGTAAGTACAGTATGTTCCTTGTCGGGAAGGGGAGCAGGGACATCTGCAGTCGACAGCTCTATTGGGCCACTTGTGCTACATGATTTCAGCACTTCGAGTTGGTCTGCCATAATATCCAGGAAATGGTGGGAGATGTGCGGTCTTTGATAGACTAGACTGATAGTAAGAGCAATGCGCCTTCAGATGAATAGAGCTGGCATGTAGGTGGTCGATAGGCTTTATATTAGTAGCGGTAATACAACCCCGTGTTTTCCAGCCAGTTCCGCTTTCCTGACTTATTTATGATTGATATGGTGTACCCCTTTTATCTACACTATGATCTGCCTAGTAGTTGTGCGCTCTCGTTATCATGGTTTGGCAATAAACTTTCTATATAGTATATTATGAACCTATCATCTGCCAACTATCCTTACATCTGGAGCTCCCAACAGGGAGCCTATTTTTTGTGTAGTTGTGCCAGATTATATTATCTATGCACCATATTACAGCACACATGGGCTCTCTCATCAGAATCCATTGATAGCACACAAGGGTTTACAGGGAGCCACTATTATATGAGAATATCCTCTTCATTACAAAGATAATCTCACTACTATTTATGTTTTCATGCTTCCCAGATATTGTACGTAATCACAATGAATATAAGAATGCGCACATCAGAAGAATATTGCGGAACAGTTCAATGGGTAACAAACTTGGCATCAAGGGATTGAGGTCCATTCTGGATGCAATGAAACCCACATGCTCCCGACCTACATATTCGTATTCAGCATATGATCCTAATGACTATTCTGAGCTCAAGGAGTCAAAGGCATATGGCCTATCCTATTCATCCAATAAGGTGCTTGTTCTAATTTAGCAAGGTTTTATTGGTTGCACGTATCTTGCATAAGGTGTCTTGCATTTCTTCTGTTTCGTTGCACCGCCATCTACTTAGTTTACTCATGATATATGTGAAGATGCCATGCCCATCCATTATCAATACCTATTCCATTTGTCATCATACTCCCTCCGTCCGAAAAAGCTTGTCCCTCAAATGGATGTATCTAGCACCAAGTTAGTGCTAAATACATTCATTCAATGCACAAGCTTGGGACAAGCTTTTTTGGATGGAGGGAGTACCATGTTTTTTCATTCAAATGATGTTCTTGTGTTTCAGACATCCAAAAGGAAGAGGGTGATTGTAGAACCTGAGGGAGTACAAGCAAAGTCCTTGAAAAAGGTGGTGGTACCGGAGAAATTAGATAGCACCCCACTTATATTGGCGATAGAACCAGCGCCACAAAACCTAGGATATCGCAACTATGCTGCTCGCTGCTTTGCTCTTGTTAGTACCTGTTGTCCTATCGTTGTATTTACATTCATACCTGGTGGATTATGTGACATCATTGTGCATTATAGCTTGCTTATCCACTGTTCGCTCCAAATTATCATATCTATATTAATGCTTACATTAATGTAGAATAAACCCAATGCTTACGTAGAAGTTTTGCTCTGCATTGTTCTTGTAAGTATCTGTTGTCCTTCATCACTGTACTTATATTGTCAGCTAGTTGTTCATGTACACTTTGCAGCTTATTCCCTTGCCCTCCATTTTCTACACATCACATCTATATTTACTATTGCCAAAATATTGAATAAAACCAATGCTACTGAAGAAGTTTAGCTCTGCATTGCTCTTGTCAGTGCCTTTTGCATGTATGTTGTACTTACATTTATAGTCTGCATCTTAGCTTTAATAATCGCCATTTGTTCTTATATTATCACATCTATATTTACTCTTAACAAAATGTAGAATAAAGGCAATGCTCTTGAAGAAGAGTCTATGGTAAAGTTCTTGAATTGCCCTCCCCCCAATCAATATGGACAAGGGCTTTATAGAGCCGATCTTCACTACTAACGTAAGTTTGTCCTCCTCAAGCCTTCAAACTTTGTTGTGTATATTTGGATAGCTATGACTGCAAATGCTGTTTATTTTTGTCGTCTGCATCAAATTGCATGTTCAAAGTTTATTACGAAGAAGTACATAAACATAAGTTTGTCCTTCTCAATTTTAGTTTTTAGTTGCACAACCAAGTTTCTTATTCATACCATGTAAATTAAACTAAACATAGCAAGTTATCTTCTTTAGCACTGCATGTATGCTTGTGTTCTTATCTGTAATCCAGTGGTGTGGTGAAACTACCAACTCCAGCACAATGTCATATCCTGCTATGTCTTAACTATGAACAATGCCATATTATGTTAATGTTATTTAAATCATGTCTCTTTATTTACCAATCTGAAATGGTATAAACTGACATTACACTCACCATTCATGCTTATATGTTGTTTAGCCCTACATGTATGCTTGTGTTCTTGATATGTAATCCAGTGGTGTGGTGAAGCTGGCCGCTCCTGCACAATGCCATTTCCTACCGTCTTAACTATGAACAATGCATATTATGTTAATGCTATTTTAAACAGTGTCTCTTTATTTCTGACTAAGAAATGAGATGAATTGACAGCACTGATGCTAATACATGCAAAACTTGTTATCTACCTACTTGTTTCTCTTTCAGGGTGACATCACTGATGCTAGGAAGAACTGCCACAATGATAGTGAGACGAACCCATTGCTTGTCCCTCCAACATATATTCCAGAGAAGAAGGCAACACATCTTGAGGATAGCGATACAACCCCAAAGTCATGTCTTGATGTAGTGTCGAACTTACTCGCTAATAGCAGTGACACAAGGTCGATGAAGTCGCCGCCTGAATCTGTTCGAATTCTTCAGTCTAAAATTCAAGCAGATAGACATGATGACCCACAAGTATAGGGGATCAATCGTAGTCCTTTTGATAAGTAAGAGTGTCGAACCCAACAAGGAGCAGAAGGAAATGACAAGTAGTTTTCAGTAAGGTATTCTCTGCAAGCACTGAAATTATAAGTAGCGAGTAATTTGATAACAAGGTAATTTGTAACAAGCAAGCAACGGTAACGGTAACAAAAGTGCAGCAAGGTAGCCCAATCCTTTTGAGGCAAAGGACAGGCTAAAACGGTCTCTTATGATAAGCAAAGCGTTCTTGAGGGTACACGGGAATTTCATCTAGTCACTTTCATCATGTTGGTTTGATTTGTGTTCGCTACTTTGATAATTTGATATGTGGGTGGACCGGTGCTTAGGTGCTGTTCTTACTTGAACAAGCCTCCTACTTATGATTAACCCCCTCGCAAGCATCCACAACTACGAGAAAAGTATTAAGAATAAATCTAACCATAGCATTAAACTTTTGGATCCAAATCGGTCCCTTATGGAATAGCGCATAAACTAGGGTTTAAGTTTCTGTCACTCTCGCAACCCATCATCTAATAACTACTCCACAATGCATTCCCTTAGGCCCAAATATGGTGAAGTATCATGTAGTCGACGTTCACATGACACCACCAAGGGAATCACAACATACATACCATCAAAATATCAAACACATATCAAGCTCACATGATTACTTGCAACAAGATTTCTCCCGTGACCTCAAGAACAAAAGTAACTACTCAAAAATGATAATCATGCTCAAGATCAGAGGGGTATTAAATAGCATAATGGATCTGAACATATAATCTTCCACCAAATAAACCATATAGTAATCAACTACAAGATGTAATCAACACTACTAGTCACCCAAAAGCAACAATCTAAGGTTCCGGTACAAAGATTGAACACAAGAGATGAACTAGGGTTTGAGAGGAGATGGTGCTATTGAAGATGTTGATGGAGATTGCCCTCCCCAAGATGGGAGAGTTGTTGGTGATGATGATGACGATGATTTCCCCCTCCGGGAGGGAAGTTCCCCCTGCGGAATCGCTCCGCCGGAGGGCAAAAGTGCTCCTGCCCAAGTTCCGCCTTGAGACGGCGGCGCTTCATCCCGAAAGTCCTCTCCTTATTTTTTCTAGGTCAAAATGACTTATATACCAGAAGAGAGGCATCGGAGGTGGGCCGAGGAGGGCACAACCCACCAGGGCGCGCCCAGGTGGGTTGTGCCCACCTGGTGGGCCCCCTGGCACGCCCAGGTGGGTTGTGCCCACCTGGTGGGCCCCCTCTGGTACTTATTTACTCCAATAGTTCTTATATATTCCATAAAAATTCTCCGTGAAGTTTTAGCTCATTTGGAGTTGTGCAGAATAGGTAGCCTGACGTAGCTTTTTCAGGTCCAGAATCCCAGCTGCCGGTATTCTCCCTCTTAGTGTGAACCTTTGCATATTATGAGAGAAAAGGCATTAGAATTACTCCAAAAAGCATTATTATATCTTAAAACAATATAAATAATAGTAGGAAAACATGATGCAAAATGGACATATCAAGACATGCTTCCGCTCAAATCCGACTGGAACTCCAATCTCTATGCAAGATTAACCATAAGTACAGGACGTCTATTGATGCTATGCAGCTTGAGTTGGTGGATATAAGCGTCAAACAAGCACAGTCTTATCAGGTTGCTAAGCTGCTTGCGTTGCAGCTCCTGGGCAGGGCTAACCTTTCTTGAACTATGGTGAAGTGCTGTCGGTTCTGTCTATTATTTTGCCGGCGTGTTTACTTCCACTAGTGGCGACCTGCCCAGTGTATGGAATCTGCTGTCTGGTTGCCCTTTATTATCACTGGCAGCGAACTTTGATGCCCAGGGGATGTAATATGTTGTAATTTCTTTGTTGTATAGTCTAGGTTTATTCTTCGTCACGATGCTGTAATTTATTTGCTGTATGTTCTGTCGTCTCTCTAAGAAAAGGTCATAATCTTCGATCGGAGCGCAATTAGCCAATATGTTAGGTTTATATAAAAAAATCGGTACTAAAAGCCGGCCACCAATCACTATGAATGGGCCGAACCGTGGGCCTACAATCATCTTGGGCCTTTAGTAGGCCTAGACTTAATCTGGCCCTCTATTAGTTTCGGGCTTTAAAAGGTCGAGTAAAGCGCTTGCCTTAATTGGGCCAGAAAATAAAATGGGCTTTTAACAGGCTGAGATGTAGATTGAGCCTGAATTGTGTCGAACAAATCACGGGCCGACAGCAGGCTGGAATATACATCTACCCATTATTGGCCCAGTAATATGACGGGCCATTAACAGGCCGAAATGTTGTTGGGCCTTGGTGGCCCCAATTTCAGGACGGGCTGGAAGCAGGCCGATTGCATAGCGGGCCGAAATTAGGCCCAACACTATCAAGGGCCTTTTACGGACCGATAGGCAGTTTGGGCTAAAATGTGTCCACGAAGACTATGGGCGGTTAAGAGGCCGAAAGTCACTCCGGACCAGAATTAGGCCCAGATGCAGCTCGGGCCTTTAAATGGCCGAAAGTGAAACCGGGCCGAAAGAGGCCCATATGTACACAGGGCCGCTGACAGGCTGAAACTAATATCGGGCCGAAATGTTAAACGGGCCATTAATAGGCCGAAGAGCAAAGCTGGCCCCCAATTGGCCCAAAGGCACTGTAGCTATTAAAGGGTTGTATCTGTTATGGGCCATAATTTGTCCCAAACTATTGCAAGTTGTTAACGGGCCAGATCTGATATGGGCCATAAACTAGCCCAGAATATTGCAGGCATTTAACGGGCCATATATGATGTGGGCCACAATTTGGTCCAGAAAATGAATGGGCCGGCCCGTTAGATCTGACGAAATCTTGTGGGCCTTTTCCTGGGCCGGCTTTTAAACCTATATGGGCCTCTATTGGGCCGTCCCACGTGTCAATGTTTCATTGGCGACCCCTGTCCAGTGGACGATTGACGTATGTCCCAACGAGGAGCTGGGGCGTGGATCCTCCTGCGAATGAGAATTTTACACGTGGAAAATCCCCATTGGTCAGGGTTGTTACCGGGTTATCGGATCCAAACCGGAACTCGCTAGCTTAACGGCGACCCCTTACGGTGGATGCCACGTGTTGGTTACCCTTGACGAAAACACTTCCATGACGCACCATTTATCGTCATGGAAGTGGACACTTCCGTGATGATAATTTTGGTATTGTCATGGAACACTTCTACGACAGCACAGGTATGACTATCTTGATTCTGTCATAAAATCGTCATGGATGTACATGCATGACAGAAAATATGACCTACTGTGACAAACACGTATCATCACGGAAGTGTATTTTATTGTAGTGCTTGCTGAAAACCGCTTGTCATTTCCTTCTGCTCCTCGTTGGGTTCTACACTCCTACTTATCGAAAGGACTATGATAGATCCCCTATACTTGTGGGTCATCAAGACTCTTTTCTGGCGCCGTTGCTGGGGAGTGAAGCGCCTTTGGTAAGTGGAATTTGGTAAGGAAACATTTATATTATGTGCTGAAATTTACTGTCACTTTTCACTATGGAAAATCATCCTTTGAGGGGTTTGTTCGGGGTATCTTCACCTCGACCGGAAGAGCAAATAGTTGCCCCTCAACCTACTGCACCTACTGAAAATATTTATTATGAAATTCCTTCAGGTATGATAGAGAAACTGCTAGCTAATCCTTATGCAGGAGATGGAACACTACATCCTGATTTGCATCTAATCTATGTGGATGAAGTTTATGGATTATTTAAGCTTGCAGGTTTGCCCGAGGATGATGTCAAGAAGAAGGTCTTCCCTTTATCTTTAAAGGGAAAGGCATTGACATGGTACAGGCTATGTGATGATATTGGAGCTTGGAATTACAACCGATTGAAATTGGAATTTCATCAGAAGTTTTATCCTATGCATCTGGTTCATCATGATCGGAATTATATATATAATTTTTGGCCTCATGAAGGAGAAAGTATCACTCAAGTTTGGGGGAGGCTTAAGTCAATGTTATATTCATGTCCCAATCATGAGCTTTCAAGAGAAATTATTATTCAGAATTTTTATGCTCGGCTTTCTCGTAATGATCAATTCATGCTCGATACTTCTTGTATTGGTTCTTTTATGAAGAAAACTATTGAATTCAAATGGGATCTCTTGGAAAGAATTAAACGCAACTTTGAAGATTGGGAGCTCAACGAAGGTAAGGAGTCAGGTATAAACCTTAAGTTTGATTGTGTTAAATCTTTTATGGATACCGATGCTTTTCGTGAATTTAGCACTAAATATGGACTTGACTCTGAGATAGTAGCTTCTTTCTGTGAATCATTTTCTACTCATGTTGATCTCCCTAAGGAGAAGTGGTTTAAATATCATCCTCCCACTAAAGTGAAAATAGTAGAACCCATTAAAGCTGAAGAAGAAACCATTACTTATAATGTTGATCCTGTTATTCCTACTGCTTATATTGAGAAACCACCTTTTCCTGTTAGGATAAAAGAACATGCTAAAACTTCAGCTGTAGTTCGTAAGAGTTATACTAGAACACCTACACCCCCTGAACAAATTAAAGTTGAACCTAGTATTGCTATGGTTAAAGATCTCTTGGTCGATAATATTGATGGGCCTGTTATTTATTTCTGTGATGAAGCTGCTAGAATTGCTAAACCCGATGAAAAAGATAAACATAGACCTATTGTTGGCATGCCTGTTGTCTCTGTTAAAATAGGAGATCATTGTTATCATGGCTTATGTAATTTGGATGCTAGTGTGAGTGCAATTACCTTTACTTTATACCAAGAAATTATGAATGATATTGCACCTGTTGAAATAGAAGATATTGATGTTACCATTAAGCTTGCTAATAGAGATACTATCTCACCAATTGGGATTGTTAGAGATGTTGAAGTCTTGTGTGGGAAAATAAAATACCCTACTGATTTTCTAGTTCTTGGTTCCCACAAGATGATTTTTATCCTGTTATATTTGGTAGACCCTTCTTGAACACTGTTAATGCTAAAATAGATTGTGAGAAAGAAACTGTTAGTGTAAGTTTCGGGGATGTGTCTCATGAGTTTAATTTCTCCAAATTTCGTAGACAACCCCATGATAAAGAATTGCCTAGTAAAGATGAAATTATTGGTCTTGCTTCTATTGTCGTGCCTCCTACTGATCCTTTAGAACAATATTTGCTATACCATGAGAATGACATGTTCATGAATGAAAGAAATGAAATAGATGAGCTATTCTTTAAACAGATGCCTATTTTGAAACACAATTTACCTGTTGAGACTCTTGGAGATCCTCTATCACCCAAGAGTGATCCTGTGTTTGAGCTTAAACAATTATCTAATACTTTGAAATATGCTTATTGATAACCCACAAGTGTAGTGGATCGTTTGTAGCCTTCTTCGATAAATAAGAGTGTCAAACCCAACGAGGAGCTAAAGGTAGAACAAATATTCCCTCAAGTTCTATCGACCACCGATACAACTCTACGCACACTTTAATGTTTGCTTTACCTAGAACAAGTATGAAACTATTTTGCAAGAATAAAACTATGAGTACTTTGCGAGAATAAAACTACGAATAAATTGCAAGGTAATAAAAGTGGATAGCTTTTGTCAACAAGAAAGTCATTTGTCCCTAGGCAATCGATAACAAGTACCGGTAATCATTCTTGTAATTTTATATGAGGGAGAGGCATGAGCTAACATACTTTCTCTACTTGGATCATATGCACTTATGATTGGACCCCTAGCAAGCATCCGCAACTACTAAAGATCATTAAGGTCGTGAAACCCAACCATAGCATTAAGTATCAAGTCCTCTTTATCCCATACGCAACAACCCACTTACTCAGGTTTAAGCTTCTGTCACTCTCGCAACCCACCATAAGCAAATCATGAACATATTGCAACACCCTACAGCAGGGGTCCCTCACGTTTGCATGAGACGGAGGGCACCGTAGGACAGCACCATAAATAAAATATACAATCATACCAACCAAGATCACGATTAACCCATAGGACAAAACGGATCTACTCAAACATCATAGGATAACCATAGATCATTGGGAAATAATATATGGAGTTGAGCACCATGTTTAAGTAGAGATTACAGCGGGGAGAAGGGAGGTTACACCGCTGCATAGAGGGGGAGAGAGTTGGTGTTGACGGTAGCAAGATTGTTGATGTAGATCGCCGTCACGATCCTTGCCCCGGCGGCACTCCGGCGCCACCGGGAGAGAGGGGGAGAGAGCCCCCTCCTTCTTCTTCTTCCTTGGCCTCCCCCCTAGATGGGAGGAGAGTTCCCCCTCTGGTCCATGGCCTCCATGGCGGCGGAGGGGCGGGAGCCCCTCCGAGATTGGATCTCCCTCTCTGTTCTCTTCTGTTTTGCGTTTCCTAGATCTGGCCCTTCACCGTTTCTTAAATTCCCGGAGATCCATAACTTTGATTGCGCTGAAATTTTTACACGGTTTTTTTCCATAAATTATCTTTCTTGCGCCAGAAGAAGGGCCCCAATCGCCTTACGAGGAGGGCATAAGACACCTGGGCGCGCCTGGCACCCCCTGGCGCGCTCTGGTGTATCTTGGGGGCTGTGGGCCCACGTTTGCGTTGATTCCACCTCCCAAAAATCACATACATTCCAAAATAATTCTCCGTAAATTTTTATCGCGTTTGGACTTTGTTTGATATGGATTTTCTGCGAAACAAAAAACATGCAACAAACAGGAACTGGCACTGGGCACTGGATCAATATGTTAGTCCAAATAAATCATATAAAATGTTGCCAAAAGTGTATAAAAGTTGTATAATATTGGCATGAAACAATCAAAAATTATAGATACGACGGAGACGTATCAGCATCCCCAAGCTTAATTCCTGCTCGTCCTCGAGTAGGTAAATGATAAAAAAGATAATTTTTGATGTGGAATGCTACCTAGCATAAACTTGATCATATATCTAATCATGGCATGAATATTAAGACATAAGTGATTCAAAGCAATAGTCTATAATTTGACATAAAGACATTAATACTCAGGCATCCCAACAAACAATCATGTCTTTCAAAATATCAAAGCTAAAGAAAGCTATCCCTACAAAATCATATAGTCTTGTCATGCTCTGTCTTCTTAACACAGAGTATTTATCATGCACAACCCCGATGACAAGCCGAGCAATTGGTTCATACTTTTTAACGCGCTTCAGCTTTTTCAACGCTCATGCAATACGTGAGCGCAAGCCATGGATATAGCACTATAGGTGGAATAGAGTATGATGATAGGGGTAAATATAGAGAAGACAAAAAAGTAAGAAAGTCTCACATCAACGCGGCTAACCAACGGGCTATGGAGATGCCCATCAATTGATATCAACGTGAGGAGTAGGGATTGCCATGCAACGGATGCACTAAGAGCTAAAAGTGTATGAAAGCTCAATATGAAAACTAAGTGGGTGTGCATCCAACTTGCTTGCTCATGAAGACCTCGAGCATTTGAGGAAGCCCATCATCGGAATATACAAGCCAAGTTCTATAATGAAAAATTCCCACTAGTATATGAAAGTGACAACATAGGAGACTCTCTATATGAAAAACATGGTGCTACTTTGAAGCACAAGTGTGGTAAAAGATAGTAGAAATGCCCCTTCTCTCTTTTTTTTTCTTTTTCTTTTTTTCTTCTTCTTTTTTTCTTTTTTTTTCTCTCATGTCCGGAGTCTCATCCCGACTTGTGGGGGAATCATAGTCTCCATCATCCTTTCCTCACTGGGACATGCTCTAATAATGAATAATGATGATCATCACACTTCTATTTACTTATAACTCAACAGACATAAAAATTACAACTCGATACCTAGAACAAAGTATGACTCTATATGAATGCCTCTGGCAGTGTACCAGGATGTGCAATGATCTAGCATAACAACGATATCAAAAAATGGACAAGCCATGAAAATATCATGCTAGCTATCTTACGATCATGCAAAGCAATATGACAATGAATGCTCAAGTCATCAAAATGGAAGCGGTGGAAGTTGCATGGCAATATATCTCTGAATGGCTATGGAAAGGCCATAATAGGTAGGTATGGTGGCTTTTTTGAGGAAGATATAATAAGGCTTATGTGTGATAGAGCGTATCATATCATGGGGTTTGGATGCACCTGCGAAGTTTGCAACACATCTCGAGGTGAGAAAGGGCAATGCACGGTACCGTAGAGGCTAGCAAATTGCGGAAAGGTAAGAGTGTGTATAATCCATGGACTCACATTAGTCATAAAGAACTCATATACTTATTGCAAAAGTTTATTAGCCCTCGAAGAAAAGTACTACTACACATGCCCCTAGGGGGATAGATTGGTAGGAAAAGACCATCGCTCGTCCCCGACCGCCACTCATAAGGAAGACAATCAATAATAAATCATGCTCCAACTTCATAGCATAACGAGAGACTATACGTGCATGCTTCGGGAATCACAAACCTTAACACCAATATTCTTACTAACCACAACCGTTTACTAGTATCTCCCACATATTACCATCTCTATATCACAAAACTATTGCAAGGAATCAAACATATCATATTCAGTGATCCATAAGTTTTATGTAGGATTTTATGACTAACCATGCAAATGGTCAATTCCTGTTGACTCTCTAAATAGGTATAAGTGAAGCAAGAGAGTTTAATTCTTTCTATAAAAGACCATGCTCTAATAAATATAAGTGAAGCAAAAGAGCATTCTACAAATAACGGTTTTCTATGTGAAGAGAAACAGGCAATCCAAACTTCAAATGATATAAGTGAAGCACATGAAGCATTCTATAAAGCCATACTCAAAAGATATAAGTGAAGTGCAATGAGTATTCTATAAATCAACCATGGACTATCTCATACCAGCATGGTGCATAAAATAAAAATAAAAACTAAATGCAAAAGACGCTCCAAGATTTACACATATCACATGAACGAAATGAAGACGAAAACATACCGATACTTGTTGAAGAAAGATGGGATGCCTTCCGGGGCATACCCAAGCTTAGACACTGGAGTCTACTTGAATATTTACTTGGGGTGCCTTGGGCATCCCCAAGCTTGAGCTCTTGCCTCTCCTCCTTCTCCTCATATCGAGACCTCCTCGATCTTTGATCACTTCATCCACACAAAACTTAACCGAACTTTTAGTGGCGGGGTTAGTGAATATGGCAGTCAAATCCCATCATGTACTGCTATAACATTATTGTATAATTATAATCAAACATTACCCACTGTATGCTATCACAATTCTATGGCCCCAAGTCAAAGGAGGCTCAACAAGATTTCAAACATACGCAAATAATGAAGCTATAACAGCAATCTGTGAAAACAGGACAGTCTGTAAAGATCTGAACGTTCACCATACTTCTGTAACTCTAAAAATTCTGAAAAATTAGGAAAAAAATAAAAAATTTGTATAGAAATACTGTGCAAAAAAAATTCAGAACCTTTCGACATTCCAGTAAAAAAATTAAAATCGCGTACTACAGCCAAAGTTTCTGTTTTGCACCGCACATACCAACAAACAATCTAATCATCCTAAAGGCAAATCTTGGCACATTATTTTTATAATACAATGGATTTGTACAAGGGGATAATTATTTTTGTGAGAATCTTCATGAAAAATTTACATTGTTTCCGTGAGCATGAACACAAGTGTTCAAGGTCGACCCTCACTTCTCCAATGCATCACCTTTCAATCGCTTCTCTTTTTGAAAAAGTTTTAAGTTCCCCTCTATATTTTTTTGTTTTTAAACTTAATAAAAGAACTCAATAGAAATAAATGACTCTCTAAAACTTCCGGGTTGTCTCCCTGGCAGCACTTTCTTTAAATCCATTAATCTAGGCATAAAGTGCTCAAGTAATGAATCCACCCGGATCCCAAGGTATTTTTTTTTAGAAAAGGAGGATGACCCCCGGCCTCTGCATCTGGGAGATGCATGCGGCCACTTTATTGATTATTCTCAAGGACCTTACAAAGTGTTACAACAAAATGCCTGAATCCGCCATCTTGGCAACATATGCCGCTACTCCTATCCATATGATGAAGGGGTGCTAGCTGGGCCACTACCCAGACCACTCACCTAAACCTAACATCAAAAGCCGGAATCCCCAGCCGAGCCACATACCGGGTCTGGGGCATAAACCGGTCTGACACACTCACATGTGTCGTCGCCGCCATCTTCCACTGGTCCATCTTCAGAGCAGATTGAGGTGCCAACCTTGGCAGGTTCCTCCGCCATCGACGCCACCATGACGCCAAATGACGACCACCACCTACGCTAGTCCATCTCCAAACAGAAGGAGCGCTACCACAAGATGAAGATCGGCGGTAGAACAGATGAAACGCCGCACACATTGCCGCCGCCAAACACCTCACACGCACCACAAAGCGCCCACCGTGCTTCCGGGAACCCGGATCCCAAGGTATATCAAAGCCAATTTTAATTAGCAATGATTTGGCATTTAGTAGTGAGCACAAAGCAACATATATCATGCAATGACGAAGTCTAACTCTCTTCCTATGCATTGGCATGTCATACAAGAACAATTCATGCACATCAAGTAAAAGCCAAATACATAGCATAAGCAGTTTCTTGCAATTTTATCGTGTTGGAAACATAGAGAGGTGGAGATATAGTTCCTCTCTCATAATAATTGCAAGTAGGAGCAGCAAGCACATGCATATTATATTCATAAAAATCATCATGTGCAACGGTAAAAGGCAACCCATCAATGTAATCCTTAATAAGAGCAAACTTCTCCAATATAGTGTAGTTTGGAGAATTCAAAAAGATAATAGGACTATCATGTGTGGGTGCAATAGCAACAATTTCATTCTTAATATAAGGAACTATAGCAATTTCATCTCCATAAGCATAATTCATATTGACATCTTGGCCACAAGAATAGCAAGCATTAAGTTCATCAAAAAGCGATATTTCAAAAGAATCAACGGGATCATAGCAATTTTCATGGCATTCATCCTTCGGTAAGCACGAAGGGAAATTAAAAAATGTATGAGTTGAAGAGTTACTCTCATTAGAAGGTGGGCACGGGTAGCTAATCCGCTCTTCCTCCTTTTGTTCTTCGCCCTCCTCATCATCTTTTTCATCCAAAGAGCTCACAGTTTCATCAATTTCTTCTTCCATAGACTCCTGCAAAATATTAGTCTCTTCTTGGACAGCTGAGACTTTCTCAATAAATATATAAATATTGGAATTGAATTTATAATTGTCATAGCAATATTTAAGGATAGCAAAATTTTCAGGTCTATAAACTGAATCATCAAAATCTTCAAACTTTTCAAACAAAGATTCAATTTCATAAGCACCCTTAAAAGCAACAAATTCTTCTATTCGTTCCACATCATAGTGATCTTATCTACCATTAGCATAAGAAGCTAAGGTTTCATTTGTCAGTAAATTTGCATGAAAAGGGAAGGTGTGGAGCATTCATCCTAGAGCAACAAGTATAATCATATCTCAAGCATAGCTCCCGAGCATACCAATGCAACATATGAATTTGATCCCATAACAATTTCCCTTTATGAGTCAAGCGATAATCCCTAAAGTATTCACGTTGATCCAACGTTACTCCCATTATATAGTTGAATGGGGTTTTCTCAGGATTATCAAAGTAGTGCATAATATCTTTCACATAACGAGCATCGAGGGTTTTAGGAGGTTCCCCATCTCCATGAGTAGCAAGTACAACTAATTTTTTTGGTGTTTCGTGTTCCATATCCATAACTAAAGATAGAGAACAACTTAGAACAGGAAATAAAAACAACTTAGTGATAAAGCAAACAAGCACACACGAGAATATTCACCCCACGTTATTGCTCCCCGGCAATGGTGCCAGAAAAAGGTCTTGATAACCCACAAGTGTAGGGGATCGTTTGTAGCCTTCTTCGATAAATAAGAGTGTCGAACCCAACGAGGAGCTAAAGGTAGAACAAATATTCCCTCAAGTTCTATCGACCACCGATACAACTCTACGCACACTTTAATGTTTGCTTTTACCTAGAACAAGTATGAAACTATTTTGCAAGAATAAAACTATGAGTACTTTGCGAGAATAAAACTATGAATAAATTGCAAGGTAATAAAAGTGGATAGCTTTTGTCAACGAGAAAGTCATCTGTCCCTAGGCAATCGATAACAAGTACCGGTAATCATTCTTGTAATTTTATATGAGGGAGAGGCATGAGCTAACATACTTTCTCTACTTGGATCATATGCACTTATGATTGGACCCCTAGCAAGCATCCGCAACTACTAAAGATCATTAAGGTCGTGAAACCCAACAAAAGCATTAAGTATCAAGTCCTCTTTATCCCATACGCAACAACCCACTTACTCAGGTTTAAGCTTCTGTCACTCTCGCAACCCACCATAAGCAAATCATGAACATATTGCAACACCCTACAGCGGGGGTCCCTCACGTTTGCGCGAGACGGAGGGCACCGTAGGACAGCACCATAAATAAAATATACAATCATACCAACCAAGATCACGATTAACCCATAGGACAAAACAGATCTACTCAAACATCATAGGATAACCATAGATCATTGGGAAATAATATATGGAGTTGAGCACCATGTTTAAGTAGAGATTACAGCGGGGAGAAGGGAGGTTACACCGCTGCATAGAGGGGGAGAGAGTTGGTGTTGACGGTAGCAAGATTGTTGATGTAGATTGCCGTCACTATCCTTGCCCCGGCGGCACTCCGGCGCCATCGGGAGAGAGGGGGAGAGAGCCCCCCTCCTTCTTCTTCTTCCTTGGCCTCCCCCCTAGATGGGAGGAGAGTTCCCCCTCTGGTCCATGGCCTCCATGGCCCTCCGAGATTGGATCTCCCTCTCTGTTCTCTTCTGTTTCACGTTTCCCAGATCTGGCCCTTCACCGTTTCTTAAATTCCCGAAGATCCGTAACTCTGATTGCGCTGAAATTTTTACAAGATTTTTTTCCATAAATTATCTTTCTTGCGCCAGAAGAAGGGCCCCAACCACCTTACGAGGAGGGCATAAGACACCTGGGCGCGCCTGGCACCCCTTGGCGCACCCTGGTGTATCGTGGGGGCTGTGGGCCCCCGTTTGTGTTGATTCCAGCTCCCAAAAATCACATATATTCCAAAATAATTCTCCATAAATTTTTATCGCGTTTGGACTTCGTTTGATATGGATTTTCTGTGAAACAAAAAACATGCAACAAATAGGAACTGGCACTGGGCACTGGATCAATATGTTAGTCCAAATAAATCATATAAAATGTTGCCAAAAGTGTATAAAAGTTGTATAATATTGGCATGAAACAATCAAAAATTATAGATACGACGGAGACATATCACTTATCTCGATGAAAAGAAGATATATCCTGTTATTATTAGTGCTAACCTTTCAGTGCATGAAGAAAAGAAATTATTGAAAACTCTGAAGAAGCACCGTGCAGCTACTGGATATACTCTTGATGATCTTAAGGGCATTTGTCCCACTCTATGTCAGCACAAAATTAATATGGAACCTGATGCTAAACCAGTCGTTGATCACCAGCGACGGTTGAATCCTAAGATGAAAGAAGTGGTGAGAAATGAAATATTAAAGCTTTTGGAAGCAGGTATAATCTATCCTATTGCTGATAGTGGATGGGTAAGTCCCGTTCATTGTGTCCCTAAGAAGGGAGGTATTACTGTTGTTCCTAATGATAAAAATGAATTAATTCCACAAAGAATTGTTACAGGTTATAGAATGGTAATTGATTTTAGAAAATTAAATAAAGCTACTAGGAAAGACCATTATCCTCTGCCATTTATTGATCAAATGCTAGAAAGACTATCAAAACACACACATTTCTGCTTTCTAGATGGTTATTCCGGTTTTTCTCAAATACCTGTTTCACAAGAGGATCAAGAAAAAACTACTTTTACATGCCCTTTTGGTACCTTTGCTTATAGACGTATGCCTTTTTGTTTATGCAATGCACCTGCTACTTTTCAAAGATGTATGACTGTTATATTCTTTGACTTTTGTGAAAAGATTATTGAGGTTTTCATGGATGATTTCTCCGTATACGGAACTTCTTTTGATGATTGCTTAAGCAACCTTGATCGAGTTTTGCAGAGATGTGAAGAAACTAATCTTGTATTGAATTGGGAAAAGTGCCACTTTATGGTTAATGAAGGTATTGCCTTGGGGCACAAAATCTCTGAAAGAGGTATTGAAGTTGATAAAGCTAAAGTTGATGCTATTGAAAAAATGTCGTGTCCTAAAGATATCAAAGGTATAAGAAGTTTCCTTGGTCATGCTGGTTTCTATAGGAGATTTATTAAAGACTTCTCTAAAATTTCTAGGCCTCTTACTAATCTCTTGCAAAAAGATGTTCCATTTGTTTTTTATGATGATTGTGTAGAAGCATTTGAAATACTTAATAAAGCCTTAACCTTTGCACCTATTGTTCAACCACCTGATTGGAACCTACCCTGTGAAATTATGTGTGATGCTAGTGATTATGCTGTTGGTGCTGTTCTAGGACAAATACTTGATAAGAAATTAAATGTTATCCATTATGCTAGTAAAACTCTAGACAGTGCTCAAAGAAATTATGCTACTGCTGAAAAAGAATTTTTAGCAGTTGTATTTGCTTGTGACAAGTTCAGATCTTATATTGTAGATTCTAAGGTAACTGTTCACACTGATCATGCTTCTATTAAATATCTTATGGAAAAGAAAGATGCTAAACCTAGACTTATTAGGTGGGTTCTCCTGCTACAAGAATTTGATTTGCATATTATTGATAGAAAGGGAGCTGAGAACCCCGTAGCAGACTACTTGTCTAGGTTAGAAAATATTCTTGATGACCCAATACCTATTGATGACTGCTTTCCTGATGAACAATTAGTTGTTATAAATGCTTCTCGTAATACTCCTTGGTATGCAGACTATGCTAATTATATTGTTGCTAAATTTATATCACCTAGTTTCACATACCAACAAAAGAAAAAGTTTTTCTATGATTTAAGACATTACTTTTGGGATGACCCACACCTTTATAAAGAAGGAGTAGATGGTGTTATTAGACGTTGTGTACCTGAGCATGAACAGGAACGGATCCTACGCAAGTGTCACTCCGAGGCCTACGGAGGACACCATGCTGGAGATAGAACTGCACACAAGGTATTACAATCTGATTTTTATTGTCCTACTCTTTTCAAGGATGCTCGTAAGTTTGTCTTGTCTTGTGATGAATGTCAAAGAATTGGTAATATTAGTAGACGACAGGAAATGCCTATGAATTATTCACTTGTTATTGAACCATTTGATGTTTGGGGATTTGATTATATGGGACCTTTTCCTTCTTCCAATGGGTATACACATTTTTTGGTTGCTGTTGATTATGTTACTAAGTGGGTAGAAGCTATTCCAACTAGTAGTGCTGATCATAACACCTCCATTAAAATGCTTAAAGAAGTTTTTTTTTGAGGTTTGGAGTCCCTAGATATTTAATGATTGATGGTGGTTCACACTTTATTCATGGTGTTTTCCGTAAATTGCTTGCTAAGTATGATGTTAACCATAGAATTGCATCTCCTTATCATCCTCAGTCTAGTGGTCAAGTAGAATTGAGTAATAGAGAAATAAAATTGATCTTGCAAAAGACTGTTAATAGATCTAGAAAGAATTGGTCTAAGAAACTTGATGATGCATTATGGGCTTATAGAACTGCTTATAAGAATCCTATGGGTATGTCTCCATATAAAATGGTTTATGGAAAAGCATGTCACTTACTGATACGTCTCCAACGTATCTATAATTTCTTATTGTTCCATGCTATTATATTATCTGTTTTGGATGTTTTATATGCATTAATATGCTATTTTATATTATTTTTGGGACTAACCTATTAACCTAGAGCCCAGTGCCAGTTTCTGTTTTTTCCTTGTTTTTGAGTTTCGCAGAAAAGGAATACCAAACGGAATAAAACTTTCGCGATTATCTTTCTTGGACCAGAAGGAAACCAGGACACTTGGAGATGAAGTCGGAGGAGCCACGAGGCGGCCACAAGGACGGAGGGCGCGCCCCCCACCCTTGTGGGCCCCTCGTGCACCTCCTGACCTAATTCTTTCACCTATATATACTCTTATATGCCCAAACCACCAGAGGCATCCACGAAAATACTTTTCCACCGCCGCAACCTTCTGTACCCGTGATATCCCATCTAGGGGCCTTTTTCCGGCATCCTGCCGGAGGGGGATTCGATCACGGAGGGCTTCTACATCAACACCATTGCCCTTCCGATGAAGCGTGAGTAGTTTACCTCAGACCTACGGGTCCATAGCTAGTAGCTAGATGGCTTCTTCTCTCTCTTTGATTCTCAATACCATGTTCTCCTCGATGTTCTTGGAGATCTATTCGATGTAATACTTTTTTGCGGTGTGTTTGCCGAGATCCGATGAATTGTGGATTTATGATCAGCTTATCTATGAATATTATTTGAATCTTCTCTGAATTCTTTTATGCATGATTTGATATCTTTGTAATTCTCTTCGAACTATCGGTTTGGTTTGCCAACTAGATTGGTTTTTCTTGCAATGGGAGAAGTGCTTAGCTTTGGGTTTAATCTTGCAGTGTCCTTTCCCAGTGATAGTAGGGGCAGCAAGGCACGTATTGTATTGTTGCCATCGAGGATAAAAAGATGGGGTTTTCATCATATTGCTTGAGTTAATTCCTCTACATCATGTCATCTTGCTTAATGCGTTACTCCATTCTTTATGAACTTAATACTCTAGATGCATGCTGGATAGCGGTCGATGTGTGGAGTAATAGTAGTAGATGCAGAATCGTTTCGGTCTACTTGACACGGACGTGATGCCTATATTCATGATCACTGCCTTAGATATCGTCATAACTTTGCGCTTTTCTATCAATTGCTCGGCAATAATTTGTTCACCCATCGTAATATTTTCTATCTTGAGAGAAGCCTCTAGTGAAACCTATAGCCCCCGGGTCTATTTTCCATCATATTACTTTCTGATCTACTATTTTGTAATCTTTTATTTTCAGATCTATAAACCAAAAAACCCAAAAATATTTACTTTATCTTTTGTTTAGTTTTACCTATCTCTATCAGATCTCACTTTTGCAAATAACCGTGAAGGGATTGACAACCCCTTTATCGCGTTGGGTGCAAGTTGTTTGATTGTTTGTGCAGGTATTCGGTGATTTGTGCGTTGTCTCTTACTGGATTGATACCTTGGTTCTCAAACTGAGGGAAATACTTATCTCTACTTTGCTGCATCACCCTTTCCTCTTCAAGGGAAAAACAACGCAAGCTCAAGAAGTAGCACTTATCTCTTGAACTAGAACATAAAGCTTATTGGGTAATTAAAGAGCTCAACTATGATTTCAAACTTGCCGGTGAGAAGAGGTTATTTGACATTAGCTCACTTGATGAATGGAGAACCCAAGCCTATGAGAATGCCAAATTGTTTAAAGAAAAATTAAAAGATGGCATGACAAAAGGATACAAAAGCGTGAATTTAATGTAGGTGAGCATGTCTTGCTATACAATTCTCGTTTAAGATTTTTTGCAGGAAAACTTCTCTCTAAATGGGAAGGGCCGTACATTATCGAGGAAGTTTATCGTTCCGATGCCATCAAGATCAACAACGCCGAGGGCAATAACCCAAAGGTGGTAAACAGGCAAAGAATCAAACATTATATCTCAGGTACTCCCATAAATGTAGAAACCAATATTATTAATACCATAACACCGGAGGAGCACATAAGGGAGACCTACCAGAACGCTCCAGACCCCCAAAAAGGAATAGGTATGTGATACGGTAAGTAAACTGACTCCAAAACTTTTCCAAAGGCAATTTTACTCCGTTTTGGAATATTTAAAAAATTAGGAAAATAAAAAGTAGTCTGAAAAGTGCACGAGGAGGCGACAAGCCGTGGGGGCGCGCCCTACCCCCCCTGGGCGCGCCTCCCTGGCTTGTGGCCACCTCGTGTGCCCCCCGGACTCCGTTTTCTTGCAGTATACTTCTTTTGGTCGGTAAAAATTCATTATATAATCTCCCAAAGGTTTTAACCATCGTATCACGTCAATATCCCCTGTTCTTGTTTTGAGTTGTTTTTCTGCCAGAGTTTTCAAGGTCAGGCATCATGTCTTCTTCCTCCTCCAACAATGTGGAAGACGGTGCTTGGTTGATGCAGATGGAACTCGGGAGGGATGATGCTGAGGAAGTCACGATGGAGGAGGATGGAGGAGATTCGCTTGAGGTTCAGTCTCCTGCCTCGGAGAGAGGTACTATGGCCGGCATCTCGACTCTTCCAAATCCCCATCAAGCAATAGGGACTACAAGCAACCATGAAGGCCAAGAGATACGAGAAGGGCTTCCCCCTAGGAGGCCCTTACACAGGTTACATCGTAACAACTTTCATAATTTGGTTCATAACTATGGAGTGCAGAATACCCCTCGTGCACATATTCCCTCCAATTAGGATATATCCCGTCCAAGGGAAAGTGATGCAGGGAAAGGTCCTTGGTGGCCTAAAAATAAGCATCTTTTGGAGGAAATTCAGAAGAATGCAAATATGCTCCAACGTGTACTCCAAGAATTGTAGGTCCTAAAGGGTGCTTTGATAAAACTGACAGATACATCATCAACTCCTTCATCACCACCTCCGAAGAAAGAAACTTGAGTATATGGGTAAGGGCACTCCCCTTGGCTTGTGCCAAGCTTAGGGGAGGTGCCCCGGTATCGTATCACCATCACATCTTTACCTTTATTGTTTTTCTTAGTTCGATCCTTTTGGTTATATCTTGGTTTAGTAGAATAAAGTTTTTCTTTAGTATGATCTAGTATTGAGTTTTGCTTTGTGCTCCCTCTATGTAATCGAGTCCGAGAGTTATATAATAAAGATTAGTTTTGAGTTGAGGGCTTTGCTTTCTTGCTTTGATCATGAGAAAAAGGAAAAAATAGAGATGAAATAAATAAAAGATTATATAATAGTCTTATGTGAAGTGATGACTTCACATATAAGAAGTATGTCATATAAAATTTGTTGGGAGTTGACAAACATAGTTTTGGTCATTGTTGCAATTAATAGGAAGTACTCCCTCCGTTCCTTTATATAAGGTGTATTTGTTTTTTCAAAAGTCAAACAAGTGCATGTTTGACCGAGTTTTTAGAAAAAAATATCAATATCCACAACATAAAATTTATATCATTTGATCCATCATGAAAAGTAGTTTCATATTTTATCTATTAGGCATTGCAGATGTTGTTATTTTATTCTATAATCTTGGTCAAACGTTGAAATGGTTGACTTGCACGGAAATTAATACACCTTATATTCTAGAACGGAGGGAGTAATAAAGAAAGAGAGGTCTCACATATGAATACACTATCTTGGACATCCTTTGTGATTGTGAGCACTCATTAAAATATTATATGCTAAAATGTTGATGTTGGACAAGGAAGACAACATAATAGGTTATGTTTCCTTATATCCGAATAGAAGTTATATTGCCATGGATCCTCCAACATGTTGAGCTTGCTTCTCATCCTATGCTAGCCAAATCTTCTGCACCAAGTAGAGATACTACTTGTGCATCCAAAATCCCTTAACCCAGTTTTGCAATGAGAGTCCACCATACCTACCTATGGATTGAGTAAGATCCTTCAAGTAAGTTGTCATCGGTGCAAGCAATAAAAATTGCTCTCTAAATATGTATGATCTTTTAGTGTGAGGAAAATAAGCGTTATACAAACTTGTGATATGGAAGAAATAAAAGCGACGGACTGCATAATAAAGTTCTTTATCACAACCGGTAATATAAAGTGACATTCTTTTGCATTAAGATTTTGTGCATCCAACCATAAAAGCGCATGACAACCTCTGCTTCCCTCTGCGAAGGGCCTGTCTTTTACTTTTACCTTTTACCTTTTATACAAGAGTCATGGTGATCATCACCTCTCCTTTTTATACTTTTTCCTTTTTGGCAAGCACTATATGTTGGGGAAGATCCAGATATATATATCCACTCGGATGTAGGTGTTCATAAATTATTATCATTGACGTTACCCTTGAGGCAAATGGTTGGGAGGCAAAACTATAAGCCCCTATCTTCCTATGTGTTTGATTGAAACTTTGATCTCATAAGTATCGCGTGAGCATTAGCAATTACGAAAGATTAAATGATGGTTGAGTATGTGAGCTTGCTAAACAAAAGCTCTTACATTGACTCTTTCCGATGTTATGATAAATTGCAATTGTTTCAATGACCAAGATCATAGTTTGTTGGTTTTCAATAAAGTTTTTGATTCATACTTTACCTTGTGAACGAATTATTACTTTAGCATAAGAAATTATATGGCAATATATGTTGTTGTTCTAAAGATGATCATGATTCCCTCATGTGTGTATTTTATTTTTTATCGACACCTTTATCTCTAAACATGTGGTCATGATTATCGATTTCGGTTTTCGCTTGAGGACAAGCGAGGTCTAAGCTTGGGGGAGTTGATACGTCCATTTTGCATCATGCTTTTATGTTGATATTTATTGCATTATGGGTTGTTATTACACATTATGGTACAATACTTATGCCTTTTCTCTCTTATTTTACAAGGTTTACATGGAGAGGGAGAATGCTGGCAGCTGGAATTCTGGACCAGAAAGGAGCAAATCTGAGAGACCTATTCTGCACAACTCCAAAAGTCCTGAAAATTTACGGAGAATTATTTTGGAATATATAAGAATTATTGGGCGAAGAAAATACCAGAGGGGACCCACCAGGTGGCCACAAGCCTGGGGCGCGCCCTACCCCCTAGGGCTTGTGGGGCCCCTGGCAGGTCTTCGGTGTCCATCTTCTGCTATATGAAGGGTTTTTACCTGGAAAAAATCATAAGGAAGCTTTTGGGACAAAGCGCCGCCGTCTCGAGGCGGAACCTGGGTAGAAGCAATCTAGGGCTCCGACGGAGCTATTCTGCCGGGGAAACTTCCCTCCGGGAGGGGGAAATCGAAGCCATCGTCATCACCAACGATCCTCTCATCGAGGGAGGGTCAATCTTCATCAACATCTTCACCAGCACCATCTCCTCTCAAACCCTAGTTCATCTCTTGTATTCAATCTTTGTCCCAAAACCTCAGATTGGTACCTGTGGGTTGCTAGTAATGTTGATTACTCCTTGTAGTTGATGCTAGTTGGTTTATCTGGTGGAAGATCATATGTTCAGACCCTTAATGATATTCAATACCCCTCTGATCTTGAACATGAATATGCTTTGTGAGTAGTTACGTTTGTTCCTGAGGACATGGGAGAAGTCTTGTTATAAGTAATCATGTGAATTTGGTATTCGTTCGATATTTTGATGAGATGTATGTTGTCTTTCCTCTAGTGGTGTTATGTGAACGTCGACTACATGACACTTCACCATGATTTGGGCCTAGGGGAAGGCATTGGGAAGTAGTAAGTAGATGATGGGTCGCTAGAGTGACAGAAGCTTAAACCCAAGTTTATGCGTTGCTTCGTAAGGGGCTGATTTGGATCCACATTTTTTATGCTATGGTTAGATTTATCTTAATTCTTCTTTCGTAGTTGCGGATGCTTGCGAGAGGGGTTAATCATAAGTGGGAGGCTTGTCCAAGTAAGGACAGCACCCAAGCACCGGTCCACCCACATATCAAATTATCAAAGTAACAAACGCGAATCATATGAGCATGGTGAAAACCAACTTGACAATAATTCCCATGTGTCCTCGGGAGCGCTTTGCTTTATATAAGAGTTCGTCCAGGCTTATCCTTTGCTACAAAAAGGATTGGGCCACCTTGCTGCACCTTAGTTACATTTCTTACTTGTTACCCGTTACAAATTATCTTATCACAAAACTATCTGTTATCGATAAATTCAGTGCTTGCAAAAAATACCTTGCTGAAAACCGCTTGTCATTTCCTTCTGCTCCTCGTTGGATTCGACACTCTTACTTATCGAAAGGACTACGATAGATCCCCTATACTTGTGGGTCATCAATAGTCACCCAGTTACATTGTGATGTTTGGTACACACAAGGTACTCCTCTGATGTCAGTGAGTTGCATGATCTCATGGTCATAGGAACATATACTTGACATGGAGAAAACGATAGCAATAAACTTGACACGATCATAAGCTACGTTCATAGTTTGGGTCTTGTCCATCACATCATTCTCCTAATGATGTGATCCCGTTATCATATGACAACTCATGTCTATGGCTAGGAAACCACATCCATCTTTGATCAACGAGCTAGTCTGGTAGAGGCTCACTAGGGACATGTTGTTGTCTATGTATCCACACATGCATTTGAGTTTCCGGTCAATACAATTATAGCATGGATAATAAACAATTATCATGAACAAGGAAATATAATAATAACCACTTTATTATTGCCTCTAGGGCATATTTCCAACACGCGGACCGCTCCATCTCCATGTCTCTGCACTGGTAGCAAATTTCGTCCATCACCTACATCCTCAAGATATCACATTGGCGATGTTCTACTTCGTCGGGGACGTCAACTCCACCAAGGATGCGCTCGAGCCTGGCCACCACATCGTCGGGATCGAGGTTGACATGGCCGCTGGAGGCAATGATGAGGCCGCAGACAGACTATCTCATAACTGAATCACAGAGGTCCTCTGCCCATTCCTGGCAGGGCATCAGGCTCTCGATGAGCACCGGTGACAACGGCTCTTCGGGTGGGTCATTGATCATGTCGCCTAGCAGCTCTGGATCTTTTGCATGGTGGATGGCAAACTGCTCATCACACTTCCTCTGCAATATGTCCATTGTGCGCCCAAGGAACGACATGGCGATATCGCTGCCGATAGGCCATGGCGCCTACACCGGCCGATGAAGCTCTTGCTCTCCGACCTGCTCCGACTCATTCTCCTCGCCGAAGATGTAACGCAGGAAGGGGTCGACGTCGAAGCTTTTATTGCCTGGCATGCTTGAAATAACTAATGGTAGATGGGCATGGACTAGATCTGCGCACGGTGTCGCTACGGTGCGTTGCCGCCTGGGTCATATGGAGCAAGCCACTAGCTAGTGGCGGGAAACCGATGAGAAAAGAGGCGGGAAGCATTGGCGTGGATTGCGGGACACGTGTATAACTTCATTAATTTCTGCACTAGGCATCTGTGTTGGTATAGGTACTACCTCCGTCGTGGTTTATTGGTCCCCTTCGTATTTTGTACCAGAATTTGACCTTAGATTTAACTAAGAAAATATTAATGCATGTCATCGAAAATAATATTGTTGGACGCCTATTCCCTGCTATATTCAACTGCTATATGCAATAATTATGCATGTGCTTGCTCGCCGTTTAGGCGGCCGTGGCATGTTCTGCTCGCGTCCCTCCGTGCGCTTTGCTCGCTGTTTAGGCGCCGAGGCGCGCTCGGGTCGCGTCCCTCCGCGCGCTTTGCTATCGCATCCCTCCGCACGCGCTCTGCTCGCCGTTTAGGCGCCGAGGCGTGCTTGGGTTGCGTCCCTCCGCGTGCTCTGCTATCGCGTCCCTCCGCGCGCGTTCTGCTCTCGCGTCCCTCCGCGCGCACTCTGCCAGCGGTTGGGGCCGGCGCACGATCACATTGGGGAAGCTTTAGTTATTTGATCTGTCCGACACGGGGAGCGGGCGATGGAGATCATAGATTAGGTTAATTAATTACACCTCCAGGGCCAGATGATTAACGCGTGCTCATCCGGCTCTGGAGGTATAATTAATTAATCTAAACTATGATCTCCGGGGCCCGTTCCCGTCGCGCAACTCCATCCTGTCGTCGGCCGATGGTGCTGGTATGTGTGGGTAACTAGCTAGCAAGTGGATCAGTAGCGAGTCGCCGCCGCCGGCCATTGCTGTGATTATTTATAGCTATAACAACTGGCTGGGGGATTAGGGATTTTACAATTCACCCTTGTGGAGCGCGGGAAGCCTTCGCTGGAGCACGGGAAGACTTAAGTGGAGCACACAACGTGACAACCGTATGCGGTGTCACGTGTTATCACACACGTGTTAACACAAGGAAACGTATGTGTAACTTACTAATGATTGCACACGAGTACTCGCACCACGCATCGTGTGCGATACTCCTAGTCATCGCAAGCGACTCGTTTGCATTTTTCAATTTTTTTTCTACACACATAATTGCACATGAATGAACTGTAGTAACCGTTTGTGTTATATTTTCTCATCGCAAACAGTTCATTCGAGTGGCCTGCTTGCCGCGTATCACACATATCTTGTTTACACGAATCGTTTGTGTTCTTTGGCTCATCGCAAACAGTTCATCTATGTGAACTATATGCCGCGTATCACACACATCTTGTTAAGTTGAACAATTTCTGTTGTGTTGCATAATCGAAAACAGTTCATCCGAGTGAACTGTATGCCGTATATCTCACACACCTTGATATGGCTGACCGTTTCTGTTGCATTCCCTAATCGCAAACAATTCATCCGAGTGAACTGTATGCCATATATCGCACACATCTTGATATGGCTGCCCGTTTCTGTTGTTCTGACTCATCGCAAATAGTTCTTATGTATTAACCGTATGCCACGCATCACACACGCAACTATAATCTGAACCGTGTTTGATGTCTCGGCCATCGCGAATGTTTCGTATCTTTTTTGACCTTTTTTTTACATCATCATTTGCGATTAATGCATCGCACACAGTTTCGTTGAAGGGTATCTGATTATAGTGTCGCGTTAGCAGCATCCTGCAGTAGTGCATCAATGTCGGTGCTAAAACTGGCAGATCTCAGGTAGGGGGTCCCAAACCGGGTGGTCTGAGCTAGATGGTAACAAGAGAAATAGGGACACGATGTTTTACCCAGGTTTAGGCTCTCTTGATGAGGTAAAACCCTACATTCTGCTTCTTATATATTGATTGTGATGGGGTACAAAGTAAAATGTGATGTACCTCAAGATCGTATGAAGGAGTTCTAAGCTCTAAACAACGTATGCATGCCTCTATAGACTAAACCCCACGGCTTATATAGGCACCAGGTTATCTAGGGTTTACAAATGGTTGGTTGCAATCTAGGGATAAGCATGCCGATCCTTTAAACACATCGTGAAGTGTATGCCAAGTCTTCAGAGGTCTTCATTTGGATGACGGTGAGGGGCAGGCTAGCCAGGATCCATTCATCGACCACTTTGGGTCCTCGGCCCGGCCCATGAGCAATGGGCCGACATGATGTGCACCCCCTAATCCGGGCCACCGTCACAGTGTCCTTGTATGTTCGCAATGCAGTCCCAATTTATGCGTTGACGGCCATTCGGACTCTGAGAGAAAATTTCAAGGCACTCGACTCTGCTCAACGTGCTTTCATTTGGAATTACAAAGGCGATGCTGCTGGTGGCAAATACAAGGTCAACATCAAGGCACTCGACTGTGGTCAGCGCAATGTATTTGGTATGTACTCCCCGACATCTTGGAGGCCTGGGCATTCAAAACCTCAAGAATATTTTTTTAGAAAATAGGTCTTCACCTTGTTTTATAGATAAAGCATCGCATACAAACATCCGCAAACAACACTCCACGCCACACACGACACATGCAACAAAGGCAAGATACAAAGGTGATGGAGAAAAAATTCATACATAGGGTGAAGCATAATAATGGTTGGTTCACTTCTCATGAACAAAAGGCCTGTATCATTCAAGACCACTTTGGTACTGCCATGAAGAAGGATGGCTCCAGGTCCGCTGCTCTATACTGGGACGCGCTCAACATCATTGCCAGAAATCTTCAGGGCCTTGACACGCCCTCTCTGAGGCCGAGGTCAAGGCCGCTATCCATCAACTCCCCTCCCACAAGGCCTCAGGCCCAAATGGCTTTATCGCGGAGTTTCTTAAAACTTGTTGGGAGATCATTAGGGAAGATGTGATGAATGCCATCAATCGTTCTTCGATCTACAAGTCACACACTTGCAGCGGCTAAACTCGGCTAATGTGGTTCTTTTGCGAAAAATGATCTAGATCTAATTATCAAAGTCCACCAAAAGTACAAACTACAAAGCACATCAAACATAATGAAATTACATCGAGATTTTGAGACCACCGGACGACCAATACTACCGCCAGAACGAGCCACCGCAGCGCCGCTGTCGCCACTCCCCTACCGGAGCCGACTTGACCTTGTCGATGATAGTTGGGAAATCTTCATACACATGCCTCTAAGGACCAGCGCCCTAGAGTCACAGTCGTCGCCGTTGAGCCATTGAATAGATCTAAAGCACATGACATCAAATCTTGTTACTCGACAAGAAACCCTAACCTCACCGCCTCAACGAGACGGCAAGAATCTACGCCAGAGCTCTGTCGACTACGTCTAGATGGATGAACTCGAGGAGGACAAACTTTGAAGTGCATACTTTTTAATGTTTCAAATTGGACACCAATATACATCTGACGTTTCCTGAGGGAGGTAATCCGAGCAAATGATTTTCCACATTTAGGTAGCAAAAAAAGAACATTTTTATTCACTCAAAAAACTCACCCCAACAAACACTCCAGAATTGACATGCAAAAACAGATGATGTTGCCATTTTTTAGAGTAACTTGCTAGCCTAAAAAATGAAAATGATGAAAATTCCATGCTCAAGATTTGTCATGTTGCTTAAGAAAATTGACATGCTAAATCAACGTAAATTGGTGAAAATTCCATGCCCCAACAACATAATTTGCCATGTCAAAACGTGTTGCCATCATGAACGAATAGTGTACAACCGTCACCTCATAGTTCACGCCGAGTGGGTTGTGAGAGGCGATCTTCGGCACGTTTACCTCTAAATGTAACCGACCTATGTGTAACCCAAGGCACCCTCGGCATCTATATAAGCCGAAGGGTGAAGACCGTAGACACCAACTCATACACACACATGATCTCGTGGTAGATCAACATGTACTATGTACCCTTCAATCAATACAATCAAAGCAGGACGTAGGGGTTATCTCTCCGAAAGAGTCCGAACCTGATAAAACCCGTGTCTCTGTTACTATCACACTAAGACTACTAGCTCGGGACCTTCTACCTAAAATCTGCTTTATTTGATTAGACACTGCCGTCGGATGGGCTGGGTTGGCTTTACCACGCGTACGTTAGCTAGTCACATGCAAATTTGGAACCTTTAGAGTACCCTTCGATCCTAATTAGTTCAACCAGATGAACTCAAATTCAAAAACTGAGGGTACCCTCAAGGAGGTTCTATATTTGCATCCCGCGTCGAATTGATTGTACCTCGCCTCAGGTACCAGTATTTTGTTTTTTAATTCGAATTTTTTTTTGATCATTTCGACAACGGCGCACCAAAGACAGGACGCCGGCGAGCAGCTCGTCTGGGAAATCCATGGCAACCGCGCGCGTGGCAAGTCGCGTCTCTGCGTCATCTGCGACGGCGTCAGGTCGGAGCGAAGCGAAGCAGAGGCGGCGGCGATCGGGAGTTTCCTTCCGGGTCCGGCACGGAGAGGAGAGCCGCCCCCCGAGCCCGAGCAACAAAAGGCCCCAGCCAGGAATCCAATGGCCGAGGAGGAATCGATTCTCACGTCAGCGCCCGCCACACGGCACGAGCCAGAAGAGAAGCCATCCAGATCCGCGCGAAAACTCTTTGCTCGCTGCCCCCGCCCGACCATCTCGCGACGTTGAGTGGAGTCGTCTTCCCCACCTCACTCTCCCCGCTCCCCTTCGCCTCGCCCTCTTCCTACAACTACGAGTTCCGACCCCGACAGACGACGCGTTCCAAAGTTTTCATTCAAAACCCAACCCGCACGCCCCACCCCACCCAATCCCTCGGACGCCCGGACGGAGGGAACCCGAAATTTTCGGCCCCGCGTCGGCGCGCATCGTCCCTATCCGCATCCGCCTCAAATCCATCCCCATCTCGGACGGAGCCGACCGAACAATCCAACCCCCCCCCCCCCGACTTAAATCCTCTCAAACTCCCGCCGCCGGAACCCTAAGGGCCCAACAATCCGCCGCCCCGATTCGAGGTTCTAGGGCTCCGCGCGTCCCCCACCCCCATGCCCTAGCCGCCGCGGGCGCCAGTGCCATGCTCGCCTCCCGCATCCCGCCCAAGCGCTGCACCGCCGCGGCCCCGTACGAGCTGGAGCCCCCCGCCGCCGCCGCCGCCGAGGGCATGCCGCCCGCCAAGCGCCGCCGGGAGCGCGTCCTGCCCTCGCGGTTCCGGGACTCGGCCGCCGCCCCGCCGCCCGCCAAGAAGGCCTGCAAGGCCCCCGCGCCGCCCAAGGTCGAGGGCAGGGACGGCGAGGTGTACGAGGTGGAGGTGCGCGCCGTCGCCCCGAAAGGCTCCGCCTTTGGGGCCGTGCAGACCGAGGTGTGGACCGGCGAGCTGGCGCAGACGGAGGAGGAGCTGTACCGGGCGTGCCGGAACATCAGCAGGAGCGGCAGCTCGGGCTGTTTCAGTGGGAGCGTCGTCACTTCCGTCAGCAATGCCGGTGGGAAATGCGCGCCGGAGGAGAGGCCCGTGGTGGGTGCTGTGGCCACTCTCACGAGCAATGCTGCTGCTGGGAATGCTGGGCCGGAGGGGAGGTCCTCGGTGGTGGAATGCAAGCCAAAGCAGGAGGCCGAGGTGAGGAGAGAGGATTTCTACTGGCCAGAGGATTTTGTGCTCGGCGACGTGGTGTGGGCAAGGTCGGGAAAGAAGAGCCCCGCGTGGCCCGCGCTAGTGATTAACCCGCTGCAGCACGCCCCGGAGGTTGTGCTCAACTCTTGCGTTCCCGGCGCGCTCTGCGTCATGTTCTTCGGTTACTCTGCCGGCGGCCAAAACAGGGTAATTTATTTATTACAGTTTCCAGCTCGAATTGGTTTGTTTATGAACCAAACGGTTCCTTTCTGTTTTTCTTTTCCGTGGGCTCAAATTGTCGTATTCATTTGTATGTAGGACTATGGATGGGTCAAGCAAGGGATGATCTTTCCCTTTGTGGAGTACCTAGATAGGTTCCAGGGACAATCTCTGCATAAGCTTAAGCTCAAGCCAAGCAAATTCCGTGCAGCAATTGAGGAGGCTTTCCTTGCCGAGCGTGGCTTTTTCGAGCTCCAAATGGATGGGGTCTGCTCTCTGGACAAGTCTGTGAATGAGCAGTCTGTCACCGATGGCGCACATGAAGTGACCGGTTCTAATAACGAGCAGGAGTGTCAATCTCATTCTCAGGTAATTGGACGTGTGGAGTTGCAATAGCTGAGCTTGTAGTCTTGTACTAGCTACCTCATGTATTGCAATTCCTCGGGTAGGCTGCTATCTAATTTATTTACTGTGTTGCAGGTGGTTGTTAAATTAGCAGCATGTTGTGATAGTTGTGGTAATCGTCTTCCATCCAAGATTTCAAAGAAAAAGAAGCAAGAAACAGAGCAGTTACTTTGTAGGCACTGTGAAAAGGTACGTCTCTGGCATGTGACTGTGACCATGGTGCTTCGTATGTTCTATTAACTCATTCGTTTCTATCTAGTGCCTTACATGGTTAAATTATCATGTTTGCAGCTATTGCAGTCAAAGCAATACTGTGGCATATGCAAGAAAATTTGGCACCACACGGATGGTGGAAACTGGGTAAGCCTTGAAGCCGCTTTGGTTATGCTATGTAGATATAGATTATCTTCTCTCGATTGTTTTAGGCATTGACCTGCAATCCGTTTCTTGGCAGGTATGTTGTGACGATTGCCAGATTTGGGTTCATGTAGAATGCGACCGGACATGCAGTGAACTGGAGGTTGTTTGTTCACCTTTGTTTGGTGTTGACATTTTAATGTCATGATGTTTGTTATGTATATAACATGCAATGCCTCCATGGATAGGCTCCACTGACTACACATTATTTTGCAGGATTTAGAAAATACCGAGTATTTCTGTCCTGATTGTAAGTCTAAACGTAAGAGAGTATTGAAAGTTGAACAAACGAGCACTTCCAACAGTTCAGAGTGAGTTATTCATTTCCTTCTCAAACCTATGGATGTTTGTTGGCTGTTATAATAAATAAGAATGCCAGTTTCTAACATGTCTCACCATAGATTTGCCAGCACTTCAAAGGAAAAATTGCCTGAATCCATACCTGTATGCTGCTCAGGGATGGAAGCATTGTACTTACCAGAGAAGCACATGTAAGCATTTGACATATCTTCTACTGAATCTTCAGATTACATGTTTCTCTAAATTTGCTTAATTATCAATACTCTATCTGAATCTAATGTTCTATTATTTAAGTAATATTTTTTTGTATTAAGTCAACTGTTCAGAAAGAAATACTAAAATTATTAAACATGCCATCTTTTCTTTTTGTGGAGCAGCAACTTTCCTCTTTTGGTTCATTTTCCAGGCTAGAAAAATTGACCCGAGAGCTAAAGTACAAGTGCACAAACATATGTTACGGAATTGAAGTGGCTACTGTATACTTGCAATTGGTCCTTTAACCTTCACTTGGTGCATAAGCAAGTGACTTTTAGGTCGCATTAGTTCTTAACACAGCCGCCCCTTTGAGGATTGGTCACTTTTGTGATGGGAATTCATCCGATGTTTAGAAACCAGAAGCAATAAAAACCATTACACAGTTGCTAGCGGTCATCATGTTGCATTGATTTCCTTATGTGTACTTGCATCATTGCACGGTTGCACCAGTATTGGTATTTGAGTATTCTTTTTGCTGGCAGGATATTATGCGAATGCAAGTCTTGCAAGAAAAAGATGTTGACTCTGAATGAGTGGGAGAGGCATACTGGTTCAAGGAAGAAAAATTGGAAGATGAGTATTAAACTCAAGGGCACTGGGGAGCCACTAATTGACTTGGTAAGCCCTCAGGATCTTCATCAACTTGGACGCCTGTGGTTCAACATAATATGCGAATGCTTATCCTATATACCTAGTTAGTCGATCCCCACTAACTCCGATTCTCTCAACATGCAACTATGCCAACTGGCCATGCCACCATGCATGGGAAAATATCTACCTTAACATGCACCACGCATGCTACTCATATTCAATATTTTTTCTACAACTATACGATAATCAAATATAATAAATGTATTAGTTTCAATTCTCAGATTATTAATCCAAATATTAGCACTTCATACAATCAAATCTCATTGAAATAATTGCAACCAAGTCCCGCATCAATGCATGGTGTATCATCTCTAGTTGACACTAATGCACATATCCATGCAAAACTGACAAGATTCCTTTTTTGTCATTATCTGCAGCTTCATGATATTCCCGGTGGGAATTTCAAGTCTTCTAACCCAGGTATTAAGAAAGAGGAGTTGCTTTCATTACAAGGTACGCCACTCTTGATTTTTTCATGGGCTATGTGTGGTTGGTGATTTTAATATGACTTCACGCGGTTGATTTTTCTAATATCTGCAGCAAACTCTTATAGTCCAGTCTATGCTAAATGGACAACTGAACGTTGTGCCGTCTGTCGGTGGGTTGAGGATTGGGACTACAACAAAATTATCATTTGTAACAGGTAATTCCTGCCGTCATTTGAATTTTTATCCATCACCTTCACTTAAGAATTCGTTCGATGTTTTAAGACTAAATTTTCTGTAAATTTATATGATTAGTGGTTAACAAAAGCTTCTCGAAAATTTATGTATTCAGATGTCAAATAGCTGTCCATCAAGAGTGCTACGGAGCTCGTGTCGTACAGGATTTAACTAATTGGGTTTGTCGAGCTTGTGAACTGCCCCAACAAAAAAAGGAATGCTGCCTATGCCCTGTAAAAGGTATTTTGTCTCGCTGAATATCCTATACTACATTGTTTGGAACGCTTGTTCTTTTCCTAATTTCTATATGAAACAATTCCTGTGAAATTCTTGTATCCCAAAATAGGGCCTCATTGTTTCCGCATCGCAAACAGGGCTCCAATTGATGTGCTCCATAGTTTATTGATTCATCATTAACATGGAATTGTTTGGACAGTTCAGTAATTTCCTTAAGTGTTGATGTTTTTAGCGTGTTCCTGGCTCATGCTTAGTTTTATTCCTTTGATGTGATAAGTTTGATTGGTGCACAGTGGTATCGAATATTCTAATGTTTTCCTGTCTTGTTTACCATGTTGTTTACGGATCACTCATGCTGTTAACTTGTACTTCTTCCTGGACCTCCTAGGTGGTGCTCTCAAGCCAACTGATATTGACCAACTTTGGGTTCATGTCATGTGTGCCTGGTATCAGCCTAAAGTCTCCTTTCCTGTTGAGGAGACAATGGAGCCAGCTATGGGCATATTGAGCATCCCTTCTGAGTACTTTAAGAAGGTTAGGATTTTTATCTGGTACTTTTTGCAAGGTTACCTAATGGGTAATTATTGTATGTGCTTCTGTGTTCAATCACCTTACTCTTTGCTTAACTCTATTTTTTGTTTTGTTAATTCCAGACATGTATCATATGCAAGCAGATGCATGGGGCCTGCACCCAGTGCTACAAGTGTTCTACTTATTATCATGCAATATGTGCATCAAGAGCTGGATATCGCATGGAGGTAGACTGCTTTTGCCACCTTTTTGTAGTGGAAATTGTCATCATAATATGTTTGCATATCCATTTTCTTTAATTTAACCTCCACTCTCTTCTTTTCTTATATGAAAACAGAATGCATGTTATTGGCTATATTATGATTGTCTGAAAGATTATGTTTGAGCATATGCCACTTACCAGCCTGATATTCTTTGCTTCTGTGTATTATTGCTGTGCATTAGGAAGTTTTTAGCACCAACTTTTATATTTAAGCTACGTCGTGGCAAAAGTTCCCTTGTGCCATTTTTTTTGTGTCGTCGCTCAAATACTTCGATTTGAGCTAATCCTAAAGTTTTTAAGCATGCTGTCTTCAAAGCATAACTTGATACAACTGTTTAAACTGCGCATTATTTGACGCAAACATTTTCTGGCGTTTGTTCCTTTATTAACTGATTTTAAACATAAACATTAAAGTTGTCCTTTTCCTGTACTCTTGCAGTTGCAATACTCTGAGAGAAATGGTAGGAAGATGACTAAAATGGTCTCCTACTGTGCGTTTCACAGGTAATAATTCTCACTTGATTTTCCTTTTTGGTTAAGTTAAATTCATGAGTGGTTATCTGGAAGAACAATTCTAAGTTGGCTTCACGATCGTTATATATACCTCCTTTTGTGTAATCTTTTGGGGTTGATTTTAGTACCAATCAAAACCTATTTTAAAGAAAATAATGGCAAATATGGTCCATCGAACTGGCATGATTTTGGAACAATGTCATTTGCAGAAGTGAAAATGTAACCTGAGGCAGAAATTGCCACCAGTAAATGTTACTAATACATGTTATTCTTTCTTGTCCACTTCAGTACTCCTGACCCAGATAATGTGTTGATAGTGAAGACACCTGATGGAGTGTTCTCCACCAAATTTTTGCTCCAAAACAATGAGAAGCAATCTCCTTCAAGACTAGCTAAGTGCGAAAATCACCAGGAGGTTTTTCCTGCTGAAATTTCTGACTGCCCAGCTGCAAGGTGCCTACCTTATGAAATGTTGAAAAACAAGGTATTTTCCAATTATCTTGGTTTTCTGCACCCACCCTGGACACCACCCCCTACACATACACATACCATTGTGTAGTTTTAATTTCTGTTAGTTTTGTCAGCAAGTCCTTAGTACTAAGTTATCTGTGTTTTCCAGAAACAACAAGGGGAGGCAGTTGCCCATCGAATAATGGGACCCCGACACCACTCTCAGGATTTGATTGAGGCTTTGAACACGTACATGGTAATTGCCTGGTCCTGAGCATCACCACTCTTTTTTTTGAACATTCGAATGCTAGAAACATTTAGGCATCTTATTCCCTTGTCAGCAGGACCAGAAGGACGACCGACCTTTTGCTACGTTCAAAGAAAGGCTTCAATATTTACAGGTTTATTTTCTGAACGATTGTGGTTCTTAAAAGGCTATATGAGCAAACCAATAAACATATGTTTGATTATTTCAGAGAACTGAAAATAAGAGGGTCTCTTGTGGTCGATCTGGAGTACATGGATGGGGGCTCTTTGCTGTTAGGAAAATTCAAGAGGGGCAAATGGTAATCACTGCAGACTATTTTTTTCTTCAACAGTGCTCATACTAACTACAGCACACGCACTGAAATACCATATTAGTCTGGTCACAAAGCATAATTTAACAGCTACATGTAGCATTTATGGCAGCAAATGTGCACTGTCTAAATTACAGCAGATAGCTTTTGGTTACTTGCTTGATCTCCAATTAGTGAATATACTTGGTTGCATTGAATTATCTCCAACTAATGAATATAATTGCTGCAATGCTTGATCTCCAATTCATAGATGTAATTGGTTTGTTGTGCATATTTATAGGCATATATACATAGTAAATCGTCAGCACAAACATTTTTAGTACATTTTCTGTCTCAGACTAGAGTTCAAAATTTTACCATGAAAATGCATGTTATTGAAGCACTTATTTAATACATCCCATTTGTGAGGGATATGTTCTTAATTTGTCAGCTAACCAAACTTGTGCCAGGTGATTGAATATCGTGGGGACCAAGTCAGACGTAGTGTTGCTGATTTGAGGGAAGCACGCTATCACAAGGAAAATAAAGACTGCTACGTGAGTTATTTTTATGCTTTCCTTTTTGTACTGTTTTAGTTGGTTCTCTACTTTCAACTCGAACGGTTTAACTGGTAACTAATCGCCGTCATGCAATTTTTTCTTGATGACAATTTGATTAAGTGTAGAACCAACTAGAATTATCACATAAAAACTGTAGTTTGATGTTCTGACGCTGTGAATTGTTTTTTTTTTGCGTTTTGTGCTGCTGCAGCTGTTCAAAATAAGCGAAGATGTCGTGATTGATGCTACGGAGAGAGGAAACATCGCCCGTATAATTAACCACTCGGTAAACCTTCATCATGCTTTCGCACCAGCTGCATCTTCTTGAACCAACGAAATGGCAACCAATATACTCGTTGCGTTTGCAGTGCATGCCTAACTGCTACGCGAGGATCGTGAGCGTTGGCGACAACAAGAGCCAGATAATTCTGATTGCCAGGAGAGATGTTTCAGCCGGAGAAGAACTGACGTACTGCTTCACAACCCCTCTCTCTATTCAGTCGCGTCGAGAGTGTAAACGACAACCCGCAACCAGTTGACCTTCTTTCTGATCCCTCTTTTTCCTGCTCTGATGCGCAGGTATGACTACAAATTTGACCCGGATGAGTCGGAGGATCGCAAGGTTCCCTGCCTGTGTAAAGCTCCTAACTGCCGTGGATACATGAACTGAAGTGCTCACAAGGACTAACCCCAATTACAGTGGCGAAGCGCCACATTCCCAGATTCATCCAGATTCTTTCATCATCTTGTGCATGGCCGTCAGCGTGCAACCAGTTTGTGTTTTTTTTTAGTCACAGGATTTTGCTAGATAGCGAGGTAGGGCTTCCCAGGCTAGATATAAGAAGAACAGAACTGGCAGCCACAGCCAGCCAGGCATTGTAAATTCTTAATTGCTGTAATAAATTGATGCTTTCTTCTCTATGAGAAAAAGAAAAGAAGAGAAAAGAAAAGGAATCCAAAAGGAAAGAAAACGTCCAATTGTTGATACAATACATTTCGTAGACGCTGAGAAGAGTTTAATTCATTAATCTTCTCTGTTATTGCTGTTCCGTCGTGTATGTGCTGTTTCTGTTCTCAGAAGATAGGATACGTGTGGCGCTGCCGCCACCTCCCGGCATGTCGTCGTCCCGGAGGTGGGCATGGTCGTTCGGGTGGCTGCAGCTGGGCCCCTATCCCTGGGTGGCCAGAATGTCAGTGACCCGTCCGTCTCTCCCGCTGGTGGACTCGAAGCAGCGTGAACCGAACGTCTCTGCTCCGCCAGTACGCCTCCCACGCCCGCCGCCGTGGTCGCCATTGCTCGCTCGCCACGAAGGGCACGAGCATCTCCGGCCTCGTCGAGGTGTGGTCGTCTCACGGGGAGAGAAACGATTTTAAAAAGCGGGCGAGGAAGATGCACTTACTCGTCGTGCCCACGTGCTGCCTCTCCACCACTTCGCCTCATCCGCAACTACCAAAGCTTCCGCGGCCGCTGCCTCGCAGCCTCGGGCACTCCGCGTCGCCGCGCTTCGGCGTCCCCTTCCGCCGGGCCGTGGCGGCCCCCGCTATGCGCCGCCGCGGGCGACGGAGGGCGGCGGCCCCTCCCCCGGCCGCCGCCGCCGCAGGAGAGGCCTCCAGCGACTCCCCTGGTCCTCCAGGAGGCGAGGACAAGGTGATTATGGCTTATTAGTAACTACTGTACCGGAATGGTTTTACTTTACAGTTCCTACTTTTCCGTTCTGGCTTCTGAGCTTTAGGTCTGTGTGGCAACTGGTTTCTACTTAGTAGCTTAATAACAGCTTTAGCGTCCTGCCGCATTGTTAGATTTTGCAATAGCCATGCACTCATACAGGGGTTCGCAGTTCAGCGGGTGGATTCGGAGCGATGGGGCTATAGCACAATTCACAAAACCGACCATAAGATCCAGTACAATCTGCATTGTTTTAGTCGCGCATAAGCAAAGTGCCACTTTGTCTGCTTTGCTATTGTGATGATGTCAGTCTGCAAATGCTGGTGCCTCTTGTGCTGGTTTGTTGTTTCTTGGGTTGCTAATGAATGCACATTTCCTTCATCTCATGCTGATAGAGAGCTGGTACAGACCTCAAAACGCTAGCTAGAAGATTCTGGAAAGTTGCTGCGCCTTATTGGTGGTCAGAGGATAAGGCCCAAGCAAGGCTGCAGCTTGCTGGTGTATTTGCTCTCACGCTGGCGACTACAGGGATCAGTGTTGGATTCAACTTTCTGGGTCGTGATTTCTACAACGCCCTCGCCGGTATGTTTCGTCTTCTGTTAAAACTATTATGAACTGGTAGACCGAATGTTACTGTTCTGAAGTGAAAATTAGGATGGCCAGTGCACGCGATAAAGATTAGGGGGCAGGAGAGTAAGGGATTAACTCTTTTAGTTATTACACATAAATATTCTCAGAGTATTACTAAAGAGGACATACCGCTGTTGAATCTTTGGGTGTCATCTGCAATATCCAAAGTAGACTAGAAGTTATGTGTCAGCCTTCAGTCTGGGTGTAACCGAAGGTGTCATTTCATATAATTCAAAGTGGATGCACATCATCTTATCTTTTTACTGGCTAACACATATTTAGTGTTGTCTCTTTCAAGACAAGGATCAGGAACAATTTACCAAGCAACTGCTGTACTACTTGGGAAGTTTCGCTGTAGGAGTTCCGGTGAGCATATTGCTGCCCTTTTGTAGGTATTGCTCTTCAAGCTGCTATTTGTAGCACCTTGACATGAATAGTGATAATATCGGATGATGTTACCTTATGAGTAATCTTTTCTCCATCAGTTCACTATCCTGTTTAACATCTATGACTAGTATTTACAGAGGGAACATAACTGCGGTTTTCTGTGTTAAGAAGTATCAGTGGTTTGTATATCATGATAGGTATCCTTTCCAGGGTTGTCTAGATCCACAATATTCATATTTTCTAGCTGTTTAAGAGGCTGTAGCTAAATTTATTGTTGACGTTTTACCTAAAATCTACCTGGTTATCTCTTCCATTTAGCAAAAGGTCCCAGACTCCCGGTAAAAGTACTACATAATTGAACATTTGATCTCTGCACTAGAGGACTAAAGCTGCAAGGATCTTACTATTGCTCCTGGTTCCGAGAAGTGTCTGGAATTGCTATGCTCCTATTAGCATTCATCATTAGGAAATGTATTCGTTACTTTGCTTCTCATGGTTCAGATTCACCAACTAGTGTACCTCTTAATAGACTTATGTTCTGATTTGCAACCTCTTGCTTGCACTGCTATACAGTTCTTTGTCTTGAGGGACTATGCAAGAGAAACCCTATCTTTAAGATGGCGATCTTGGATGACAAGTTATTACATGAAGCGCTACTTTAAGAACAGAACATTCTACAAGATTCAGTCTCAGTCACTAATAGACAATCCAGATCAGCGGATCAATGATGATCTAAGTGCATTTACTGGAACTGCGCTTGCGTTTTCCCTGACACTCCTCAATGCTGTCGTGGATTTGGTATCATTCAGCAATATCCTCTATGGAATCTATCCACCATTATTCGTTGTTCTTATTGTTTATTCTCTTGGAGGGACCGCTATTAGTGTCTTCCTTGGTAAGGTAAGGCTTTTACCAGCGTTATTTATCTATAACTTGAATCAAAATAGATATAATTGTTTACATTCTTTCGTTATTCATGTAACTAATAGTTGGTCATGCTTGTGTTGACAGAGTTTGGTCAACTTGAACTTCATGCAAGAAAAGAAAGAAGCTGATTTCCGTTACGGGCTTGTACGTGTTAGAGAAAATGCTGAATCAATTGCCTTTTACGGTGGCGAGGAAAATGAATTGCAACTTCTGTTGGATCGGTTCAGGAGGGCTTACCAAAACCTAAGTGTAAGCATTGCTTGTATAGCCTGTCTATCGCCTTATATTCCCTTTTGTTTTGCTCCACTTTCCTTGTTTGTTCCGACATTATGAAAGCCACCATAGGGTCATTTATCAGTAGGTAAGCCTGCTAGCAGTGGATGGAGTAGAGTGGCGAACTTGCAATGAACAACAAGCACCCAGCAGCTTGTTTGTTTTCAGCACTTATTTATATTTTGTAAAATAATTTTATGATATTTGAATGGGTTTCTCACAAAATCATTGACCTTTTATTTATAATGCATTTCACCAGAACGCAAAACACCAGTGGTTTCTAGATCAAGCTTTGCTTGTCTTTGATAATCCTGTAAATTGCTACTAATATTAGTGAATCATGTTGAATGTAGTTTTATAACATCCAGTGCTGATTTTATGATCTCCAAAAAGATTGTTAACTATGATGATAACTGTGGCAGGTGAAATAAAGTATTACTCCCTCCGTTAAAAAATATAAGATGTTTTGGATATTTCAATATGGGCTACATACGGACTGAAATGAGTGAACAAACACACTGAAACGTGTCTATATACATCCAATTCAGAAAAAAGTTAGAACATCTTATACTCCATTTGTGAACGGAGGGAGTACTTGTCTAGAACACATTGTAAAGAGTGTGTATTTTTGCATTGGAAGAAACGCCCAGAAGGTGCGAAAGATACAACGCCACAGGTGATAATGACCCAAAACATGACCAAAAGCCTAACAACCAACTATGAAAACTGCAGCCTGAAGCTGCCACAGAGCCACGCAAAAGAGCCTGAGCCAAAATTCTGACTAGGAATGTAGTAGGTGGTTGTGCATGCTCTTGGCTTCTTAGTGCCAACTGACTTCCAGATCTCTGGTTCGTCCAAGATCTGCTCCACCAACACGTTGCCGTGTTGCCATAATCTCCTCGGCGTCAGCAAGATCGGCAAGCGAAATAAAATGTCATCATAGCTAGAAAAGCATGTTGAATGCCTAGAGCTTTGTCTCTCTGGATGTGGTATTACATAGGTTACGTTTCACATTGATATGCCGCTTTATACGTTTACAGTAAATTCAACACTATGTTTTCTTATCACGCTGTAGTAATTACATACGCAGTCATAATCTTCTACTGCCACTGTACTAAAATATACTGCACCTAGTAACTACGTCCTTTTTTGTAGTTTTCTTTGTTGGGGGTTATTTGTGCAAAAGTGCGGGGCCAGGTGTCCTTCAGTGCTTCTTAGGTGTGTGTACATGTCTTGTAACCTAGACTTTGACAAGAATGGAACATGTATACTTCTGAAAAGAAGTATCCAAAGTAAGATGATTTCCGGATCCCAAAACTAAGTGCTTTTATATTTATACTCTCGTGAGGGAATTCACTACCATTCTTGAAAACAGGCACCCTGCGTCAGCTTTGCTCTCTATGTACTTTTATGTTCAACTAGAAAGTATGACGCAATTTATATTTGCGAATGGTCTGATGTTTGATTTTGTTTGTTCTCTTCGCAGGAATTGCTGATAGCATCCCGGAATCTGGAGTTCTTCACCAATGGTTACCGATATTTAATTCAAATCCTGCCAGCTGCAGTTGTTGCTCCAATGTTTTTTGCAGGAAAAATCGAGTTTGGAGTAATAAACCAATCGGTGTCTGCTTTCAATCACATCCTCAGTGATTTTTCTCTCATTGTTTTCCAGTTTCAGTCAATTAGTGCATTCTCAGCAGTCATTGATCGTTTAGGTGACACCTCTCTCTGTCTCTGTCGTCTCTCTCTCTCTCTCTCTACTAGTACTTGCTAAGGTAACTAGATTAACCTAATCGAACTGTAAACTACAGGTGAATTTGATGATCTATTGGGTGAAAATGAGTCTTCTCTATCACCCCGACGTGATAGCATTGATGGGATCAACATTTCTTTCAAGAGTGGCATTCCTGTTCTTAGTTCTAATGGATCACAAATGCAATCTGAGCCTGGCATAGTTCTAGAGATTTGTGATTTAACATTGTTAACACCCAGGGGTGGAAATATTCTCATTACTGACTTCAATATGGAATTAAAAGACAAGGACCACCTACTGGTATTTCATGTCTTTAGCTAGTTGTACAATCAGCAATATCAATAGTACTGCTGACACTGATATGGTGATCTCATTTCTAATTTAAGGTAATGGGGCCCAGCGGCTGTGGGAAGACCTCATTGCTGCGTGCTTTGGCTGGTCTTTGGACTAGTGGTACTGGGGATATCATATACCATGCCAGAGATTCTAGGCAGCTTCAGACAGCAACTTTAGGTTCTAATGAGCCATCCAACATAAAGCCAGAGGGCGAAGAACTATTACAAAGTTCCAAGCAGAGAAGAGATAATGGCATTTTTTTTGTCCCACAAAGACCATATATGGTTTTGGGCACTCTTCGCCAGCAATTGCTCTATCCTACATGGACTGCAAATATACATCAGTTACCAACTAATGATGCTGAAAGCAAAGGTAATTTGTTTCATGGGGAGGTATTGAGTACAAATTGTCATCTAGGTGCAAACCGCATCAGTTTGGACGTTGAGTCAACATGGAAATTCTGCATGGACTGGTAATCCGAAAAGTAACTAACACATGAAATATAATTTGTTAGTACAAGAAGAGAAATGTGCTCATGTACTAAAAGAAGGAAGAGGTGAAAACATTATTGCTCATATCATCAAACCATTTCTTTGTTTTGTTTCTCCCAACATGAATTTGTTTTTGAATAAGAGTACATAGTTAGATACCTAATATAGTCATTGTAGTATAGAACTTCCAATTTTGTTGAATGGCCAAGTATTTATTCATTAGTTTTGAATCTTTGGCACTGATAACGTCTCGTTTATTTTATTTTAGCAAAGTCAGGAGGAGTGGTCCACAGCTGAATTCTTCCAGTAAAATCAGCAAACCAGAGAAGTGCATAGCGAGTTACAGAATACAAAAAGAAAAAACCAGCTAATAGAGAAATGAAAAAAAAATACATGAAGACATCAAGGAAACTTTCCTCTAGTCTGGTCAGTCCTGAGTCCAGCAGAGCACAATGTTTCTTTCTGAATGCTTGTGCGTCCCTCGGTGCACCTTCAACTTCAGAGTTTCTTTACATTGCTTTGCCACCACCGCAGCAGGAATCGTTATATGATCAAACACCTTGCGATTTCGAGCTAACCAAATAGTCCAATAAGCTGCAGTGATGAGGATAATCCAACCTGGTCAGCTGTCCTGAATCAGCTCATTCTTTCGACTGTGTAGACGTCTCTAGGATCAAATGCTCATGCAAGGTCAATCCCAAGCTGCAAATCATTTTTCGTACGTTGATAGAGAAGTGAGAAGCAGTTTCACTGCTCGCACATCCAAAAGGACACTTATCATCATCAATAACCCCCTGCCTTACTTTAATTCCTTGCTTTACCAGCAGTCAATCAAATATTTTTTCTTTCTTAGGTGCCGCAGAAGTCCAAATTGTGGAAAAGCTGGTTCCTGAATCCCACCAAAATAGAGAAATGATAAAGGTTACTGCCCTAAAATGTTTTGGAGGTCTAAGGCACCAGTATCCTTGATCAGGCACAAAGCCAGATAACTCATCTAATCTCAAAAAAGAAAAGAAAAAGGGAGCAGTTAATTCATCAGTGTCCCATTGAGAGGTTATGGATCGTTTGGGAATTAGCAATTCCTGATGTCAAACAGAAACATAAATGTTAGGTTGGAGAGCATGAGAAAAGAGGTCGCGGAAATGCAAGTATCGTGGACCATTATTAGTCCATGTATCTGTAACACCTTGGTCCGGTTTGCCTCATGTGTTTAGTTACTTTGGTAGCAAGTTCGATTAATCCAACATGGAGAATTTAGACGATTTCAAAGTTTCAAGATAGCACAGAAATGCAACAGAACCAAGCGTAGTAACTCCAGGTTAACCATTTTGAATCACTTGTGGATGAAAGTCCAAGTGAGTTAATATATGTGTGGCTTTAGATTTCGTACCCTGAGGTGTTACAGTTTATGCCTAAATGAGAAGTATTATAACGTTTAAACTAACACAAGTCAACAAAATCTAGGCATTTGGAAAAGTTCTAGGAGTAGTACCACGGGATAGTTCTGAAATTTAGCATGTTCATTTCAGTGTTATTAATGCAGAATAATTCCATCTAACAGAAGTAAAATGCAAAAATTCTAGCGGTTACTTGTATTTTCCTTCTTCTACCTTGTGGTTGCATCATTCTGGTCCGACAGTGATGCAGGAGTACTACAGTTGTTTGAATTTTGTTGTCAGATACGGATCTGCGGATTCTGAAACATTCATGTGCTACTGACCTAAAGTTGTGCTATTTTTTATTTATGAATACCAGCTCCTCTTTCCTTTCTCTCTGAAGTCTCCACGTCAGATGGGGTGGGTGCCAAGCCTGAGATGCCCTCAACTGATGAACTGATCAGAGTACTTGAGGTTGTTAGGCTGGGCTACATATTACCACGTTTCAATGGCATGGATTCTGTCCATGATTGGGCCAGTGTTCTTTCCCTAGGGGAGCAACAGCGTCTTGCATTTGCTCGGTTGTTACTCGCAAAACCAACTCTGGTCCTACTGGACGAGTCCACAAGTGCACTAGATGATACAAATGAGGTAACAATCCATATACTGCTATTGCGCCTATCTTTGCTCTTACGAGCTGCTTCCTGCAACAAATTGTGAAGAAAGCTAATTCTGGAATCACCATCTATATATCTATTGAATTGCCCAAATAGTTTTACCTTAACACCATTTTAACTATTTCTCCCCTGGCACAGGTTCATCTATACAGTCAGATTGAAGCTGCAGGGATTACATATATAAGTGTCGGTCACCGGAAGACACTTCACAGGTTCCACAACAAGGTTTTGTACATTTCAAAGTCCGACTCGGCAACTGGCAGCCTTCGTAATTGGGAGTTAAAGCCCACAGACCAGAAATCAATTGAAGAATCATCCCCATTTGCTTCATAAGAACTTCATGCGAACCAGTTTAGGCCCCTTTCTAAATTTTCTTATCCCACATTTAACCCATTATGGTAAATATTGTTGCCCTACCAAGGATCCCATCTCCACGAGTTCAGCATTACAACTTACAAACTGGAGCTGGACTGTTGGCGAGGTTGATCTTACAGCCGGACTGACAAAGTTGTGGCAGTGCTACTAACCAACCTGATAGCAGGATACATTCTAGGACCTGGAATAATCTCACCTTTTTGTTTATGTTTATGCTTCATTGTTTAGAATGAAATATAACATATGTTTATGTACGGTTGATATTGCGCGCTGTTACCAACATTTTAATTTTTATTATCTGAATTTTCTCTGTTTATTTATTTCACACTTGACGGCTGTGAAAATCTTCCCATTTTTGATTTATTTCGTCATTCCGCCATCTATGTTCTAGCAACTGTAAGGAATCTCAGCTCTATAGAGTGATTTAGATCACGAGGAACAGTTTTGAGTATTGATTTTCAGCAACTGCCACGTGACAAAATCTTCTGGTGAAGACTGAAGACCATTTCCTCTTGTATTCTCCAAGCAAGTAAAATTCACCAATAGTCAATAGAAACTGGTCTGTGTATTCTCCAAGCATGGAAAATTCACCAATAGTCAATAGAAACTGTAATCTTGATATTACAGTTTCACATACATATTATCCATGTAGTTGTGCATTTAAGTATTCTAGAAATCCCGTAGATGTATACCTGCCATAATATGCAAAATATTCTACTCCAGACAATTTATGGCAGGTATCTTAACATGTTTACTGTGCATAATATGACATAAATTTTCTTTAATCACAAAAGATGTATACATGCTTTTCCTAATTCTTTTCATGCACATATGACCATACATTTGATTTTTTTTTTGTAAGCACCCATATTAAAAAAATGTTTTATATCTCTTACTCGTTTCGTAGATATATTTTGAAAATGTTTACTATATAAGCAATAGGTGTACATAATTTTTAAAATATGTGGAGACATTTTAAAATATGCATTACGATTGAAGGAATGTCAAATAAGAAATTCACACGTTTTAAATATAGATTTAAAGTTGCAAAAGAGCAAAGCGAAGTAGGATTGGTGGTAGCTGGGTAATGTACTCCGGGAGGCCCCTTATGTGTCATGAATAGTAGCATAAGTGTCGGGGGATTGGACCCCAGGTAGCCTCATCATCGCTTAACCATATTTGAAGACATCGGAGCTGGCCAAGCCCCTCAGTCTGACTGGTCGTAAGACCGGCCTTCGGGGCCGGGCGGGACCGGAGGGCCGCCTCCTAGAAGACGACGCACTCCAGAAGACGGCGAGGGTACGGGCCGGCTCCTGGCCAGCAGCCCGTCCCCTCCCTGGAAGTTTGAGCCCGACCAGGAGACAAGCTGGGGCATGGCTACAGTGCGCCATGCCTCCCCCGAACCACGACCGCATGGCTACAGTGGGCGCCGCCAGGCGGTCGCCGACCCGTCCGGCGCGGCGCTGTAGCCATGCGCGCCCGACACGGCCTCCGTTAGCGCGGGCGACGCCACAGTGAAGAGCCGTCAGCGGGGCCCGCAGGCGGCGGGCCCCACCTGTTGGCCGGTTCCTCGGCAGCCGGCAGGGCCCAGCAGAAGCGGGCCCCAGCAGCCGGCGGAGAACCCGGCCCCCATAGACGCTGGCGGCCGGGGCCTACCATCCGGCCGTATTACCATTGTACCCCTGGGGGGTTAGCCTATAAAACCCCCCAGGCCACACCCATGCAAAGGGTTCCTCTCATGTTCCACCTCAGTTCTACACACACCATAGCCAGGGAAAGGAGAGAGCTAGCCTCGCCCTTCTTCCTCCTCTGGCCGAACAGCTCTAGGAGCACCGTTGTACTCTTTGCTTCATAGTGATCATGCGGAGACCCCGCAGAGCAGGAGTAGGGGTTTCATCTCTTAGGAGAGCCCTGAACCTGGGTAGATCTCGTGTTCATCCGAGCTTGTGCCCACTCCCGCTTCCAGGATCCGACGACGATCTCATGGCCCCAACCATGATAAGCCACCCCTGGCATCTGTCGAGATTTTACCACGACAGTTGGCGCCCACCATGGGGCCAGCAGCGACGTCGACCGGAGACACGTTCTGGACAGGAACCTTGTTCCTCTCCGGCGAGTGTGCCGCGACTGGCGAGATCAGCCGGCCTGATGCGCCCGCCCGCGCCGGCCTTGGCGCATCGCCTGACGCGGGAACCGCCTTCCCCGCGGGTCGCCTCGCCGGCCTCTTCAGCGAGCCCACCGCCGACGCACGAGCAGCCGACTCCCTCACCGAGCTCTTCGGCAAGCTCGCTCTCGTTGACACGGCCTCCGCCGACGACTTCCCCAGCTACGTGGAGATCATCGACGATCCCCTCCCTCCTGCCGCCAGCGACGCTCCTATCGGTGCGCTCGACGCCAGCACCCTCGTGGAGGTGATGGTCATCGGCGACGGCCTGGGCGCTGGCGGATCCGGCCAGGATCCGCTGGACGTGACCATACACGCCCTGGCGACGCCTCCTCCCCCTGGCGCCAGCCAGGAGGAGCTGGAGGAGTTCCGCGTCAAGCTTTTCGACAGCGCCTCCAAGATGGCGGCGCTGAAGCGCCGCGCTGAAGCCACTCAGCGCGAGATCGATCGCGTGGTCAGTGGGACGCCGGCTGCGGCCGAGCCTAGCCGGGCCGGCACCATCCGGCAACGCGGCGCTGCGATTGCCAGCATGCTGGGGGTCGAACGCCCGGTCTACGAGACCCCAGCGCAGAACATGCGTGTCGCCCAGGCGGCCGCAGGCGAGCTCAAGCACTTGCGGGGCGACGAGCTACGCAAGCAACTGGAGCGCCTCCAGCAACTCGTCGACGCTGCGAACGCGCAGCAGGACACGGGCAACCGCGTGGTGGGATCGGGCCGGCGGGTCGACACCCACGTGCCCCGTCGCGAGAACGGCGCGACCTCTCGGTCCCCTAGCGGCGGAGGCCGCGGGCAGTCGCGAGACCCAGAGCCGGTTGCTAGCAACAGCCGGCGTACGCCCCGCACGATAGCGGACAGCCACCAAGAGCTCCAGAACCCGGAGCCTCGGCGCCGGCCGGAAGAGTGCTTACCTCCTCGGAGAGAGAGGGCGGCCAATCCCGCGCCGTCGCTCGATCACCCTACGCTCAGCGGCCGGCTTGGCCCCCGCGAAGCAGTTGGCGAAAACGACGCACGCCACCGGATCGAGCTGCTGGCTCGGTCCCAATTGTTGGAAGAGGAGCGCACAATCGGGTCGGCCTGCTTCGGCCCCCGTATCCACGATGAGCCCTTTCCCAGAGGGTTCACACTCCCCAGAGACACGCCCAAGTACAACGGCGTCGTAAAGCCGGAAGACTGACTGATCGACTACTCCACAGCAGTCGGCATCGCCAACGGCAACAAGCGCGTGGCCGTCAAGTACGTCCCGCTCATGCTTCAGGGCACAGCCCGGACGTGGCTGAACAGCCTCAAGCCCAACAACATCAACAGTTGGGTAGATTTCAGTGACGCCTTCGTCCGCAACTTCACCAGTACGTACAAGCGGCCCCCCAAGCCACGCCAGCTCTCCATGTGCGTTCAGGGGCCGGTCGAGTCCACTCGCGACTATCTGACGCGTTGGGGCGAGCTGCGCAACTCCTGCGAGGGGGTCCACGAGGTGCAGGCCATCGAGTACTTCACCACCGGGTGCCGAGAGGGCACTCTTCTCAAGCACAAGCTCTTGTGCGACGAGCCGGCTACCTTGGACGAGCTCCTGGTCGTGGCCGACAAGTACGCCACCGCCGACTCCTCCATGGGGTCGGAGATCCGGGTTGACGCAGCCGGCAGGGTGGTCCAGCCGGGTTCCCAAACTCCGGTTGGTGATGCCAACCGACGCCAACCACCGAACGACAACAAGCGCAAGGCCCCGCAGCCAGCTTCCAACAGCCGGCAGATGGCCACTGTCGAGGGTCAGCAGCCGGCCGGGCAGCCCGGCCCCAAGCGTCCGCGGGGCGGCAAGGGTGCCTGGCAGCCTGCCTTCTCCTTTGAGCAAGCCCTCGATGCCCCGTGCAAGTTCCATAGCGGCGCGAAGCCGTCCAACCACACCACTCGGAAGTGCAACTGGCTCGCCCGGATTGCCAAGGGAGAGGCCCTGCCGCCTCCTCCACCGGCCGGCCAGATAGCTCCGGTTGTTCAGCAACCGGCCCGAGCTACCGGCATGCTTCAAGATGATTCCCCGAAGAGAACGCCACCTACGTCGTCTTCACGAGCGAAGCCGACGACAAGCACAGCCGACAGCAGCGGCGCCGCGAGGTGAATGCCGTCAGCTCAGAGGTCCCCACCTTCATGCACTGGTCCGAGAGGCCCATCACCTGGAGCCAAACCGACCACCCGGCCATGATGCCCTCGCCGGGTGCATACGCCTTGGTGCTGGACTCAACCTTCTCAATGGAGAGGCGGACTTGCCGCTTCAGCCGAGTTCTGATAGATGGCGGCAACAACATCAACATCCTGTACCGCGAGACCATGGAGCGGTTGGACATCGAGGTCAAGCAGCTTCAGCCCAGCCGGACCGTCTTCCACGGCATAGTTCCCGGCCTTTCCTGCTCTCCAATCGGCAAGATCAAGATCGATGTCCTGTTCGGCGACAAGAACCACTTCCGCCGCGAGCCAATCTGGTTCGAGGTGGTCGACCTGGACAGCCCCTACCACGCGCTCTTGGGCCGCCTGGCGCTGGCCAAATTCATGATGGTCCCGCACTACGCCTACCTGAAGGCCAAGATGCCGGGCACCAAGGGCATCATCACTGTCGCCGGCGACTACCAGAAGTCACTAGACTGCGCCGCCGCCAGCAGCCAGCTGGCCGAGTCCCTCGTCATCGCTCAAGAGAAGCGTCTCCTTGACCGGATGGTAGCCATGGCCAGCGAGAAGCCGGCCATGCCGACTGATCCCAAGGAGACGGAAGCAGGGGCCTCCTTCCAGCTGGCCAAGGAAACCAAGAAGATCGCCTTGGACCCGGCGCACCCGAAGAGGTTTGCTGTCGTAGGGACCAACCTCGACAGCAAATAGGAAGGCGAGCTCGTCGATTTCCTCCGTGAGAATCGAGACATCTTCGCATGGTCCACCAAAGACATGCCGGGTGTCCCGACGGATTTCGCTGAGCACAAACTACATGTGAGACCGGGTGCTAAGCCGGTCAAGCAACCCCTCCGCCGCCTATCAGAAGAGAAGAGAAGGATCGTTGGTGAAGAAATTGCCCGGCTTCTGGCAGCCGGCTTCATCATGGAAGTGTTCTACCCGGACTGGCTTGCCAACCCAGTCCTCGTCTTGAAGAAGAATAACAAGTGGCGCATGTGTATCGACTACACGAGCCTCAACAAGGCCTGCCCCAAGGATCCTTTTGCCTTGCCCCGGATAGATCAAGTGATCGACTCCACGGCCGGGTGCGAGCTGCTGTCTTTCCTGGACGCCTACTCCGGCTATCACCAGATCAAGCTGAACCCGGCCGATCGGCTGAAGACCGCCTTCATCACACCATTCGGAGCCTTCTGTTACCTGACCATGACGTTCGGCTTGAGAAATGCCGGCGCCACGTTTTAGCGTTGCATGCAGAAGTGCCTCCTCAAGCAGCTCGGCAGAAACGCCCACGTCTATGTAGACGACATTGTGGTGAAGACGGAGAAGCGCGGCACCCTCCTAGAGGATCTCAAGGAGACTTTCAAAAATCTACGCCGTTTTCAAATCAAGCTCAACCCGGAGAAGTGCGTCTTCGGAGTACCAGCCGGCCAGCTCCTCGGCTTCCTTGTCTCTGAACGCGGCATCGAGTGCAACCCCATGAAGATCAAGGCCATCGAGCGGATGGAGAGACCCACCAAGCTGCGTGACGTCCAGAAGTTCACCGGGTGCCTGGCATCCCTCAGCCGCTTCATCAGTCGGCTGGGCGAGAAGGCGCTCCCCCTGTACCAGCTAATGATGAAAACCACTTGCTTCGAGTGGAACGACCAGGCGGACGAAGCTTTTTGTCAACTCAAGCGCATGATGTCCACGCCGCCCATCCTGGCGGCTCCGGCTGCCAAGGAACCGATGCTCCTCTACATCGCCGCCACCAGCCGAGTCATCAGCACGGTGATTGTGGTCGAGCGCCCAGAGGCCGGCAAGGTGCAGCCGGTCCAGAGGCCAGTGTATTATCTGAGCGAGGTCTTGTCCGCCTCCAAGCAAAACTACCCCCACTACCAGAAGATGTGCTATGGCGTGTACTTTGCCGCCAAGAAGCTGAAGCAATACTTCCAAGAGCACTCCATCACGGTTGTCTGCACCGCCCCCCTTGCCAAGATCATGGGCAACAGAGATGCCTCAGGCCGGGTGGCCAAATGGGCCATCGAGCTGGCTCCCCATACCATCCTTTACCAGCCCCGCACCGCCATCAAGTCCCAAGCGCTGGCCGACTTCTTAGTCGACTGGGCCGAGTCCCAGTACCTGCCGCCATCACCGGATTCTATGCATTGGCGGATGCACTTTGATGGCTCAAAGATGCACACCGGCTTGGGGGCCGGCATCGTCCTCACCTCTCCCAAGGGCGACAAGCTAAAGTACACACTGCAGATCCACTTTGCCGCCTCCAACAACTTAGCCGAGTATGAGGCACTCGTCTTTGGGCTCCGACTGGCCAAGGAGATCGGCATCCGCCGCATCCTCTGCTACGGCGACTCGGACTTGGTGGTCCAGCAGTCGTCCGGCGACTGGGACGCCAAGGACGCCAACATGGCAAGCTACCGCTTCCTCATCCAGCAGATGAGCGGGCACTTTGATGGGTGTGAGTTCCTACACGTACCAAGAGCCGACAACGACGCAGCGGATGCCCTCGCCCGCATCGGCTCCACCCGGCAGGCCATACCAACCGGCGTCTCCCTCGAGTGTCTGCGCAAGCCGTCGCTAGAGTCTGACTCCATCTTCGTGCCGGCTGACCCCGGAGCAGTCAGATCCGGCTCGGGGACTCCAGCAGCCGGCCCGGGGACTTCAGCAGTCGGCCCGGGGACTTCAGCAGGTGGCCCGGGGGCTGCACCACCAGCACCCGCCCCAGGAATTCCAGCAGGCGGCCCGGGGACTGCAGCAGTCGGCCCGGGGACTTCATCGACACCACCAGGAGTGGCCGGCTCCAGCCCGTCGCCTCCCAACCCGGCCACCCTCGTGCCAGTTGCCGTCTTCACAGTGGTGGCGGCCCCATCTTGGGCGCAGCCCATCCGCGACTATCTGGTAAGCCGCGTGCTACCAGCAGACAAAGTGCTAGCCCGGCAGATCCAGCGCCGGGCAGGCGACTACACCATCGTCAACAGAGAGCTTGCCAGGCGGAGCGTGACCGGCGTTTATCAGCGCTGCGTGGAGCCGGAGAAGGGCATGGAGATCCTCAGAGACATCCACCAAGGCGAATGTGGCCACCATGCTGCCTCCCGGTCCCTCGTAGCCAAAGCCTTCCGCCATGGTTTCTTCTGGCCGACTGCATTGGACGACGCCAAGGAGGTGGTCAAGAAGTGCAAAGGGTGCCAGAAGTTCAGCACCAAGCAACACCAGCCGGCCTCTGTCCTTAAGACCATCCCTATCACTTGGCCGTTTGCCGTGTGGGGTTTGGACATGGTGGGTCCTTTCAAGACAGCACGCGGCGGCATGACTCATTTGCTGGTCGCCATGGACAAATTCACCAAGTGGATAGAGGCCAAGCCAATCAAGAGGCTGAATGGTCCGACTGCCGTCACGTTCATCGCCGACATCACCGTCCGATATGGCGTCCCCCACAGCATCATCACCGACAACGGCACCAACTTCGCCAAAGGCGCCTTGGCCTGTTTCTGCACAAACCAGGGTATCCGACTGGACCTAGCGTCTGTCGCCCATCCGCAGTCAAACGGTTAGGTGGAGCAAGCAAACGGCCTCATCCTGTCCGGCATCAAGCCCCGCCTGATCGAGCCGCTGGAGCGATCGGCCGGCTGCTGGATCGACGAGCTGCCGGCCGTCCTCTGGAGTCTTCGGAACACGCCCAACAGATCAACCGGCTTTACGCCCTTCTTCCTCGTGTACGGCGCCGAGGTTATCATCCCCACGGATATCGAGTTTGACTCGCCTCGCGTCACTATGTACACGGAGGAGGAAGCAAAGGAGGCGCGAGAAGACGGCGTTGACCTGCTGGAAGAGGCCCGGCTGCTAGCGTGCAGCCGGTCCGTCATCTACCAGCAGAGCCTGCGCCACTACCACAACAAGAAGGTCAAGCCGCATACCTTCCGCGAAGGCGACCTTGTGCTCCGCCTGATCCAGTGATCAGCCAGCCAGCACAAGCTCGCAGCACCTTGGGAAGGCCCCTTCATTGTCAGCAAGGCCCTGGGCAACGACTCGTACTACCTCATCGACGCCCAAAAGCCCAGGGCATGCAAGCGAAGCACAGCCGGCGAAGAGACGGAGCGGCCATGGAACGCGAACCTACTCCGTCTGTTTCACAGTTAAAGCAAGTGTGTACCACGCCAACTTTTGTATTAAAGTAAAGACCTCAGGTCCCCGAGACGTACTCGGGGGCTACCTTTTTATCCACGAGATAAGCTTTTACCATGAATTGAGTTTTTTTGTATATTCTTGCCCCGTCGGGTTCCGGCCAGCCGACCCGGGGGCTCGCCGCATTGGCCTAAGTCCGCACCAGCTGGGCCGACTAGTAGTGTGCCGACGCCAAAGCCCTCTCTTCGCTCCATGTCGCAGCTCGCAGCGCGGCTGTCCGACTGGCAAGAGTCAAAGGCCGAAAACGCTGTCCACATGAAAAATGACCAAGGAAACACCGACTACGGCCAAGCCGGCCTCTCGCCTCCCTCGTCCGGCTGCTCAGCAGCCGGCAGGCCGGCTTCTCGCTCGACTATGCTACGCTCTAAGCGGCCGAAGTAACTTGCCCGTTCTAAAACAACTAAGTCCTTGACCCAGCCACAGACCGCAGCGCGGCTGTCCGGCTGGCAGGGAGGCGGCCAAGGGAACGCGGCGAAGGAAAAAGCCAAAGAGGACAAAAGCAAACTCAAGCTAGAACCCGGCAACACATGCAAAATGTGGGGATTTAAACTTTGTACATTGCAAAAGGGCCCAAGGCCAGCATTCATCAAGTTTAAAAATACACCCCCAGTGGGTGGAACTGCGCATAACTGACATTGTTTTCAAGCACGAGACAGAAAAACTCAAAAAAAGATGACAGGCCATCTAGGCGGACGGCCCCTCGGGCTGCACGGACTGGTCGGTAGCAGGCGTAGCTCCGGCTGGTGGGGCTGCCGGCTGCGGAGTCTCGGCCTGGCGGTCGGCGACGGCTGAGTGGTCTCCGGCTGGTCGCCAGTCGGCGCCGGGTCGGGCCGAGTCCGGCTGGTCGCTCCGCCTCCTGGTGCGGCGTAGCTGCTGCCCTCGTCCTGGTCGTCCTCATAGCCTTCGTCGCTGGAGGCAATCTCCTCCGCCGAGTCCTCCCCGTCTGACGGGTTCAGGCCGAACCAAGACGGGGGCACTTCGGCGCCGTTGTCTTCCCGCTCCGGGACAAAGACGCTGACATCAGCGTATTCGGCAAGAGCCGACGCTCGGATGGCGATGGCGTCGCTCTCCGCCGCCAGCTCCGGTAGCGCCTCCTGGCGGAAGGTGGCCACTTGCGCCAGGCGCAGCTCAGGGTACCAGGCCTTGACGAACTCCAGCGCCTTCGCAGCCCCAGACCGCGCCGCGGAGCTCTTCCAGGCTTTGAGCCGGTCGGCTGCCACCTCCAGCCAGTCGGCCGTCCGACTGGGAGTCCGCGGGATCCGAGAACCCGGCCACAAGCCCTCTAAGACCTGCGACCTGGCCCGCTGAAGCCGGCGGAGCAGGCAGCGCGTTGGCTCGAGGCGCATCCGGACGGCCATGAGCTGTTCGCGCAAGGTCCGAGGCCGGTCCTGCGCGATCTCCTTGCCCCGCCGCTTGCACTCCTCACGCTGGGCCTCGATAGCCATGCAAACAGCGACAGAGTGGACCGGGAGGAACTCTGTTCAAAAAAGACAAAAGTGTCAGAAGACGGCTTCCAACAACAGCTGGCAGCCAGCAGTCGACAACAAAAAGAAAGGGACGCACCGTCGAGCAGATCCTCGACCACGGTGTAGCCGTCCCGAAGGATCTTCTCCTTCTCGGACCAGTCCGAGCGCTGGATCTCGAACTCGGCCGTGAGGTTTTCCTCGTCCGCCTTCAGCTGCTGGACCCGCTCCGCGTGCCGCTCGGCCTGGTCCGCCAGCTCCTTCTCCAACCGGTCGCGTGCTGAGGCCGCCTGGTCGCGCTCCTGCACCACAACCCGGAGCTGGCCCTCGAGCTCGGCCACGCACTCCCTTAGCTGGGCGGCAGCCGCTGAAACAAGCAAGAGACATCACCGTCTACTCCAACAAAAACAAGAACAAGCCGCCTGAGAAGATCCGGCCCGACTGCTCAGCAGTCGGCCCGAATCTCGGGGGCTACACCCAGTGGGTGCGCTGGCGCGCCCCCCACTGGAAGCCGGCTTACGTACCTCGACTCTGAGTCAGCTCAGTGGTCCGGGCGGTGAGCGTCCGGTTCTGCGTGTTGTAGGCGCCCGCCCGCATGTTGTGGTAGTCCTGCAACAAAAACAAGCATTTCAGCAAACAAAAAGAATACCTTTGAGTTCCAACCCGCCTGCTCAGCAGCCGGCTCGGAACTCGGGGGCTACACCCAGTGGGTGCGCTGGCGCGCCCCCACGGAAGGTTACAAGACGAAAAAGCAAAAGCAAGATGCGCCTACCCGGACGTACGACCGCAGCGCCATCAGCTCTCCCCTCGCCTTCAGGAGAGTCACATTGTGGGCGAGGAACTGGTCCTCCACGTCCCGCACCGCCAGGTTCAGGGCGGCTGGGCCGGCCCCTGCCACCCAACCTGAAGGAGCAGCGCTCGTAGCCCCGGTGCTGGCCCCCCGCGAGCTCGAGGCCGCGGCCTCCACCCGCCTTGGCTCTGAGGTTGCCCGCGTCGCACGCGGGCGCGCCCGCGCAGGAACCCGCGCCACCTCCTCGACCGCCAACATCTGGCGCGCGCCGAACCTCCCCCGCCTCCGGGATGACGGCGTTGGCGACCGCCAGCCCCGGCGCCGACCGGTCGGCTCCGGCTGCCCCCGACGGCATTCGGTTCTCCGCCACCTGCACTTCCGGCTGCTCAAGGGTAATGGTCTCCGGGATCTCACCGCCAGCCGGATCCACCTCCGCCCTCTCTGCGGCCTGGGCCTCCGCCTCCGCCCTCTCCGCGGCCTGGGCCTCCGCCTGCGCCGCTTCCTCCGCCCGGGCGTCGGCCCGCGCCTTTTCCGTGGCCTCCTGCTCCTCGTGCGCCTCCCTCGCGTTCCTCGCCGTCGCCTCTTGAAGCGCGGCGGCCGGATCCACGCGCCTGGCCTCCTCGGAGCCGCCTGCTGCGTCCATCAATGAGGCGGACTTAGCCCGCGTGATGACACAGGCCGTCCTGCTCAACAAGAAAGCAAGGATGAGAAAACCCCCAGAGGAGAAGAAAAATGTGGAATCAGGACAGCAAGCGCGCGTACCCGGATGTGTACGGCATGGGCTTGGGCCCCTTCCGGGCGGCGGTCACCTTCAGGGCCTCTTGCTGCCTGGTCGCGTCCGCCTGCTTGGCCTTCTTCGCCGGGTGGCTGCCAAACCTCCCCAAAAGGAGGCGGCATTTCTGTCCGATGGCTGAAGCAACCAGCCGCGGCGCAGAAGGGCCGGCTCCCGGCCCCGTGCCTCCGCCAGGTCGGCGCCGCTCCTTGTCGTCCTCGTCATCGTTCGGCCAAGACCGGACGTCGCCGACTCCTCCGCCTCCCGAGGAGCCGCCTGCTCCGGCGCTGCCTCCTCCGGTGGCCTCGTCGTCGCCACCTTCCTCCATGGCGGCCGCCCCCAGCTCGGGGTCACCCACGTCGCTGTTTTCACGGTCCGGCATCCATGTTCGGTCCGCGGCCGGCCCGCCTTGGCCCGGGAAGCGCTGCCTCAAGGCCGGCTGGTCAGGACGGAGGCAAGGAGAGCATTATAAGTAAAGCAGCACCTGGTACTTACCGCTGGGGGCGGGTTGGCTCGACTGCATGGCTCCTTGCCGATGTGCCACTCCTCCTCGTTGAGCTTGCAGTTGGAGAAGTAGTTCACATGGCGGACCACCTTCACCTCCGGCATCTCCTTGGTGGACATCCGGCATGGGTCCCGGCAGCCGCTCATCTCACTGATGAGATGCGGTCGAAGTTGGAGGGGCGACACCCGGCGCTTGACGAAGCCGGCCAACAGGTTGGCCGGCTTGAGCCCCTCCTGGTCAGTCATCTCTTGAAGCCGGGCGAGGACGCTGACGATGAGGGCCGGCAGGCGTTTGGGCGGCTGCTGTTGCCAGTTGTCCCACGGCCCAGCAGGCGGCCCGGGCACGAAAGCCGGCAGGTTGATGTAGTCGTTGACCTGATGGAGATTTCGGACGTAGAAATAGGACCTCTGCCAGAGCTTGGTCGACTCGTGCAGAGGGATGGCCGGGAAGCGGGTGCCGCCTCCTGAGCGCCTCACGGCGACGCATGCCCCGCACTGGGCCGGCTCGTCCTTCGCCGACGTGCCCAACTTGAGGTAGAAGAATCTACCCCAGAGCTCAAGCGTGGGCAGGACGCCGAGGTACCCTTCACAGAGCGTGACGAAGGCCGCCATGAGCACCACCGTGTTGGGGGTGAGGTGATGCGGTTGCAGGCGGTAGAAGTCGAGGAAGGCCCGGAAGAAGTTGCTAACCGGGAGCCCGAAGCCGCGAAGGAAATGCGTGCGTAAGACAACGAACTCACCAGGCTCCGGCCGCGGCGAGATATCCCGCTCAGGGGGATGGCGCACGCCCACGTTATCGGCGTGGGGAAGCCTCCGCGTCCCGCGGAGGAAGTCGATGTGGTCCTCGTGCACATTGGAGCCTAGCCAGCCGCTCTTCGCCATGGCTCGAGGACGGCGAGGAGACGCTCGGGGATGAGGACGACAGGCGGTGCTGCGGCGGCGCAGGGCAACAGGGGCGTCGCGGCGGCCGCGGCGGAGCAGTGGCTGCGGCGGAGCGACAGTGGAAGGGCAGCGGCTGCGGCATCGAGAGGAAGAAGAGGGAGTAGGAGGGGGCGCGCGTGCATTCTGCCGCCCCTCTTCCTCCTCCTCCCCCTCTTTATAACCGGCGGGGGCAAAGCCGAGGCGACGTGGGGGTGTGGGATTAACTGCGCCCCACGCCCCGCATGACCCCGCGTATTCCGCGCGGTTACGGTGCAGTTAACGCGCCGCAGAAGGGCAACCGCCCACCTCGGTCGCGACGGATCCGCGCGCGGGCCGAGGCCCTGTAGCGGCGGGCCCCAGCCTGCGGCGACGTCTCGTCGCGCGCGTGGGCTGGCAGGCCGGCCTGGCCTGCGGGCGCCGCGTGGCGCGCGTGCGGCGGGCGTCGCCACACCAACTCTCGCCTGTCGATTCGACTTCCACCAGGCGGCCACGGCCGCGGCCGGCTCCTAGCGTCCGGCTCCTCCCAGCCGGACGGAGCAGAAGGCGGAAGACCACTCGAAGGGGAAACTGCTGAGGCCCTTCGACTGCTAAAGCCGTAGAGCCTCACCAGCTTCGGGGACTACTGTCAGGGGAATGGACCCCAGGTAGCCTCATCAGCGCTTAACCATATTTGAAGACATCGGGGCTGGCCAAGCCCCTCAGTCCAACTGGTCGTAAGACCGGCCTCCGGGGCCGGGTGGGACCGGAGGGCCGCCTCCTAAAAGACGGCGCACTCCAGAAGACGGCGAGGGTACGGGCCGGCTCCTGGCCAGCAGCCCGTCCCCTCCCTGGAAGTTTGAGCCCGACCAGGAGACAAGCTGGGGCATGGCTACAGTGCGCCATGCCTCCCCCGAACCACGGCCGCATGGCTACAGTGGGCGCCGCCAGGCGGTCGCCGACCAGTCCGGCGCGGCGCTGTAGCCATGGCGCGCCCGACACGGCCTCCGTCAGCGCGGGCGACGCCATAGTGAAGAGCCGTCAGCGGGGCCCGCAGGCGGCGGGCCCCACCTGTCGGTCGGTTCCTCGGCAGCCGGCAGGGCCCAGCAGAAGCGGGCCCCAGCAGCCGACGAAGAACCCGGCCCCCATAGACGCTGGCGGCTGGGGCCTACCATCCGGCCATATTACCATTGTACCCCTAGGGGGTTAGCCTATAAAATCCCCGAGGCCACACCCATGCAAAGGGTTCCTCTCATGTTCCACCTCAGTTCTACACACACCATAGCCAGGGAAAGGAGAGAGCTAGCCTCGCCCTTCTTCCTCCTCTGGCCGAACAGCTCTAGGAGCACCGTTGTACTCTTTGCTTCATAGTGATCATGCGGAGACCCCGCAGAGCAGGAGTAGGGGTTTCATCTCTTAGGAGAGCCCTGAACCTGGGTAGATCTCGTGTCCATCCGAGCTTGTGCCCACTCCCGCTTCCAGGACCCGACGACGATCTCATGGCCCCAACCATGATAAGCCACCCCCTGGCATCTGTCGAGATTTTACCACGACAATAAGCATAATTTTGCTAGTATCTGTTCTCTGCTTCCAATAACACAAATGATAAATAAATGTGGGTTGAATGACATTTCTTTGTGAAAGGAATATGTGAGTTGTTTCTACAAGAACGTTTAGCATCATGTTTAGAGTTTTTTGTTGTTGAGGAAAGGCCAAAGGCTATATATACAAGGCCATCCGTACATAAACTGAAAATTACACACGCCTTTGGAGAAATTGACGACGTCTTCCCTCTTGCACTCGCTGACGGTGCGCTGCGAGCGAAGCTCGATGCCGTCTTCGGATCTCTGAAACACCATCGAAGCCAGGCAAACGTTGTTAACGCAGCGGCCAAGAAGTTTGTAGTCGGAGCCGAAAGGCACCGAAGACATCGATTTGAAAAAGCAGATCACCATCCCAGAGAAGAAGGTGATGAAAAGGGTTGGACGACTGCCCCTGATTCGGCTAGACAGATGTAGATAGACCTAACCGCACAAGCTCCCCGACGATGTCGAAATTGGCCGAACGTCATCGGTCGGGAAAGGAGCCATAGGACCAAGACACAAAGCACCGTGGTGCACTCTGCCGAAAGGCCTCTTCGAAGATCACCTGCATAACACGAAGACACAAGCAGATCCTCCACTCCAGAAGAGCAGTGACCAGACGATCTGCCGTTGTCCTCTACGCCGCTGTTGAGACCCCCGCCGATGAGGTGGATCACGAGTTGGGAAAACCTTATTCTTGATTTGCATGGTACATCCATCACCACCACAGCGCCGCCGTTGGAGCGGCAGGCGGAGCTGGAATGGATTTATGGCCTTGCCGGGAGGGAGGGGAACGCTGACGGCTATCTAGGATTTCTAGAGAAGGAGAACGAGAAACTAGCATTTAGAGTACACGGAGCTTTGATCTACAAGAAGAAACAGGGAAATAAGAAGAAGAAAAAAGAAAAAAGCAAAATGATATTTGTATCCTCGGTTTTTGAGTAGCCCCTCTTCCCTAGCCACAGTCGTGCCTCATGAACAATACCATAACCTTGCCAATATTTTTTTATTTGCTGCCAACAACATAAATGACAAAAGGAACACGTGAGATGCAAGTTGTTGTTGCTACAAGAGCGTTTTACAAAGACCCGCAAAAAATCCGTTTTACAAAGATAAGAAAATAAATACCGCAACAATGCACCACGATCTCCGTCTAGAAGACCATTGAAAAGATTACGCCAGAAGGGGACTAGCGGCCCAATCTAACGTGCAACTAGCGACAAAGTGTTTTTTGGCTCACAATCCAAAATGATGTTTTTATTCGCGGTTTTTGAGTATTGAGATCATGCCTTGGATTCAACAAATACTTGTTTATTTTTCATTACGTTGCCTCATTTTGCAGCAATGGTTACGTAAAACTGCTTGTGCTAAACACTAAATAGAAAGCCATAGAAATCCCGGCAAAAATTTTATGATCGGGATGAATCCACCAAACACCTCTTTAAGATGTAGTTTTTGTGATTAGGATGAATCCATCAAACACCTCTTTCTTGATTGCCCGTTGGCAAAATTTTTATGGCGGACAGTTCACATAGCCTTTAATATTACTCCTCCGAATAATATCAACACGTTATTTGGGACGTGGCTTGATGTGATAGAGTCCGAATCAGCGAGACACATTCGTGTAGGAGTATGTGCTTTATTATGGGCTGTCTGGAATTGCAGAAATGATTTGGTCTTTAACAGAACAACAAACACTCATTTTTTGCAGGTTATCTTCCGAGCTACTGCGTTGATCCGTATGTGGTCGCTACTCACTCCGACGGAGGCCAGGGAGCGTTTGGTTACTGGATCTATCAGATGGGAGATGGTAGCACGGGCTATTTTCAACCGGTTTGGATGACGGTCATGTAATAGGATAGGCAATTAGTTTTCCTATCTTTCTTTTGCCAGCCGGTCGTGGCTTTATTTATGCTCTTTTGCTCTTTGTGAGCATCTTTTGTTCTTTTGTTTGAGACTTTAAGACCTCTGTCGAGCTTATTTGCTTTATAATAAATGTGGCCGTATGCATCGTTCTAATGCAGAGGCCGGGGATCTCCCCCTTTTCGAAAAAAAAAGAAATTCCGGCAAAAAAAAACTGTAGAAATAACCTGTTGCATTTCTTAAGAAGTGAAAACAATATTGTGACCAGAAGAGAAAAGCCTCCTTGCAAGAAATTTACTCTTGGTAGAGAGGAGGTGGGATGGCAAATGAACAATTCGCAAGCACCCAATAATATATTTCAAAAAAGTATAAAGGCAGTTCACATAGTACTCCCTCGGTCCCAAAATTCTTGTCTTAGATTTGTCTAAATATGGATGTATCTAGTTAAATTCTTGTCTTAGATTTGTCTAAATTCTTGTCTTAGATTTGTCTAAATATGGATGTATCTAGTTACGTTAGATACATCCATATTTAGACAAATCTAAGTTAGATACATCCATATTTAGACAAATCTAAGACAAGAATTTTGAGACGGAGGGAGTATATTACAACAGCGACGGTACGCACGCGTACGACGGTTTCCATCTGATTTCCGTAGGATCTCCCAGCTGACCCGTTGGATCCCAACATCATTTTAATCTTTGCGGTTCAGGAGTACCGGCCGGCATCGGATAAAAAATGTCGCACGCATAGCTATTATTTCTTCAACATTACAATGCTTTCTCCAATTTCGTCCTGTATAAATCGCCCATACGACCTCATCATCATCTTGTGTACGTATACAACGAGTTGATCATCACATCCTTCTCCCGCCGGTTCCGGTCTCCCTCTGGCAGTTGAAGTAGACGGAGGCGACGGGGAGGCCGAGGTTGTAGAGCTCGGCGAAGTCGCGGGTGCTGAAGTTCTGCCGCCACCCCGGGGCGTACACCGTCTGGCGGCCCAGCTGCTGGAAGAGCAGGAACACCAGCCGGTGGATCCCGAGCACCGGCCGCGGGCCCTCGTAGCACACCACCTCAGTCCCTAGATATATATGCATCCACGTCCACGCATACATACAAAAGTTTCATTAGATTAACAGTTATATATAATGAAGTGATTAAAGACATAATTGAGATCAGTTTTCTTCTCCTGTACCAAAAGACACTCCTGTCGTCGCCGGGATGTCGGTGACCAGCCTGCATCAGCACATCACATTAATTTCATAGGGGATCTGCATTTGCTTAATTAGATTAGAAGAGAGCAGATGTCAGGTCTTAAGTGATCAAGCTGATGATTAAGTTTGTACAGGGCATTCTGGTCTCTGGAAAACCTCAAGATTCTGTTGCCATCTGGGGCGACGCTTTTTTTTAGGCTATAGAGTAAGCCACCCTGGTAATTTACACAATGGCTGTCAAGCAGCCCCTTCCCAGCATGGGCATGTAAAGAGGGATAACGTTTTTTTTCTCTCTCTCTCGTCAAAGCCAATTTTTTTTTGTGCTGTGCAAGTTTCATTTTGGAAAATTAAAAATGAATAAAGCATGAGATGTGCATATATTAGCATGTTGGGTCACATGCTAGTTTTTCTTTAAAGATAATGACTCAATTTTTTATTTCCTTCCACTTATGTATAGTACCGTTTTCTGGTCACATACTCTCCTCCCTCAGGTGAAATCTCAATTGTGCTATTTTTTTCTTTGAAAAGGAGGATTACCCCCCGCCTCTGCATCGAGCGATGAACCTCAATTGTGCTATGGCACCACAATAATATTGTATAAGTGATACTGTTAATGTCCTTACCTGATTCTTTATTTTGTTTGGCTTCATGTTGTAAGACCTCGTGAGAAGTTTTCTTTTCTTTTCTAAAACTAGCAAAAGCGAAGGAATTACTCTGTAGCCTTGTATGGTACATATAGTTCAAACTTAAAACATTAAATAGGTCAAACTCAAATCAATGAATAAGGACCCCCCTCGCCCCCTGAAATCTTTAGCTAAATACATATTATCAAGGATGGAGATTTTTATTAGTAATATACATTTCATTGCAAGTCTAGTTAATAATCTACAGACTAGAACATATAATTTAATACAAAGCCGTAGAATGACATTTTGTTTTACCCAAATGATAACACCCACACGTGTGGCACGAAGCAACATGACCCAAACGCTTTCATTGCCATTCATTTTGCCAAGTCAAAACAGATGACATCAGCGAGAATCTTTTTGGTTTTCGGCTTAAAAGTGTTTTATCTCCTAATTAAAAAATCCAATTAAAAATCCGTTTTCACCATTAAATCCGTCTTGATGAGATCTTCAAAACTAGATCCCATGTTGATATGTTTCGATGATTTTTTTTTGTCAAAAGTTGCCATGATGTTTACACTGTAGTTGTCATAGTGTTTACACTAAAGTTGCCATGTGATAATTTTAGTTTATAGATCATGGCAATTTTAGTATTTTGACCATGGCAAATCCAGTACTTTGACTATGGAATTTATTTTTTTATGAACCATGGCAATTTTAAGTGCATGTATCATGGCAATTTTAGTTTATGGTTCATGGCAAGTCTAATTTCTTAATTCCCCGTTTTATAATATGTCAAAATTTACTTTTAAAGGTAGAAAAACAAATAGCTGAAACATATCATGGCAACTTCAGTGTAAACACCATGGCAATTCATGTGCAATAGACATGACAACTTTTAATCCAAAAAAAATGTCGTCGAAACATATTGATATGAGATCTAATTTCGAAGATCTCGTCATAATGGATTTAATGGTGAAAACGGATCTTCAATCGGATTTTTCATTTAAGAGATAAAACATTTTAAAAACTGGAAATCCAAAAAGATTCCCACATGCATGCATGCGGCGACATGGCGCAATCTATGTGTTATAAGGCGTGTGGGCGGGTGTTGCTCCCACCACATGTGTGAGCGTTATCAGAGTCCTTGTTTTATCAGTAACGGACTAACGGTACATGCATCTTCCTATAGAACCGAAAACAATTTTCTGCCTCTAGCAAATCCAACCTTTCATTTTTACCTAAATTTATGTGCTTCGCTTGCTTTACTTTACTGGAAGTTCTAATAAACTTAGCAATGAATTTGTAATCGCATTTTTGGTGCAATTACCTTTGTTCTAGTTCAATTGTTGCACATGAACTATTTTTATTTTTAATGTAAGCAAATATAAACCCATAATGTGATAACACTAATTATCAAATATATAATTGTCATGGCCATTTCAGTCTGATTCTAGTTGTACAATGCAAACAACTTGCGATTTCATAGTAATTTGGTATGTCTTGAATATTTGTCCTTTTAACTTTTGTTTAATATGCTTTATGCATTAGAATAGGTGTATGTGTGTATGCGTGCGTGTTGATGTTTATTTTTTTAATAAAATTTCCCACTCCTAAGTAGATGCGCCTTCCATGCATGGGTCTAGATAATATGCTTTGATGATGTGCATATATAGGATAACATAAGATAGTTTTGAAGTTACTAATCGGTGAGATGATTTAAAAGCATAATTGAACTCTTTTATAGGTACATATAGTTGCTTAATCGTATTATTGGGCATCTAAAAGTGCATTCCCTGATCACTAAACTGTATATGTTAATCTAGCATCATGCACACAAAAATACGTAAGAAATTTATCTTAGCATTTACTACCTCTGCAAACAAATGTAAGACATTTTTTGGTTCTGCATAGGGCATACAAAATGTTTTATATTTTGTTTAGGGGGGAAGTAGTGATCTAAAATGTCATACATACATTTGTTTACAGATGGAGTATTTACTTATTTGTGTATCATTTAGTCACTGTGCGCATAAAATCAAGAAGTTGTTCCTTTTCATTTATTTAGTACTTTTATCTTTGGTTTTGAAATATGCTAGAGCCCTAGCATGAAGTACTTGGAAGGGAGGTTGGGTGCACAAGAATTTGATTGAACTCAGGTGGTGAGTGGGCCATTCACCCATACATGTCTCCACCACACCACGTGAGAGAGTGAGTGAGCTATCCTCCTATCCCTCATTAATCCCTTCGAAGGCTTTTTCGGCTGAAAGATCCTATTTGGCCCCGTCAACTGTATACAAATATCTGCCTGGGGCAATATATAAATCTGAATTTATATACTCCTAGTAGATACTCTGCTAGGTTAGGGGCACGGCATGTTGGTGGGGATATTTCCAAGCAAGCAAGCTAGCTAGGGAAATCTTTCGTTTTGTTTTGTTTTGTTGGTGCATGCTCTGCTCTGCTCTCACCAGTGCAAGTACTCCCTAAGGCTGGGATCGCTGGGGCTTGGAGCATCCGGATCCACCATCACCTGCGCGCACCCACCGGAGTAAGTAATCTAGGAGGAGCAATTAACCAGCGCGCGAGCATGGCACGCACGCGCGCGGGGGGTACGGTCGGACGTACGGCGGCGCAAGTGGAACTCACCAGCGTGTAGAAGGTGCGCATGTCCGGGCCGCCGACCTCGACGCGCGGCGGGTCGGCGATGGCGGACGGCCGGAGCTCGCAGCCGTTGGCCACGTCCCTGGACGCGTAGCCCACCCGCAGCGCCACCCGCCGCACGAACGGGTCCACCACGTCGCCGATCACGCGCCCCACCACCAGCGGGTCCCCGCGCTGCATGCCGCTCCCCACCATCTTCTTCTCTCTTTCTTGTCACCACTGATCCTTCTCCGCCGGCCGCCGGCAAGCAGATAGAAGCGGCGGTATGTGATGAAGGCGGCCAGCTCTATTAGCTCTAGCTGTGTGTGTGTGTGTGTGTGTGGTTTTGCTGCTCCCGTCGTTGTTGCTGTTGCTCCAGGACGGCCTGACGTACTTATAGAGGAGGAAGGAGGAGAGAGAGATCTCTGGATTAGCTCGCCCGCCCGCTCGCTCCTCCAGCGCGACGGCTCTGGCTAGCCGTGTGCTGGATCACGAGGTGTACTGCGTCTGCGCGCGTCAGGCTTTCCTAGACGGTTGCTGTCGACGGCCTGCCTCTGCCTGGGTGGGGAGTGGGGAGAATCTATCGATCCGCCGGCCACCAGTACAGGTCCATTGCTCTGCCCGTGTGGACTCCTGTGGCGATGACGGGGAGTCGTGTTTGGGAAAGGGGGGAGTGGGTGGGTCACCGGGTCAAATGGCCTATTGCCCGTCTAGGAAAGGAGAAGCGCCCGTGGTGCTGGCGGTACGTGCGGCGCAGGAGAGAGGCGGAGAGCGAATATACAACAGCTCGATGTTTTCTATGTGTCCCCTCAAACGACTAAATTCATTACTAGCTAGCACACGGTTAAGCTCTAAACCGCTGGCTGGATTACTGGCAAGTTAATGAGCTTGTGTCCGGGGTTGACCAAGAGCGAAATCTAGGTGTTATTAGGAAAGAATTTGAGTGGAGGCGCTTCTTTGTAAAATCAGGTGATGTACCCGCTCAAAAATAAAATAAGGTGGAGTATGTTTTTTTACAGAAGGATAATATTTTTCTTTTATTGCAGTTTTTTTCCAAACACAGTATAACGCATATTACCTATATACATTCGCCCCTATGAACGTATGCACGCACACCATACTTTTATGAGCACCTTCGATATACTGGGCCGACACAACATCTTAAATTGACGAAGTCACCGCAGACTCCTTCTTAGTCGACTGATACATCTCCTTCACTGTACGAACATTGCCATAAAACATGAAATAAATCTAGGAAAATGCGAGCAAAGTGTAAACTCTAGGACTTGAACCACCATGAGCTGGTTCCACCACAAGGAACCTAACCATCTGAGGTACACTCAGTTCACATTGCAGTTTAAATTTTGAATGGGGTAATACCCTGCCCCTCTCGGCTCGGTCCTTCTTGGGTTTGTCCCACCCATGTGGTCTTTGAATTTAAACTTTTCTAATAGCACCCGCTCCGGGCTCGACGCGTCCTTCATTTCATCGGCTTGTCCTCATTCTTGATACGAGCTTTCCTTAAAATTTTGAAAATGATATCATTTGAACTTTGTTTGGCTGGTAGTTTGCCAACGGGTTTTGGAATCACCTGATGTTAAAAAGGTTTAACATGCGATACCTAGTAAAAGATGAGGTATAGCCGATTATTTTAGGGAAGATGGCCTATGTGCAAAATTTAGAGATATCAAGAAGGACGGGTTTGGCGTTGAGATGAATTATATGATAATCCTGATTGCCAACCAATTTTTGCCCATCTTTTTTCTCTACTTTCTTGGCTATGCTTCGACGCCAAATTGTAAAAATAAGTTGAGCACAATATTGTCCAGGTGCGGCTAACCGAGCATAACTATGTTGAAAATCACCGGCAATCCAGTATGAAAACATGTCATAAACTAGTTTGAACATTATATTAATATATGCACCCGTTTTGCTATGGTTCTCAACACTAGACTAGATAGATTCGAACACGAAATTTTACACTGCTTCATCGTGCTCAGATCGCAAAGGGGAGGCATATAAACACATGGAACTCCTATTCCTGCACTGAAGCTGTGACGGTGACCAACCATACGCAGTGGGCCTATAGTGCAACATTTGCACGGAAGCTTTTCCCGCACCAATCTTCGCATGGCGTCATGTCCTCCTACGTGCGCGATGGAACCAGACTCTTCCTGCTGTCTTTTTATCCGGTGCGACGACGACGAGACAGTCAAATGGACGGATCGGTGGTGCATGGCAGTGGCAGAGGTGGCGGCATGTCCCTGTGAACTCAAGCCCCATCGCTAGCTAGCCTAGCTGGGCGTGTCCTTTTTGTCACCCGCCCGCACGTAGCTCTCACTCTCAGTCCCCGTCACCGGGGCTAGTCTGTCGAGTTCCCATTGGCTCGCCCAGAGACTTTTGGTCGTCCCCGGATTAATTACCCCCACCCAAGCCTCGGATTTGGGCCACGGGACGTCCGGGACGTCGACACCTTGACGCTCGCTACTCATTTACCTGAGGTGAAAGATCCGTCGACGTGTCGAGTCCCCTGCGGCCGCCGGCTCACACTGCCTGCCGCCATGACATGGTCTCTTTCGACAAAGAAAATATATTACGGATGCAAACAACAAAAGACAATAAGAAGAAGAAGAAAAAAAATTCCCGCAACAGTGATAAATTCCTCGTAGCTGCACCACGAACCACTACCTAGACAACACCCGAAGTCCTAATTCTCCAAAAGCGATGCCTACAAGAAGGAAACAGTGCAAAAACACCGTCATCGCCCGATCTTAGATCTTAGCTTTTCACCCTGGAGAAGATCCGCGCTCTCAAAACAATGCCTTCAACAACGTCACTGTCTGTGTTGCCGCCCTCACTTGCCGCTAAGACTCTGTACTCTACCTGTGTTGCCGCCCCCACTTGCCGCTGCCGCTGCCACGAGTCGCAAATCACCAAGGAAAGTCCTCATTGCCATGAAGACTCCATCCGCTATTACAAGACCTCAGCTACCATGGCGTTCTCTGTCACTGTCTTCACCATGGAAATCGAAATACTGCCGTGTCCCATACTGTCAACAGATAACGAAGCTTCGCGCCATACCCTCCTGAAGCCACTCGGGTTGAAATCGGGGCGCACACGACCAAATCCCATCCAATCCAGAAATCTACATGCGTCAAGCACCCAATGAAGATCTCCAGTGGAGCATTCCGGAACTCGTCAATGGCCAGATCCATGAGGGCCGGCAACCAGTAGAATACCATCTTAGAGCAAAAAGAACCAAAGGAGCGTGCCACCCGCCGGCTCCCAACAGCAGGCCGGAGATCTCAGCGGGCACCACCACCACCCGCACCACGCGGAGATGAGTAGCTGAGCCGCACCGAGCCCCCCGGACCAGACGCCGTGCCGCCCTCGCGGCCACAGCGACAATCGTGGTCGCCGGAGAAATCCCGGGCGTCCATCTCCACCGTAAGAACCATGCCGTCTGGGGCCGCCATGGAGCTCCAGCCGGAGATCCTGCAATGCAAGAGGGATGAGGCCCCCACCGCCATCAGTTGCGCAAGGAGGATGAGGACCCGACACCGCCGTCAGCCTCGTGGCCTTAGACCGGAGGCGTCCTTCAGCGACGGCGAGGGGAGGAGGATCGGAGGAGGAAGAGGCAGCGGCACCCTCGATCCGCCCGAGTCGCCTCTCCTGGGAGCAACGCGGGGGCGATCCCATTTTTTCGCTGACTGGGTGGGCACTCGATGTGCGTTGGGTGTAGTGTACCGGTGTTCATCTCAAAACAAAGTGTACATACAGTACTTCTAGTGGTGTTTCATCTTTCTTTTTTCATAATAAAATCTTTTAAGCTCTTGTTGCGACGATAACTTGCACTGTAATGTTCAGACATGCTCAGCTACAGCTATACAGCCGACCCGGTCAGTATGTAGTCCATGTTGATGAGCAAATTGTATCTAAAAGAAGGAGCAAATTGCATCTAATACAGAAGGAGCATTAAAAAAAAAATACACTTCCGTGATGATACGTGCTTGTCATAATATGTCATGTTTTCTGTCATGCATGTACATCCATGACGATTTTATGACAGAATCAAGATAGTCATACCTGTGCTGTCGTAGAAGTGTTCTATGACAATACCAAAATTATCATCACAGAAGTGTTCCCTTCCATTACGATAAATGACGCGTCATGGAAGTGCTTTCGTCAAGGGTAACCGACACGTGGCATCCACCGTAACGGGTCGCTGTTTATCTATCGGGTCCGGTTTTGGATCCGATAACCCGTTAACAGCAACGACCAATGGCGATTTTCCACGTGTAAAATTCTCATTGGCCGGAGAAAACATGTGTTAGCTCGTCATTGGGTCAGATACGCGCCTATGATATGTCGACACGTGCGACGGCCCAACACTGGCCCATTTAGCTTACAAAGGCCGGCCCGTTTGATATGGTCAAAAGATAGCAGGCCGGCCCATGAAAAGCCTGTTAAAGGTCTGTTCGCATATAGCCCATTTTACGGCCCGGGAACTCACGGCCCGTTATGGCGTTCCCGAAATAGGCCCAACAGCGTCATGTAGGCCGTCCAGTATAATACCAGCCCGTTTCATTTTTGGCCCATGTATGGCCCACGACGTCTTTCGGCCCATACGAGGCCTTTCATATCTTTGGGCCCTTTAATGGGCCGCGGTGACTCTGGCCCATAATAAACAGTAAATTTCTTTATGCCTAGTAACGGCCTGTCGGTGTTCTGGGAACCAGGGTACCCAGACTTGACTGCCTGCGGCCCACGATGTGGCTCCATCGACGGCCTGGTACGACCCATCTGCAACACCTTCAAGGCTCTCGCGAGGGGTCAAGCCTCGCGGGACGGGCGACGCCAAGACCTCCGGAGGGAGTGGCCTCCCTAGGCTAGCTCCCGAGGAGCGGAGATTTCTATGCAGGTACCCATCTCATGAGGTGGGGGTGACACAAGCCATGACGACCAAGGCCAGGCGGGCGCCAGCGGGCGCAGAGCAGCAAGTTTCCTCTTTGGTGCTAAGGAGGCAAGCGCAGGCGCTGGGTCCCGAGGAATCACCCAAATGTTTCCATTCCCGTGCAACGAGACCAGGACCGCCAGGGCGGCAGGACAGATGTCATCACTGAGCCCACCGCGACGTCACAACCAGAAGCTTTGCAGGCGAAGACTACCTTTTGCCAGGATAAGATGTACTACTTGTCCCCCTTCAAATTTGGCCGTTGTGGAATCCCTTCCCGCCTTTGTTTTCGGGGAAGAGGACCAAGGCCACTATAAATAGGTTAGCCACCACCATAGAAAAGGGGGCGGACCCCAGAGTTCACATCCTCACCAGAGCAAGCCTCGCGAGCTTGTTCATCCTCTGTACTAGTGCATCCTCAGCCCCCCGTGAGGCAAATCCACCCCAAAGCAGGAGCAGGGTATTACACCGCAAGGTGGCCCGAACCTGGGTAAATTGCCGTGTCCTTCTTCTTCTTCCGTGTTCTTCGACCTAGGCTGTAGGGCAGCGCGTTCGGTTGGCTGGTTAGGTTGAGTCCTTCGCACACGCCCCAGAGTTCGAATCTCCTTTGGGTCTGCGGAGCCCTGAATCTGACATTTGGCGTGCCAGGTAGGAGCGTGTCGAAGTCTCTCTCTCCCACGGCTCGTTCCACCGCCGTTCCGCTGTTTCGATGGCTGACGCTCGCCGTGTTCGTGCCGAGTGCCGGGCCGCTCGTGTCGCCTAGACGACACCTGCGGGCAACAGCGTCCCTCGCCGCTCCGCCTCCCCGGCGGCTAACGCCGCCACCGACCCTGCTGTCCGCGAGCAGCAGGACTCGTCGCTGCCGCCGTCCATGCAGCGCGACGGCCGCACCGCCACTCCGTCACCCACTCCAGCCACGGTGTCGTCCTCCCATGGTCGTCGTGGGCCGGCGAACGCACAACCCGCACTGCTCATGGCGCGCGAGCTTCTGCGCTATCGTCCGGCCAACGACCTCTACGACGATTGGCTGGCCCGCATCACTGAGCTCGTCAACGCCACTGGCGAGGCCCCTGCACCGTCTCGTTCGCTTCACCCTCCGCCGTCCCACGCGGGCGATGTGGCCCACGGCGCACCTCCTCCCCCCCCGCTGCGCGGAGAGGGCCCCGAGCCGAGGCGTGAGGCTCCCCGGCGCGACCCGCCGTGCAGGGCGTTAGCGCGCGATGGAGAAAGCTGCCAGGTGGTGCAGCGGCCCCAAGGAGAAGCGCGTGCACTCCCAGCACCGCCACGTCAAGACCGCATACCGCCAGAGGCGGCCGCGTGCGGGCATCAAGATCAGGCTCCTCCCCGGCGGGTGGCCCCGGTGAATGCGGCAGGGTGCCGTGCTTTCACTCCGGAGCTGCGCCGCGTTGTCTGGCCCGGCAAGTTCAAGCCGGATCTGCCTCCACGCTACGACGGCACCCCTGACCCTGCTGAGTTCCTCCAGCTCTACGAGCTGAGCATCGAGGCGGTGAACGGCAACGAGAAGGTCATGGCAAACTGGTTCCCCATGGCCCTCAAGGACGGCGTGCGCTCCTGGCTCCTGAACCTTCCGGTGGGCTCGATCTCCTCCTGGGACGAGCTCCGCGAGCGCTTCATCGCCAACTTCCAGGGCACTCGCGACCATGCTCCTGGGGCAGGCGACCTGCGACGCATCAAGTAGCAGCCGGGCGAAACCTTGCACAAGTACATACAGCGCTTCACCAACGTTCACCTCAAGATCCCAAAGGTGTCGGACGAAGCCATCATCACGGCGTTCTCTGAGGGCGTCCGGGATGTCGAGATGAAGGAAGAGCTCGCCATGCATGAAGATTTGTGCTCGGCTCTGGAGATGTTTAACATGGTCACCAAGTGCGCGAGGGCGGAGGAAGGTCGCCTCTCCCTCCTGAAGCTTCCGGAGGTCGATCCTGAAGACAAGAAGGCCAAGGCTAAGGACGTGAAGCGCAAGGGTCCCACTGTGCTCGCGGCTGAACCTGAGATGAAGCGCGGCTGCGACCACCCCGAGTCATCCAAAGGCAGCCGCCCATTCTGCGTCTTCCATAACGTCCACAACCACAACACCAACGACTGCCAAGAGCTCAGGGCGATCCGCGACGGGCGCTTCGGCCGCCGTCCCGAGCGCAGCGACCGTGGCTATGGCCACGGAGGAGGCCGCGGGGGTGGCCGCTGGGACAACCGTGACCCCCGCCAGGACTGGCGCGATCAGCCTCATGAGGACCGCTGGCAGGGCCAGCCTCGCGACGGCCCCTGGAGGGACCAGCCTCGTGAGGACCGTCCTCAGGGCAACGCCGATCTCCCTCCGCTGCCGCCGCCGCCAAGGAGGAATGACGACCACCACCAAGATGATGGGGCTGGGGGCTTCCAAGAGCCTCGTGCCATTGCCTGCATCCTGGGTGGCGCTCAGGCCCCCGCTTCCCATCGCATCTTCAAGCAGTTTGCTCGTGAGATGAGCGCGGCCCTCCCCAAGCTCGAGGCGTCGCGCCCCCTCAGGTGGTCCAAGTACGCCATCACCTTCGATTCTACAGACCAGCTCAAGTGCTCAGCCGCCGCTGGTGCGCTCCGAATGCTCTGCTCACCAACCATTAGCAACGTCCTCGTCACCAAGACACTCATCGATGGCGGCGCAGGGCTCAATGTTCTCTTCGTTGAGACGTTCGAGACGCTCCAGGTGCCGTACGACCAGCTCCTCCCCACCAAGCCTTTCTCAGGAGTGACCGATGGCTCCACCACCCCCATAGGGCAGATTCGCCTCCCTGTCACCTTTGGTCAGCGAGACAACTACCACACCGAGCTCATCGACTTCGATGTCACCCACATTCGCCTCCCGTACAATGCCATCCTCGGGTATCCAGCCCTCGCCAAGTTCATGGCGGCGACTCACCATGGCTACAACGTCCTCAAGATGCCAGGAAGCGGCGGTATCATCACGGTCGCCTGCGACGAGAAGGCAACGGTGTGCTCCCTCGAGCGCGCCTACCAGGCTACAGCAGTCGAGAATTCTGACGACGAGGGTGCAGTTCGGCCTCCTGAGGCCATCCCCAAGAAGAATAAGCAGCTCCTCCCCAAGGGCCGCCAGGAGGTTGGTGCGTCCGACAATCGTGCCTCAGGCCCCGCGCCCGCTGCTGGGGCGCCTTTCCCCCTCGCATAGGAAGGCGTGCCCGGCGCCCCTCTCAGGACGGGCTCGGGGGCTCTCCTCTGGAGGGCCTCTGACCTGACCAGCGTCATGAGGGAGGCGTTCGGGCACCATGTGGAGGTGTGCTTCAACACGCGCCTCCGTGAGCAGGGCGCAAGGCGCGAGGCGCCAGGCGCTCAGGAGTTCATCACAAGGGCAATCGAGGAGCTCCAGGAGGCGCGAGCCATGCGTGGCGAGTGTCGCCCCGCACCACCTGGCGCAGCTGCCACCCCTGACGAGGGTGGCGAGCTACGCGTCTGCGTCAGCATCCCAGGTCTCAACAAGGCCACTTCTCAGGAACTCTACTGGCCGTCCCGCGTTGGACGGAGTGGGGGCTGCCCCCGCAGCTACATCCGCATGCCGTTCGGCTTGCTGAACATGGCTGCCTCGCACCAGCGCTACATGCAGGGCGTCTTGGCGGCTAGCGAGGCCTGGCGTCAGGCGATCCTAACAGAGGAGGTGCCGGACCCCCGCGAGCTCCTCGGGCCTCCAGAGCCTCCCGAGCCTCAGGTGTCAGCCGGCTCATGAGGATCGACCTCTGCAACGCGCGTCTTCAGCTACTCCAACACTTCTACAACGACGGTGCCAGGTGACTTTTTGGTTTGTTCAATTGAGGGCGCCCCTCGGGCTGCATTATCCTCAAGCTGCCAGGGCCTGCACCTGTAGCATGTATCATTTTGCACATGTATCAGAACTGGCTTCGGCCTTCCATGAATTGCTTAATATTATCACCTGCATGTCCGGTGCTTCGCCACCATGAATGTTGTGCGCCCTCATGAGCCCGCCTGCGACCGCCTCATGATTAAGGACTGGCACGGCGTCTGTGCTCGGGTCCGTCCCTGCAGCGTCGATAAACCCAAGTGGCTGAGCTCTATCTCGCGGGCTAGCTCCCATGCACGTCACCTCCTATGGTCCTTGGTGCCTTGTTCTCGCATGAGCTAATCGAGAGCGGATGAGTTAGGGCGTGTGACCCGGTGCCTCGCCGCCGCGGGAGCCGCGCGCCGGTTGTCTTTCTTTAGGGTTGTTGCATGAGAAGACTGGGCACGGCGTCTGTGCTCGGGTCCGTCCCTGCATCATCGATAAACCCAACGGCTGAGCTTTGTCTGGCGGGCCGGTCCCGTTCACGTCACCTCCTGGGGTCGTTGGTGCTCGGCCTTCTCATGCGATGTCCTTCGGAGATTCACTCGGCGCAGGCCACCCCAACATCTCTCGCGATTTTTGCAGGCCCCCCGTAACAAAATTCAGGCGCAACCCGCCTTGAGGTAGGGCCCCGTGAGTCCCGCGCTGGCTCACGGGTGCCCATATACACCTCCTCTAGTCCGGTCGTGCAAGCCACGTGCCCGGACGGGGCTATACACGCCCCGGAGTCTCCCCTCAGAGGGAACTCCCACCCATGCACCAGTGGAAACCCCATGCTCCGCACTGATGACACGGTCGAGGCGCGGCTATGCCCACGCACCAGTGGAAGCCCCATGCTCCGCGCTGGCGGACGACACGGTCGAGGCGCGGCTATGCCCACGCTGAAGTGGAAGCACCATGCTCCGCGCTGGTGAATAAACAACTGAGGGCGCCCTAGCAACTGCAATAACCTCAGGAGAGCCAATAGGCTCGCTGTCCGGCCTCACTGCGCCGCTTTCCCTATGGGAGGGTCACGCGAGGGGGCTGGGCAGGGGGGCTACGCTCAGGCCCCGCCTGGCGTACGCCACCTCACCAGGTCTCTCGCACCTGGTCTTCCCACGTCCCTCCCAGGCAAAGGCTGGCGAGCAAAGGTATGAAGGACTCCGGATTACCTTGTACCGCTGCTTGTTTTTCCTTTATGAGGGCCGTTCGCACATCAAGGGGGACCCCTGAGCATCGCGACTCAGGGGCCTCACTAGTCACGTAGCCCCTTGCCCCTTGGTCTCGTCCTGGTGATCCAGACGCCCCAACAGCGGACGAGGTACGCGCGGGGATGGGCCCTGCCGACGCAGAACGCTGGCAAACGCGAAGGAAACCGAGCACGAAAGAGAAATCACGGAGTCCTAGCAAATTATTACAAAGCATAATGTCTCATAAGTTCAAACAGAAGTTCTCATGCCTCCATGAGGTACGATGCATGTTGCAGGGTCAAACTAGGAGGAAGCGCTGCCGTCGCCTTGGTTGCCATTGCCGCCCGCCTTGGGGAGCCCGTCGTTGATGACGCTACCACCATCTTCGCCACCGGCTTTTGTCGCTGCAGCTGCAGGGTCGGGGACGCGGAGGAACTTCCCCAGTAGGGCCTCCACTTGCTTCCTCATGGCTTTGGCAGCAATGGTGCGGGACTCAGGAGCTACCAGTTCGATCAGCGCCCAGAGGTCGAAGTTTGGGTCCCGGAGGTGGAGGTGGCTGAAGACGCGCGTTGTGGCGTGGCACTCTCCCTCCACTATGGAATCCATCCCAGTGGCGACGCCCTCAAGTGCCTCCAGAAGCTTGGGGAGAAGCCCAGTAGGGCCATCCTCCGGAGTTGCCAGCGGCTTCTCGTACCCTCCCCCGTAGAGGGAGCACAGCGCCTCGCGAGACTTGAGCTCGAGGGAGACGAAGGCTTCACGTCCCACGGCCGCCGTCTCCTCGGCAGCAGCGAGGGCCTTCTCCCTGGTCTCCAGCCTAGCTGTCATCTCGAAGACGAGCTGGGCGTGCGACGCCCGAGCCTTTTCCACCTCCTCTTTCAGCTTGCCTAGGTGGTCCCGTTCCGCGGCTTGGTCCTTGGCCGCCTGGGCCAGCTTGGCGTCGCGATCGGTGAGCATCGCCTCCTGGGCCTTGAGCCCCTCCTCCTGCTCTTGAAGCCTACGGGTGTGGGCAGCCTGCTCCTCGCGAAGGGCCTTCAACGCAGTCTCTGCCTTGCCGCAGCGCTCCTTGGCGGACGTCGCGTCGGCCCGCGCCGCGTCGAGGGCCTTGGCGGCATCGTTGGCCTCCCTTCTGCTCTCCGCGGCGACGGCCTCGGCCCGGCTCCAGGCCGTCCTGGCGAACGCGTCGGCTTGGAGCCACACCGAGACTAGCCCCAAACGCTCCTTCACCGTGCACCTGTCGGTGTCCTGGAGATCGGTTCGGAGCTGGTCCAGCGCGGAGAAAGCTTCTTCCAGAGCCCCGGGCCTGGCAAGGGGGCTACAACCCGCCAGCGCGAGAGCCTGGGAAGAGGGCAGCACCGGCGCATGAACTGGCGACGCCGCAGCAGCAAGGGCAGTTTGGGGCTCTGGAGCCTCCGAACCCCCCGCAGGTGCGATGGGGACAGGCGGCTCCGGAGCATGCTGGCCCATGGAGATGGCCTCCTCCTGAGGCTCCGCCACCGCGCCTTGAGGGTCCCGCTCCATCACGAGGGGGCGCGAAGCGATCTCCTCCACTTGCGCCAGGGTCACCATGGCCACGGCCGACGGCGGTGCCCCCGAGGCCCCGCCTCCTTCCTTCCTTTTCTTCACCACGGTCTCCACCCTGGTTGCCGGGAAGTGAGTACTGTGGGCATGACGCCAAGAACGATAAACAAAAAACAAGGGCACCCCCAATCTTCTTGAGCGCGGGCTTTGCCGCGCCTTGGGAGTCGGCGGGGCGCGCGACGGCTGGTTTCGGTGCGGCGGTGATGGACGGCAAGACGGAGGAGATGCCTCGAGGAAGGGATGCCACTTCGCCCTTCCTCGGAGTCGTTCGGTCTGGTCCCCGCAAAGGGGTGGCCCCGGACTGCGTGACGACCCCGGTGGAGCGCGGGGATCCCTTGACCAAGGGCTTGGCGGCATCGTCATCGTCGGAGAGGCCGCGGAGAAGCTCGCTCTGCAGCAGGGGGGGAGGGGGGAGGTCTCCGCCACGTCGTCCACGGTCGCTTCCGAGTCCTCCTCCCCCTTCTCCTCGGCGTCGTCGCCGGAAGATACCATCACCGGGGAGCTGGGGAGTTCCGGCGGCACGAGCCCCAGGTCGTTGAAGACAGGCATGGCGGCGACCAGCTCCGCCCCGTCACCCCGAAGGTACAGCGGGATGTAGGCCGCCGGGAGGCCGCCCGGATCCTTCTCAAGCAGGGTGTGCATGGCCTTGCCCAGCTCCTCACCCGTCAAGCTCCCTGGGCGCAGCTGGATGTTGTCCTTCGCGCCCTTGAAGTCCCACATGGGGCATGAGTGTGCCTGGAGCGGGGCCAGGCGCTGCGTCAGAAACTCCCTGACGAGCATGGCCCCCGTCAGCACCCTGGCCTCCATGTCCGCCGTCATCTTCTTCAGGACTGGCGCCGCCCGGGGGTCGGTGAGCTTCTCATGACCCCACCAATTGAGCTTCTTCGGCAGCTCGGTCGGCAGTTCCAGCCGCGCATGGAGGCCCCCGGCGTCCATGAAGACCCACTTGCGCCAGAAGTTCTCCACCTTCTTCCCGGCCCGCATGAGCGCGTTCATGCCAGGGCCGCGTTGTCATGGGCGTCGCGGCGGCATCGCGAGGGCAACCATGCCTCTTCTTTGGCGGAAGCAGCTCGGGGCCCACCTGAGGAGCTTTTCCCTTCTCCGCGGCGGAGAACCTCCTCACCGGCCCCATGGATGCTCTGGCAAGACAGCGGGTTGAAGGAGAAGGAGGAGCAGGCAGTGAGGAGATGAAGATGGGCTGGGGGCTCCACCCCCCGCCCCATTTATAGGTAGAGGGAGGCCAACCGCCGGCGTCTCATGTTCCGAGCAATGATGGTTCTTCTGCATGCTTCAGGCAGTTGTCAAGTCGCGCAGTTGCTGAGGCGGCGTGGGGAACTGGAGACGCCCACGTCCCATCAAGCGCCACGCGTTGGCTCGGTCCACAGGCGATTGGGGCTCGCAGCGCTTCGCCCTTGCCCTTTGGCTTCGCCTCAAAGCCAAGTCCGAGCGCGCCTTGGGCCTGGGGGCTACTGTCGGTGTTCTGGGAACCAGGGTACCCAGACTTGCCTGCCTGCGGCCCATGACGTGGCTCCATCGACGGCCTGGTATGGCCCATCTGCAACACCTTCAAGGCTCTCGCGAGGGGCCAAGCCTCGCGAGGCGGGCGACGCCAAGACCTCCGGAGGGAGCGGCCTCCCTAGGCTGGCTCCCGAGGAGCGGAGATTTCTATGCAGGTACCCATCTCATGAGGTGGGGGTGACGCAAGCCATGACGACCAAGGCCAGGTGGGCGCCAGCGGGCGCAGAGTAGCATGTTTCCTCTTTGGTGCTAAGGAGGCAAGCACAGGCGCGGGGTCCCAAGGAATCACTCAAAGGTTTCCATTCCCGTGCAACGAGACCAGGACCGCCAGGGCGGCAGGACGGATGTCATCATCGAGCCCACCGCGACGTCACGACCAGAAGCTTTGCAGGTGAAGACCACCTTTCATCAGGATAAGATGTACTACTTGTCCCCCTTCAAATTTGTCCGTTGTGGAATCCCTTCCCGCCTTTGTTTTCGGGGAAGAGGACCAAGGCCACTATAAATAGGTTAGCCACCACCATAGAAAAGGGGGCGGACCCCAGAGTTCACATCCTCACCAGAACAAGCCTCGCGAGCTTGTTCATCCTCTGTACTAGTTCATCCTCAGCCCCCCGTGAGGCAAATCCACCCCAAAGCAGGAGTAGGGTATTACACCGCAAGGTGGCCCGAACCTGGGTAAATTGCCGTGTCCTTCTTCTTCCTTGTTCTTTGAGCTAGGTTGTAGGGCGGCACGTTAGGTTGGCTGGTTAGGTTGAGTCCTTCGCACACGCCCCAGAGTTCGAACCTCCTTTGGGTCTGCGGAGCCCTGAATCCGACACGGCCCATGATTCACATGGGCCGTTTCCAGCCCGTGTTAGCTTTCGGCCTACTAACGGCCCATACATTCTTGGGCTCCTTTCCGGCCCTCGATTACTTCCGGCCCGTTACTGGCCTATTCCCCTAATGGGCCAAATTCGACCCGTGGTTAGAATCGGCCCGTTTGTGGCCTGTTAACCCGTTGCGTCGTTTCCAGCCTGTCCTATATTCTGGCCCATTAACAACCCGTTATGCCTGTGACAGAATTAAGACTTTGCTGTCTTCCGGCCTGTTAATGGTCCATTACCGTGCTGGCCCGATACCAATTATGCCCGTTTACGGCCCATGTGGGCCCATTTATCCGACGGCCCGAGGCCCACTGAATCTACGGGCCGTAGGAGGCCCATTTAGTCGACGGCCCTTAGGAGGCCCATGGGTCCTACGGCCCGTAGCAGGCTCAAGGTTACCACGGTCTGTATATGGCGCATGGTTGTTGCGGCCACTAGAAAACCAAGGAAAAAGAAGACTAGGGAAATAAATAAGCCAGAAACTAACGCTAGGCTATTAAGGCGATTGCACAGATTACATCCACTGAGCATCAAAGTTCGCCACCAGTGCAAATATAGGGAACACCCTACACTATACAAAAATGGCTTGCTGTTTTCTTCAGCCGGTCGCTGCACGTTAAGAACAAATTTTGTATCACAACAAAACAAATTACAACCATAAAATAAAAGGAAGGTTGGCATAAAAGTTAACAGTCCGGCAGATAAATGCACCACCAGAAGTTCAGAAGCTCAGTTCATTTGACCTGACTGTTACGTTTTCATGCTGTACTGTTCGATGGAGCACCATATCCTTCGCCTTCATTTCTCCTAGGCTCCTGAGCAACATAGCAAATGTCTGATAGTCTGGTTTCAAAACCATGCATATCTTGACGACATCGAATAATGGCTGTCCTTGTTTCACAAAGGGTCTCTGTTAGGGAATGGACTTGTGTCTGGAGCGCAGATATAACATTGTTTTGAGCTTGCATATCTTGATGATGAGGCAGTTTGGACGAGATTGCCTTAACAACCAACCCAGTATTACGCAGGAACGTGCTTTTGGCACTGTTAGTGGACAGGTACTGACCCACTGCAGCAAGAGGTGACATTGCGGTTATAGTTGTCTCGTCACCTTCAGAAGGTGGCGGTTCCACCATTTGTTCCATAGCTTGCTGAAAAGTTGAGTTTTTTACATTAGTAGTACCAGAACAGAAGATATTAAGGAGGCAGCAAAACCAAGCAAAATAGCTTTGGTCTATATACAGAACTTATTCTGGTGAACCCGTGTAAAATATTAGTTATATTTTACTGCAAAGTACATAATAAAACCAGGTTCCAAACATATGACCATGTACATTGGCTAATGTATTGTCTATTTCTTCACATTGTATTGACAACTAAGGATAAAGAGACAAAGTTTACAATACGGTAAGCATAGTATGACATCATTCATATCACAAAACAACTGAGAACAGACAAACATGCAATTGTAACGTTGTGTAGACAAGTCCAGCACGGAATTAGATTACAGATCAAGATCAAAGGAACATCACTCCTCTCTTTTAGACTTTGTAAGGTGCAATGATACACTAAGACAGTTGCGTATAAAATTGAAAAGAGTAATAGACATTGGTTGCAAACCATGCAGTTCAATGCACAAGTCAGAGTAAGTAGTAGTTAAAAGGCATGAGGATTAAGGACTTCCAACAGCGGCTTTGACTGGTGTAGTCATGCCCTTCGTCTTGCTGGTGTGACAGTCCTTGAACATTTCCACAGCATTTGGTTCAGGTACTTTTTGGTCCTTGTGGGCTTTCCTCTGCATTTGGAACAAGTCAATATATATCTGATAATATGGCACATCGAAAAGAGTGAAATAGCAGCTAATTACAAGAGCCTCACAGTGTGTAATATAGCTACGAGACTCTGTTGTCTGTTGGAATTTCACTTTCGTACGGTTGGCCTTGTTCTTTGAACAGTTCACCTACAAGAAGATAGATTTGTGAGGCACATGCATAAATAGGAGTTCAACATGTGATCTGATCACATTTATATAACGTACTTGATACTTTGGATCAGACCCGTGTTTAACGAGGCCTCTCCAGTCTTCATCCGATATATTTTCCACTGAAGATGTTTGGGCAAGTTCACTGTTAGCCTTGGCTTCAAAGTGAGTTTTCCTCAAGTTATACCGATACTGTCGCAGAGCAGACTTGAAAACATGGGTGCGTGCTTGTCTGGTTGCATCATCTTGGCTATCCAACTTGAACCTCATTTGTTGAAAATTATGGGAGTCTCATTACCAGCAACCAAGAAAGTATGGGACAGACCAAGATGATATTACTAATTTCCATACATAACCATACTTACAGATAAATGGTCGAGGAAGGTGTTGAACTGGGTTTCGTCTTTGTCATTCCTGTACTGAATCCATGTTGGGAGGATACGTGCATGACACCTAATGGCAACCGCTGCCTCTGATACTAACTTGGCTGACTCTGTAGCATCACGTGGCCTTTTTAAACCTGCCTCAAAATGGATATCCATTCTTCCTCCTCTAGATTTAGTTAACCTATCGAGCATTATCCCTGATGTCTGTTTCCTCTTGTGCCTAGGTGCTAGTCCAACAACGAACATAGGAAGTGTTAGTGTATATCAAACTATGAGACTACATATAAAGAAGCATGCAACTGTAACTTAACTCCAGCAACTACCTTCTTGCTGTTGAAGCTCACAAGGTTCATCTGATCTTGCCAACTCATCTTGTGTCAAGAGTGCTTCGGAAGTAGTGTCAGGTGGCAAGGGAGCTTGGGAACGTGTTGCTAGCTAAGTTGACAAACGAGTAACTCGTGCAGCTGGTGGTACTGTGGAAGGTGTTGCAACAACTAGGGCTGTCACTACTTGTTTGGTGGCAGCTATTAGTTTCTGTTTGGATTGTTTTGCAACTGGCGTAGCAGGGGATACCGTGTTTGTACAATTTTCCAGTGGACTTTGACCTTCTATTGCACCATCAGTACCAGCAGAATCAGCATAATTCTTCCGCTTCCGTTTCCATGCGTCCTCAGTACTAACACCATCCCATGCCATTCTGTGTTCCTTCCTCTTTCTCTGTGCCATGTCAAGTCAAGACGACAAGAAAAAAGAATAAAAATTTAGTTCTTCAGAACAAATTGATGCATGATACAGACGAACTAAACTTTGATGTTAGACAACCGCATGATAGGAGGATGTAATATGTACGAAAAACAGGACGGCATGAGATAATCAGAACTATGATGTGTAAACTAAGCAGAAAGCATTTCAATAAATTAGAAGCAATGCAATGGAAGGTAGAGACCATATGAAAGATGCTACAAATATCGCTCTGCCAAGTTAACAGTGTCTCATCATAACTGGCATTTAAACAAATGTGAAGCAGTACAAGAAATAAATCATATGCAAGATGCAAACAACATCACACTACCAAGTTAAAGGTCTCTCGTCATTAGTGCCATTGCATATTCACAGCATTGCATATTCACAGCTAAGATGTGTAAACTAAGCAGAAGTAATTTAATCAAATTACAAGCAATACATGCTAGACACCGTATGCAACATGCAAGACAATATCACACTGCCAAGCTAGAGAAAGCACCTGGGATGGCGGTTTCGTCGGAAGACCGCCATCAGTCCCTGCCTTAATTTTTTCCTTCCTCTTTCTTAATTTTATTGCCTTGTCAAGTCAAACCCACAAGAAAAATGAATAAAAATTCGCTTTTCAGAACTCATTGATGTAGGATGCTGACGAGCACTACTTTAATGTAAGGCGATCGTATGATAGGACGATTGAATGTGTAAGAAAAAAGGACAGCATTGCATATTCACAGCTATGATGTGTAAGCTAAGTAGAAGGCATTTCAACAAATTAGAAGCAATGAAAGCTAGACATCATATGAAAGATGCAACGAATATCACTCTACCAAGTTAAAACTGTCTCATCATAAGTGCCATTTCAACAAATTAGAAGTAGTACAAGCTAGAAAAGAATGCGAGATGTAACCTATATCACACTCCCAAGTTAAACTTGTCTTATGATAAGTGATTATTGCAGGTTACACAACAATAGTACTTTGATGTAAGAACATGGTGTGATAGACAGATATTGTATGTTCTAGAAACAGGAACTCGTGTCTTATTCACAAGTATAATGTGTAAAGTAAGCAGATGGAATTCAACAAAATTAGAAGCAATACAAGCTAGACATCATACATAACATGCAACCACATATAACAGTGCCAAGTTAGAGGGAGCACCTATGATGGTGGACTAGGGGAGACGTGCTCATCATCAACACAGCTACGTTGAGTGTCTATGCGTGTGTTGTCTTGCAAATCTTCTTGGGGGGGGGGGGGGGGGTGGCGGAGTAGAATCTGTAGAGGCCCTCCGTTTCAGTTGTTTGGAAGGAGCACCTTTATCCACTGCCTTGCTAATCTCCTTCCGCTTTATTGATTTTGCATTATCAAGTAAAACCGACAAGAAAAAGCAATAAAATTCACTCTTCAGAACTCATTCATGCATGATACTGACAATCACTACTTTGATGTAAGGCAAACACGTGATACGAGGATGGAATATGTACGAAAAACAGGACGGCATGGCATATTCACAACTATTTGTGTAAACTAAGCAGAAGCCATTTCAACAAATTAGAAGCAATGCAAGCTAGACACCACATGAAAGATGTAACCAATATGACTGCCAAGTTAAAAGCGTCCCATCATAAATGGCATTTCAACAAATTAGAAGCAGTGCATGCTATAAATCATATGAAAGATGCAACCAATATCACTCTGCATATACTAAAGGTGTCTCATCATAATTGATTGATGCGGGATACAAAAAAACCGTAGTTTTATGTAAGGACATGCTTAATAGACAGATGTACTATGTACCAAAAATAGGAAGGCATGTCACATTAACAGGTATAATGTATAAACTAAGTAGAATAGCACATGCAATTTAACCAGATTGGAAGAATTACAATCTAGACACTATATGCAACATGCAACCACATATCACGCTGCCAAGTTAGAGCAAGCACCTGCGATGGTGGTGTAGGGGAAATGCGGTCATCAACTACAGAGCTACGTTGACTATCTTCATCTAGCATTGCTGTTTCTTGAGAATCATGTGGGGAGGCTGACACTGCATTCTTTAAAAGAGGATCTTTTCTTACAGCAGTCCACGAGCCTGACTGTGTCATCATAAGTGATTGATGAGGGATACACAAGAACATTAGTTTGATGTAAGAACATGGTTAATAGACAGATGTAGTAGTATGTACCAAAAACAGGAAGGCATGTCATATTCAAAGGTATAATGTGTAAGCTAAGCAGATGCAATTTAACCAAATTGGAAGCAATACAAGCTAGACACCCAGCTGGAGTTGTGAGCATGATCATCGAGGACCTGAGAGCCTGGTGGGAGGCAGGCTGCTTCGCCACCACCGTGGCTTTTTAGTTAGCTTGCAGGTGATGCCTGTCTGTGCTGGGCTTGTCACTGGCTCGGCTAGTGCCCTGACTAGCTATTTGGCTTCTGGTGCTCCCGGGATGGTGGTTCATGTAAAAAATATCTTTCCTTATCTTAATAAAGACCGACTTCGGCCTTTTGAATACAAGCTAGACACCATATGCAACATGCAACCACATATGACACCGCGAAGTTAAAGCAAGCACCTAGGATGGTGGTTCATGGCGAGCGAGATCATCCACTCTGGAGCTACATTTACCGTCTCCATGTGCTGACACTACACCCTTTATAGCGCCCAAACGTGTCTTACCTAAGCACGAAGAAAGCTGGAGCAACTTATCTCTTTTTTTTCCTGCTTCTATCAATCGGTCGGCAGAGGCTGAAATACCCATGCATAAAAAACAATAGTGAGAGTATGGGTTAAGTGTGTGCAAAACTAGTGCACTGTAAAAGTAGCAGATAGCAGGTGGCTGAAAAATAAATGACAGGAGACATATGATAGCTCTACAGCATTGCATGGCAAACAAAATTAGATTCTACTCCATATGATTTTGTAATATATGAGCACATGGATGGCTGGGAAATGCAGGTACTCCTCCAGCACACTACCACATGTGGTCCTATCAAGATAATAGTCGACTGAAAATAAATAGGTCAGTCGATTTTTTTATGAACCGTCCGATCTACAAGGAACGGGCAGATGGCCTTCGTCTACCTCCCGCCAGTCACTGTTGACGATCTTTCTCGAACCGCCAGCGACCACTGGCCCAGACCCCTGCCTCCGTCGCCCCTCCCTCCCCTCGATCTCACACCACCGCCGTGCTTGGCAGCGCCCCCCGGCCATCCCTTTAAGCCCGACCGACCTCCAGATCGGGGGCCAGCAGCTCCTAGGCCCCACACACCCCTAAGATAAACACCGAGGCACTGCTTCCCCGACGTAATAGGTGGACTAGCGCCTATTACGCCGGGGAATGCTTCCTTTAATTGGGAATCAACTGACCAGGAATTGAAATCCAGGGGGGCGACAGACCTCTAGCTAAGGTGAAATAGTTATGAGGAGAAACCTTGTGCATCGCGAGTTACTAGGAACATCTAGTATCAGAAAGAAGGTGTAGGAAGAAGCGGTCAAATAGTGTCTTCTATTGGATGAATACCATGCAAGCAGACACGTAAGATTTGCACGAATAAGGGAAGAGGAGTACCAGATCCGGTTGCCAGTGCTGTGTCCTCCTGATATCACGGCGATGTTCTTCTTTTTACCGGGGGAACCGATGTTTTGGAGGAGGGTGGAGCCTTGGACGAACCCATGGCCAAATTGTTGACTGTGTTACGGTGGCCGTCTGTCGGCGGAGGGGAAGCAGATCCGAGGCGGTGAAGGATGGCGTAGCGGGAACAGCTCCTGTGCGGTGGACGGTGGCGACGTTGGAGCGGCAGCGGTGAGGCGCAGGACGACGTGGTTGAACTGGCTCGGGTACGCCGCACGTCGGTGTCTTGGAGGCAGCTCAGCCTCGGCTTCAACTACTAGCCGTGGAGGGCGTTGCGGTGGACGACGACGTCAGGGTATCGGCTCCGGCGTGATGGAGGAGGGCGGCGGTTGAAGGGTGGGATGGGGTGGCGGACGGAGGACGCCGGGGTTTCGTGGCTGGTGAAGAGGTAGTTTTGGCGCCCATGGAGTACGAATGGGGAATCGGAAGGGGGGGTGGGGGTGGCGGGGGGAGCTAAGGGGGAACCATGTTTCGGTCTGGGACGCGCTTGTTTTTGTTTTTTTTGAACAGATGGGACGCGCTTGTTTGAAATTTGGGGAAAGTACAAACTTTGCCCCCCTCTTAAATTTTGGACCTACTACGGGTCAGGGGTAGGACGGTAATCCCAGGTGTCCAAATAGTGGGCGGGAGCGATTTCGGCCGAGCGAATGTGTGTTTAGGCGGCCATGGTGTATGAATGTTTTTTGGAGGCGATTGCTTGGCGTCTAGATGAAGTTACAAACCTACCCCGGTTCAGACCTATAGATGTCGGGCCGGTAGGCTTCACGAGTCGGAGTTAGAAAAGTAATTTCCTTCTACCAAACATTGGTCTCACGCGGTTTCGGGCGAGTAGAGGCTCTTTTGGCGCTTCATTCGAAATTTTGAAACAGAAGCATTCACGTTTAGAGTACTCTTGAACTTTGAGGATTGACCTAAATAGACAACATTAAATTTGACCTTGTATGTTTGAAAACCCCATTAAATTATGCGCTTCTTTTTGAAATTTTGACACTTGAAAATCCTATAACTACGATTATTTTGGAATGGAGGCGGTAAATTTGAATCTATTTTGTACACGACTATATATGCTATTATGTACAAAAGAAGAGCAAAGATTGGTGCCCCCATAATTTAAGTATGATTTACAAATGCCATGATCTCGAATTCAAATAATTGAATGGACTTCATGTTGAATTCAAATTTTTTAAACCACCTTAAGTTGAATTCAAATGTATGCTAGTTCATAGCTAGCTATTTATAATGTTCATTGTGTAACTTTTGTATGTATAATGTGCTTTACACACACAACATGAACTATACTCATGTTTATATTCGAATTGCTAAAGCGATGCATTGTCTGGAGTTCAAAATACTGACTCTGTGGATCAATTATGTCGAATAATAACATAGACATGCTCAAATTCGATAGAATATAGATGTCTGATGGATCAATGACCGTTCCCTACGCGAATTGCAAATATCATGATCCCATCCTAATATTTGGATACAATTTATATTTTTAATCAATGTGTACATCAGTCTTTTACGTGTAGTTTCACTCTCCATAGGCCCCTCCTCACACACGCGCTGACTTTCTCTCTCACACATACGCGCACACGGTGTATATCCATCGGTGGTCTCTCACACATGCTCACACACTCTCTCCCAAGGTGTCTTTCTCGCAGACATGCTCTCGATATCACCCTCCCTCCCTCTCGCAACCATTTACGACTGTTTTCACTAACCTTTATCACAAGCACTCTTCCTCTCACATGCATACACACGCACAATCCCCATTGACCCTTTCCATATACATAGACCTGCCTACGTGTCTCCCGCACGCACATTATCTTTAGGCCTGTCTCGCACGCATTGTCTCCACCTCTCTTCCTAATTGACGAGTATGATTCTAGCAGAGCATTCTGTAGGATGCCCCTTAAAGTTAGGTTGGATGAATGGTAATATCAGAGATAAGCGGTTACCTTAGTCCGAGGACCTAGGGTTACAAATCCTAGCCGGCTTTGTCAGTGGACACAGAGTCCTTCACGACTCTGGTATCTTTGTCTTGTACGACTAGTCCTCCATGGGTCTCCTTGAATGCGTCACGGGCTGACCAATGTGGTGCAGGACGGAACCGAACCAAGGGCCTCACCTCGGCCCACCGGACCTCACGCGGTGACACACCCTCTGCCCCTAGGTCTCGTTATCTTCTCACACCCACACATACCAACACAGACACCACACAAAATATTTTCTCCTCGTGCCTCTATCCCCTCCCCCCTTGCATATACACACTCAAGGGCATCTCTTGCCGTGACATCCTATTCGTCTCTCTCTCTCTCTAGACCTCTCTCATTTCTCGTGCTATCTCTCCCACGTCCCCCCCGCCGGCCCCTCTATCCATACCTCTCTCGAATACGTAATACATACACATACCTCTCTAGGCCCTGCCAAATACGTCAACTACACATTCACACATGTTACATCACGTACCCCATTGATCTAAAAAGCCCTCTCTTCATGTTTATTTCACATACAACATTGCTTTTGAATAAAATCACACAAAGTGTGGCCAAAAAATTATTTTAGAATTTCTACATATATACAACATTACAAAGTTATATGGAGGAGTATGAATGTTAATTTGCATTGCATGGTGCACCCAATGATATTTATTCCGCACTGTGAATTTTTATATTTTTATACTATATATAAAGTTAGTCATAATAAAGAGAAACGAAGAGCATCTCTCTCTCCATTGCATACACCCCCTCTACGCCCCTTTCACGTACGCACACAAACTATCTCCAGGTCCTCTAAAAGTACGCTCCCAGCACATTTACGCATGTTTCATCTTTCTCTCGTGATATATACAGTGACGATCATTGCATTTGAAGCGAAAGCACGATACGTACATTGGACTTCAGAATCCACTCATTACGGTCACCATTTATGTTTTGTGGTTATTATACAGTCACAGGCTCACCGTACAGCTCTGTATTTGCTCAAGACACGACTAGTTGACCAGTTAAATGCTCCACGTGGCACCTCTAGTGTTGCATCACACTATCTCACTACCATTGGGCCCACCTGTCGGTGTGTATAAGAATGAAAACAAACAATAAAAAAATATTGGACGGTGGTTCGAAGTCATGACCGCGGGCACAGCGGACAAGGCGGCCTTGTATTGGTATGCTGAGCCGTCTATTTTAACACACAGGAGCTGGTGTGGTGATTATACACACACACACGCATGCACACGAACTGCATGCACGCAACACTCACACGTACACACGCAGCCATGCACGCACGCAACACTCACACGTACACACGCAGCCACGCACGCACGCAACACTCACACGCACAGTCGCACACACGCACGCATGCATGCACACACCACACGACCAACACACTCTCACGCTCAAGTGTTCAACCTACACGTGCATGCGCACACATCAGGCCCTGACAGACACATACACAACCAGGTGGTTCCCGCGCACGGGTTGGAGTCTTGTCGCGCCTGCGTAAATTTGTGTTTATCTTACCTTTTTCCTATGCGAACTGACAGGTGGGACCCACAAGGAACGTGGTCAATTTAACCAGTCAACATAGTGCCACACAGACTATTTGGCCGGTCAACAGAGTGCAATCCGATGCTGAACGGTGAGCAAGTGACCGTATAATCACCGCAAAACGTATATAGTGACCGTAATGAGCATATTCTGAAGTCCGGTGACCGTATTACGCTTTTCGCTTGAAATACATTGACCGCTCGTGTATTTATCTCTTCTCTCGCTCTCTCTGTGGAGCCGAGTAGACTAACGTGCCAGTGCCTAAATTGGCACACGCCACTCCATTATTGCTATACTGGTTTCGTAAGAGCGAACAAGCATTCATGTCTACTGTACAAACTGTAGATATGAGTTACAAATGCTATGAAGACGAATACAAATATTTGAATCCATTTTATGCCCAATTTCCCTCTGTAGGCCCTCCAAAAGTACATCTCTACACGTTCTCGCATGTTACATCTAACAACTATGCAATACAGCACTACTACTACACTCTAACACAATAAATCATATGTGTTTTTAGTTTTAGTAGATCTCATATTGTTACTTAATTATTCAGTTTGCATACATTAAAATTGCTTTTGAAATGTATGGCTAGTATCATCTACCGTGCGGGAAAAATCCCGCCCTTGCCTGTTGAATCAGGTTTGTATCGATGGATCGTGCGAAACAGCAAAACTATAGTAGTACTACAATATAAGTAACAATTCACTGGGCCACCGTGTCGTGTACTCCTCCGTCGTAAGAGTGGAGCGCTCGCTTTCATAAATGTTCTAGTCCCTTTCGCCGACATGTGGGACATCAAGCAACCGGGTCCACGTGCCATACCGAAATAACATTGCAGAGCAGCAGGGGTGAAGCACCCCAGTCATGGCGCTGGCGTAGTAATGAGCAATGAGGCGTCAAATCACAAAGCTGCACCTTTCCCGCAGTTAATTTGGAGGGACGAAGTAATGCTAAAAAAAAGAAGTTGGAGGGACGAAGCAACCATCATTTCACTCGTTGCTGAATGCGCTTCTCCCTCATCTTCTTCAAGTTAACCACGTGTTGCTTCTGCCATTGTTCTGCCTCATGTGGGACGCGGATCGGCTTGGTAAAACACTGACACGTGGGACTGCATGTTAGCAAACCGCCAGGCCAACGTCCTCTAAAAATAAGAAACCTCCCCCGCCTTCCACGCGGCAAAATCACGCCCTTTTTACTAATGTTGATACTATAATTTTTTAGATCAATATAATCGAGATTTGTATAGATAGCACACATGAGCAAAACCAAGTGGTACGGTTAAGGGCATCCACAATGTGTAGCCAAATGTGAAAATAGCTTTTGGCATCGATGGGAACCATTGTGGAGGGTGCTGCCAAAGCCAAAAAGATGGAACCGTAGCTCCCTAATTGATTGATTAAAGGAATAGAAAAATGCAACCTCTCTCCTCTTTCTCCCGTGCTTGGACGCATGTACAGTATAGAGCACATAGTCTACTCCCCTGTCCCTTCTATCACAAATCACAAAGCAGTGAGGCGTCAAATCACAAAGCACGGACGAAGCAACCATCATTTCACTCTTTGCTGACTCCGCTTCTCCATCGTCTTCTTCGAGAAACCACCTTACCGCACTAAGCTGGACGGACGACGCTATTGTGTAGTACTAGTACACTTACGCGTCCTTTGGTTCAACGGACTTCCTGGATGCAAAGAAGGCGGTTGTCTCGGCTTGCAGGCGGCACTTGCGAACGACTTACCGTGGTCTCCCTCAATGGTGTGCTCCGTCGAACACACTTCGCCAAAGCCACAATGTTCGAGATATCGTCGACGTCACCGCAATGGGGAAGGAAGTCAAATAGTTACTACCTCCATTTTTTTGTATACAAGGCCAGTATCAAAATTACAATTTACAGAAGGCCACTAACACTAATCGAGGCAAAATTGATGGGGTTTGCCTCGTACTAGCAACCAAGGACATTAATATACCCTTGCATGCATGCGGAAGTGAGAAGGTTGGTTTGCATGGCGCTGCATTAATCAAGCAATGAGGAGTGAGATGGTTAGCTCTTTGGGCGTTGGAGAAAAAAATACGCATTAATTGACACGTCAAACTAGGATTTGTATCGATCAATCCCGCGAAGGAAAACCCCGCCTTTCTTTTTGAACACAAGTAGTACGTACGTACTTGTATCCTGTTTGGGTCTAGGCCTTGCATTGCCATACTTCGCCACACATTTTTGCCAAGCTTGCCTAAAGTTTTCAAAATGAAAAGGAGGTACACTTGCGCACGGCTGTCGCGGTCGCATCGCACCCTCACACAGTCGCTCCTGCATGCCGCAAACCCAACCAAGGGAACACACCCTCACTGACATGTGCTACCGCATGTGATCAAACCAAACTCAGCCATCCTACCGCTGACACATAATTTTCATTCATACAGTATGTTTATCCAACCGCATGTTGGGGAAGATCCGTACAACCCGTGCGGTGGTCTGTTGGGGAAGAGGAGGTGAGGAAGAAGAAGGGTTAGGAGACGTAGGATATTCATCCAACCGCCTGAAATGGTCGACTGACCCAAATGATGAAAGTCAGGCGACTTGCATAAATATATGTTTTTACACAGCAAAAGATCCCTAAAAACAACAACATAAAGAAAAACTATCACTGCTCGCAGAACAAGACGGTCTCGTCATCTTTGGCTACTGGCGCGAACCAGCCGTAGCTGCCGACGTGTGTCTCCGCACCATGGTTGTCCTCGGCCTCCAGCTACTCGTTCACGCGGAGCGTGCGGGCGCTCTGCACGGACACGAGCACCACCCGGTTCACGTCCACGACGTTCGGTTCCGCCTGCAGTAGGGCCTCGATGGCAGCGGCATCCGCGCGCTCCGTGTCGAGTTGAGCCTCCGCCGCCCGGTTCAAGTCCAGGACGTCCGGCTCCGCCTGCAGGAGGGCCTCGATGGCAGCGGCATCCGCGCGCTCTGCGTCGAGTTGAGCCTCCGCCGCCCGGTTCAAGTCCAGGACGTCCAGTTTCGCCTACAGGAGGGCCTCGATGGCAGCGGCATCCATGCGCTCCGCGTCAAGTTGAGCCTCCGCCGCCCGGTTCACATCCACGACATCCGGTTCTGCCTGCAGGAGGGCCTCGACGGCAGCGGCATCCACGCACTCCGTGTCAAGTTGAGCCTCCGCCTCCCAGTCCTTCTTTAGGATTGCCGGGTTGAACCGCTGGTCCGCCTGCACCACGGGGGACCCGGACGCCAGCACGAAGTCGATGTCCATCGTCTCATATGCATTGGGGGCCTTCTGCACCGCGACCTCCGCCATGAACATTGGACCGGCTTCCTCCTCCTCGGAGCTTGGCTCCAGAGAACTCGGGGATTGGCCCGCCGCAAAGCGAGCTTGGGAACGGAGGTCTGTGGTGCCGACCGCCGCCGCGATTTCTGCGCGGCGCTCTGGCGTCAGCATCTTGTAGTACATGATCTTGCGGCGCACCATGGCTTTCCGGCAAACTAGGGGAAGGTTGATGCGGGCTAGGGGATCGAAAGGTGGGGGAATGGGCTGGAGAGGAGGTGTGGTTTTGGGGCAGTGGTGACCGGCCGGCAAGTAGCTGGCGTAGGCCGAGCAGCGAAGGTTCTGGTGTGAATAGTGGTTCCGGTGACGACCGGTCAATCGGTTTTGACTGTGCGGAGTTTGCAAAGCCAGACAGCTGGAGCCTGGAGAGTTGTGGGGTGGGATGGGACCAAAGTTTTGGAGTTTCACGTGGCAGACGTCCGGACCTCCCCACCATTCCTGTCAACGACGAGGCGGTGACTTCGTAAATCTCAAGATGACTAGCAAGATGCCCGTGCATTGTACGGAACATCAGGATGCATTTTTTAATGATATCTCGAGAATTTCATCGAAAAATGGTATCTCGAGAATTTCATTGAAAAATGATATCTCAAGAAAGATGAGAGATAAGGTGAGGAGGAGTGGGGCGCGGTGGTGATTGGTGGTCGGACTTAGCGGAGGCATGGGGATGGACGACGCCGGCAGCAGCCACCATGCCAGATTGTTCCAGAGGCTTCCTTTTTTAATTACGCAACAATGAAGTTGTGGGAGATAAGGATGAACGATAGAGGTGCGGGTATCCTTTTGTAAAATTGCCATAGTTTGCTTTCTATCCGTCAGATACATATCAGACGGTCTATATTGCAAGATGGCAGGCACACCATCATCACCGAGAGTAGAGATAAGAGTAGAGATAGAGGTGTGACGGCTCAGTCTCTCAAAGGTGCTCATAGGGGTAGGGTGTGCGTGTGTGCGTTCATAGGGGTGAGTGTATGCGCGCATGTATGAGCGCTTGCGTCTGTACTGTGTTAAAAAAAGGAGTACTCGAAGTATGCAAGTTCATAAGGAACGGACGGTGTACATCACTCTTGTCGCGTTCGCGTTGCACCCCGGGCACGCTGGACCCTCCACGTCGCTCACCGAATGGAACGCGCTTCGTCTTGCGTTTTCGCTCGCTTGTGGGACCACAGTTGAGAGCAAACCGACGTCCCTCCCCCTCCCCCGCCCGCGTCATTTAAACTACTAGAAGAGAGAGAGGTCGGCCGAGTGTTACTAGTACTCTAATATGTTGAATGTACTTCCACATCATATAGATTTGTTATGCTAAATATTTATATTCATTTCTATAAATTTGGTCAAAATTTACAAAGTTTGACTTCAGTCAACTCTAATATGCTGAGTAAATAAAAACAGAGGAAGTATACTACTAGTACTATGAGCACTTCATACTCTACTGCAGATGTTGTCAGTACTCCACTAGTACTACTACTTATACTACTATTGGACAGGGAGCTTAAAAAAGTTACTATTGGACTGGCTATACGTGGCAAAATCCTAGTAGGAAGAGCATGCGCGAGAACAAGCATTCACGTGTTTGAAAACAAATTGGAAACCATTTCTGTTTGAATACAAATCTAGGAGTACGTACGAATCTAACAATATTGATTGGGCGTTGTTGAATATTGATACTTTTTTTTGTATGTTTGATCAAAGTAGAGATACTTTGACTACACATAAAACTTATATGTAAACTAGAAAGGATCGGAGGGAGTATATTGTACGTTCAAAAGCGAAACGAACATTGAATACCCTTTATATATGATTTGCTGATGCTATGATCACCGGTTCAAAATTTTGGATCCGCCTTAGGTATCACACATGCACCCACTTGTTCTCTCTCGATTTCATCTCGGGGTCTCTCTCTCTCCCTCCCTCCCTCCCTCCCTCCCTCTCTCTCTCTCTCTCTCGCACACACACACACATACCACCTCTCTTCCTCTTTGTGTTTGTCAAACCTAATTGATCTCCCGAGGTATCGGGATTGTATCTCGCTCGTCGTCAGGTCGCTCTTCGACACACGCCTAGGTCACTCTACCATGCATTAATTGTAACCAAGCCTTTCATCTATCTTTTTTAAGCATACATTCATCCTCTCCGCCCCTCTCTAGATCGGTCGATCTTCGGACCCACCCTAGTCCTCTTTCAATCGATCTAGCTAGATGGTACATGACCGACGCGCACACACAGACCCCCCCGGATCATATCTATCATAGAAACACACCAAACCTTTATCTCCTTGCACGACACGCACTTGATCTCTCAACATCAATCGATCTCGTCAAGATGTGTCGGGGCATGAACCGAATGGGATGTCAAAACTAAGATGGAAAGCGGCACGTAGTGGAGGCAAAGTGAAACTTTAAGCGAACCGTTTGTCTGTATGCATGTCGGACAAATTACAACATTGGAAATACAAGCATGGTCTAGGCCCACATGCAAATGACACTCGGCGGAATGTTCAAATGAGGCATGCGGGAGGCTGGACTCGACTGGAGGGCGGCATGATCGATGGAGAAGAGGGTTGGAGAGGAATGAGAAATAAGCAACGCCACATGATTATACTTGAACGGCTCAAATAAACATTAAGTTGTCTCGTTTTCCCTTCCGTCTTGGTCACGGAGTAAGATACTCCCTCCGTTTTTATTTACTCTGCATATTAGGTTTGACTGAAGTCAAAGTTCATAAAATTTGACCAAATTTATAGGAAAAATATGAAAATTTACAATAGCAAATCAATATGATGTGAAAGTATATTCAATAATGAATCTAATGGTATTGATTTGTTATTGTATATGTTATTATTTCTGTCTATAAACTTTGTCAAAGTTTACAAAGTTTGACTTTGAGCAAAGCTAAAATGCGGAGTAAATAAAAACAGAGGGAGTACGCAGGGACTAGTATAGTTACTACTGCCCGAACATGGTAAGTTGGACCCCTAAATGTGGGCACGGACCGGGCACACCTCAATTATTCCTTCAAACAGTCGGACACCTAAATCAACACACCATCCGGCTACTTAATCAAGTGTTACGCTTCACGAGTTGAAAAGGAAAAGGGTGGTACTGTACCCAAAACCACCACAGTTGGGGCTAGGGTAACAACTTGGTTATGTACCACATTTGAACCAGGGCACAAAAACCACCTGTTCTGCGCCTAAATGTGTAATGCGGAGCACTGACGCTCGAATTTGGCCAGGAAAACAGGGAAACCGACATGTGGGGCACACCCGTCGGGATGACATGGCGCAGACTAGTCCAATGGAGGAGCTGGCCCACAACCTCCTCGCCACCGGCAACCGTTCATGTGGGTCGTGGGGGCCAACAACATGGCGCAGCTCCTGCACCGCCTCTGGACACGGCGACCGCGGTGAGCGACACGCTCATCGTCGCTGGACACGCTCGACTTCAGGGTGCCGAGGGTGGCATTAGCGCTGTGGCATGACCAGCAGATCAACACCCGGCTCGTCGAGGATGCACGGGGCACCGAAGTGCGCGCGCGCCGCGACGCGTCCGTGGAGTGTTCTAGCACGGCCAACTGCATCCCCAGGACCTGAGACCATGCCGGGTCGTCTTGCTTTTTCAATGACATGTGGGGATCGCATGTGAGCAAAGGACATCTCCAACGTTGCCACGACCGCAACTGACTACCCTGGCACACCAAAAACCCTCGTCTCGCGTCGTCGCGCGGTGCGTTCCCAGCCGGCGCCAGCTGCCCACATTCATGCCGTCCATCCGTATGCCATCATTAAGAGGCTCGGTGCCCGAGGAACTAACTCCGGCGACTTAATGACGCACCCAGACGCTTGGCCTCACCGAAATGCGCTACTTAAAGCGGCAACACCCAGCTAAACTCCACACCATAGCGCATCCTCCTGCTACCTGGCACCACATCCACCATGACCGCGAGCGTGAATGCTCTGTGGGAGAAATTTGTCTTCGGGGATGAAGCTCGAGGTCACCGCCCTCGCTCAAGTCACCGCTCGCAATGCAATAGCGGCGTAGCCGGACGTGGACACGACCACACAAGCGGTGGCCACGCTGGCGGCCGATGACGTGAGCACCGTCAGCCACGCGTCCTACTTGCCACCATCCAACGTTCGGTGGCGCATGTGGCAGGTGAAGCGACGGACCGTCCATGTCCATCATCATCGACCTCATGTCCACCGGCACCGCCGAGGTCGGTGACGATGACATGTACCTGGGGTAGGGTAATAGGCCTGACCTAGACACCCTTCCCAAGGACATTACCTTAAAGTCAGGGATATTCAAAGGACAATACCATTCACTCGACCAGAAGCATTCCACTCGCAAAACCCAATTCCATTCAACCGGAGTGTACTCACTCGACCACATCAGAAATCACTCGGAAGACAGAAGATCTAAAGTCACTCAGAACGGCAACGGTCAGGCGTTCACTCCGTAGTCTTAATGATCATTTATATGCCTTTATTGCTGGCATTACCAGTAACGTCCTATCTTTATGTACATTGAATCCTGTGTAACTGAGGGCTGGAGGGGTCTGGCGAACTCTATATAAGCCACCCCCCTCCTCAGGCACAAGGGTTCGCACCCCCTGTAACTTCACGCATAATCCAATCGACCGAGCCCCGGGCACCGAGACGTAGGGCTGTTACTTCCTCCGAGAAGGGCCTGAACTCGTAAATCTTGCGTGCACAACCTCACCGTAGCTAGGATCTTGCCTCCTCATACCTACCCCCTATTCTACTGTCAGACTTAGAACCACGACAGTTGGCGCCCACCGTGGGGCTGGTGTCTTAGCGACTTTCCGGTGAGGTTGCGATTTTTTCCGATTCCCATCATCATGGTTTCTGGTGGAGGTTCGGCTGAGGGCCGCAAGATCCGTCTCGGCGCGCTCGTCTTCATCGCCGACGACTCCGCCTGGCTCCAGGAGGCCCCCCTCGATGTGGAGACACTCCCCGTCCGCGGGGACGCACTTTCGTGCGTGTGTCCGCGGTGTCCTTCTGCGGCAGCCGTCGACCCAGTATCGGTCAGCTCCTGCAGTGTCTTCGTTCCCCGCTGTTCGCCGTCGCAAGCGATCCGGTCGATCACAGCGTCAGCGGTGGGTGAAGCATGCGGTGGCACGTCAGTCGGCCACCCCTCAAGTCGCGGCAATCGAGCCCGATGAATCTCTCTACGGCCTGTTCGATCTGTCGACTGGCTCCGTCGAGACCCTATTCGAGTGCGACAACAGCGACCCTGCAGCAGAGGTCCTAATGGTCGACACACCGCGCAGCCCACCTGGCATGCGTCGCAACGGTGGCGGCGACGGCGGTGGTGATCCGTCGCATGTTCACGAGGAATACCACCCCGAAACCCTCTCTTCGCAGCGGAGGGAGGAACTCCACCGCCGCAACGAGGAGGCACTCCACACGCCCATCGTCGGAGAGACCTCTAAGGCTCGGGCCTTGGAGGCAGCGCGCTTGGCCACTTTGGCTGAACGCACTCGATTGGAGAACCTTCAGCATGCACTCGACGAACGTGCTCGGCAGCAGATTCCTGAGCCCAGTCGACGGCGGCAATTGTTCCCGCCTCAACCTCAGGTATACCGCACTCCTATTCAGAATCTTACGGCTGCAGCTCATATAGCAGAGTCCATCCAGCCATCCCAGTCGGAGGCTGGACGAGGTTTGATGTAGATCCGGGCAGCAGGAGAGCAAAACACTGCAGTATCTCAGTCGCGTAACAGAATCCATAGCAGATCTGTGGTGGCTGACACAGTCCAATCGGCTCACAGCCCAAGATCGCCTCCGCGGCATGAGGGACGTGGGCATTGCCAAGAGCAGTACTTGGGTCGGAACCACGAGCAGTACGATCATCGGCTCGGCCGTGGTGACCGCCGTCGAGTGCCTACGCCCCCTCCGAGAGGCGGATCATATGTGCCCCGGCATTATGATGACAGGCGCCCGTACAGCGAAGAGCGGAGGGTGCCAGTCGACCCAAGAGAGCCAGGGTTTGATGCGAGGTCAATTTTGGTGCAAGGTTTGGTCGACAGGAACCGAGCACACAGAGAAGGGCAAGACAGAGATCGCCCGAGTGGAAGCAGAGTACATGTTTCAGGTCCCGAGTGTTTTAGCAGAGCCATCAGAGCTGCTGAGATCCCTCCCAACTTTAGGTTGGCGACTGGGGTTAGTAAGTTCACCGGTGAGTCGAAGCCTGACACTTGGCTGGAAGATTACCGAGTAGCTGTTCAGATCGGTGGTGGAAATGATGAGGTAGCTATGAAACATCTTCCTCTCATGTTGGAAGGATCGACTAGAGCATGGCTGAATCAGTTGGCTCCAGGCAGTATATTCAGCTGGGAAGAGTTAACCCGAGTGTTTGTCAGGACATTCGAGGGCACATGCAAACGACCTGTAGGGTTGACAGAATTGCAACATTGTGTACAGAAGCCGAATGAAACTCTGAGGGATTACATCCAAAGATGGACCACTTTACATCACACAGTAGAAAATGTATCCCAACACCAAGCAGTTTGTGCCTTCAAGGAGGGCGTTCGGTATCGAGAGCTTAACCTGAAATTCGGTCGGACAGGAGATATGTCTCTGACCCGAATGATGGAAATAGCCACTCGGTACGCTAATGGTGAAGAAGAGGATCGACTCCGCAGTGGAAAGGGCAAGCCAGTCGCCCAAGACCCCGGAGGAGGTCGGAAGCAGAAACGCAAAGCCGAGCCAGCAGGTCCTGGTGAAGCTGCAGTTGTAACTCAAGGAAAATTCAAGGGGAAGCCCAAAGAGCCCTGGATCCCCAAGAAGGTGAAAGATCAAGCAGGGAATGATGTGTTGGATTTTCCATGTCACATTCACACCAAGAAGGATGAAGAGGGTAATCTGATTTATCCCAAACATACCACTCGACAATGTCAGCTCCTAATCCAGCAGTTTCGAGAGAAACAACCCAATGAGAAGGAAAAAGAGTCTGACAAGGATGAGGACAAGGAAGAAGGTGATGACGGTTTTCCTAACGTCAATTCCACTTTGGTGATTTTTGCTGACATTGAAAGCAAAAGTTGACTGAAAGTCATCAACAGAGAAGTAAACATGGTTGCTCCGGCAAACACGACATATTTGAAATGGTCAAAGACTCCCATTACATTCGACCAATCTGACCACCCACCGCACGTTGCCACCCCCGGGAGGCAAGCGTTGGTGGTCGACCCAGTCGTTGGGGGCACCCGACTGACCAAAGTCCTGATGGATGGTGGCAGCGACTTGAACATTTTGTATGCTGAGACCCTCCGTGGGATGGGCATTCCGATGTCCAAGCTCAGTGAGAGCAACATGCGATTCCACGGTGTCATTCCAGGAAAGAAGCTGATTCACTCGGCCAGATCACTCTTGACGTGGTTTTCGGTGATTCAAAGAATTACCGTAAGGAGAAGTTGACATTTGAAGTTGTGGATTTTCACAGTGCCTATCATGCTATTCTGGGCAGAACTGCATATGCCCGTTTCATGGCTCGACCGTGTTACGTGTACCTCAAGCTGAAGATACTTGGCCCCAGGGGCGTGATCACAGTCACTGGTAATCGGCAACGAGCAGAAGAGTGCCTCCAGAAGGGCTCTAAGATTGCCGATGAACAGATGGCAGTAGTAGAAATGGAAGAATATAAGAAGACTGCAGATCCGAGTGATTTGTTGCGTGCTACGAAGCCTGCTTCAGAGTCTGCATTTCAGTCGTTTGGTGAAACAAAGCCTGTTCACATTCACCCGACCGATCCCAATGCTGCTCCGACTCATATCTCAACAACACTAGACAGCAAATAGGAAGAAGCGCTCATCCAGTTCCTCTGTGAGAACTGGGACATCTTCGCATGGAAGCCGTCTGACATGCCGTGTGTACCCATGGGACTGGCTGAGCACCGTTTGCGAGTCGATCCAAAGGCAAAACCCGTTAAAGAGCATCTCCATCAGTCTGTTGTGGAGAAGAGAAAGGCAATCGATGAAGAGGTGGCTCGGCTTCTGGCGGCTGAGTTCATCCGCGAAATTTACCACTCCGAGTGGCTCGCCAATGTTGTCATGGTTCCCAAGAAGGACGATTCACTTCGTATGTGCATTGATTTCAAGCATATCAATCGGGCCTGCCCGAAAGGTCATTTTCCTCTCCCCCGCATCGATCAGATAGTCGACTCAATTGCGGGATGTGAGCGATTGTCCTTCCTGGATGCCTATTCCGGGTACCATCAGATCCGACTGTATGGACCTGATGAAATAAAAACAGCTTTTATCACCCCATTCGGGTGCTTTTGCTATGTCACCATGCCCTTTGGTCTCAAGAATGCTGGTGCCACATTCATGCGCATGATACAGAAGTGCATGCTAACTCAAATCAGTCGGAATGTGGAAGCATACATGGATGACATCGTGGTTAAGTCGCATAAAGGTTCCGACCTGCTGACTGACCTTGCTGAAACCTTTGCCAATTTGAGAAGATATGATATCAAGCTTAATCCATCGAAGTGTACATTTGGAGTTCCAGGTGGAAAGTTACTCGGTTTCCTCGTTTCTGAACGTGGGATCGATGCAAACCCAGAGAAAGTTGGTGCAATCCTCCAAATGAAACGCCCTGTGCGTGTACACGACATTCAGAAGCTTACTGGTTGTTTGGCCGCTTTGAGTCGATTCATCTCTCGTCTCGGTGAAAAGGCATTGCCTCTTTACCGACTAATGAAGAAATCTGACAAGTTCGAGTGGACTCCTGAAGCTGACGCAGCGTTTGCAGAGCTCAAAGCCCTGCTTTCCACCCAGTCGGTGCTTGCTGCTCCAATCAGCAAAGAGCCTTTACTGCTTTATATAGCAGCCACTGGACAGGTTGTTAGTACAGTACTCACGGTCGAGCGGGAAGAAAAAGGTAAAACCTACAAGGTTCAACGCCCAGTGTACTATATTTATGAAGTCTTAACCCCATCCAAGCAGAGATATCCACATTATCAGAAGCTTGTCTATGGAATTTACTTGACCACAAAGAAGGTTGCACATTACTTCTCAGATCATTCGATTACAGTCGTCAGCGACGCTCCGTTGTCAGAAATTTTGAACAACAGAGATGCAACTGGTCGAGTGGCAAAGTGGGCGATTGAACTCCTTCCGCTGGATATCAAGTTTGAGGCAAAGAAAGTGATCAAATCTCAAACAATAGCAGATTTCCTCGTCGAGTGGGTTGAAGAGCAGCTACCGACCCAGATACACTCGGAACATTGGACTATGTTCTTCGACAGGTCCAAGATGTTGAATGGTTCAGGCGCTGGGGTAGTCCTGGTATCTCCACGAGGCGACAACCTCAGATATGTTCTCCAGATTCACTTTGATTCCTCCAACAATGAAGCTGAATATGAGGCACTTCTGTACGGGTTGCGTATGGCCATTTCACTCTGCGTCCGTCGTCTAATGGTTTACGGCGACTCAGATTTAGTGGTTAATCAAGTGATGAAGGAGTGGGACATCAGGAGCCCAGCTATGACTGGTTATTGCAATGCAGTGAGAAAGTTAGAAAAGAAGTTTGAAGGGCTAGAACTCCACCATATACCCCGACTGAAGAATCAAGAAGCTGATGACTTGACGAAAATAGGTTCCAAGCGGGAGCCTATTCCCAGCAATGTATTTTTGGAGCATATTCACGCACCATCAGTTCAAGAAGATCCCTTCACTGAAGAGCCCCCACAGCTTAAGAGCTCCACTGATCCGACTGAAGTTGAAATCCCAGCTGTGGTCGACTTGATCATGGAGGTTTTGGTCGTCATTCCCGATTGGACAGTGCCATATATTGCATATATTCTCAAGAAAGAGCTTCCAGAGGATGAAGAAGAGGCTCGTCAGATTGTCCATCGATCCAAAGCCTTCACGGTAATGGGTGGACAGCTCTACAGAGAGAGTGTTACTGGGGTCGTTCAGAAATGCATCACTCCAGAAGAAGGCCGAATGATCCTCAATGATATCCACTCAGGGACCTGTGGTCACCATGCGTCCTCTCGGACCATCGTGGCAAAAGTATACCGAGCAGGGTTTTACTGGCCACGGGCAAATGAGATGGCAAAGGAAATAGTTGACAAGTGCGAGGGCTGTCAGTTCTACTCCAACATGTCCCACAAACCTGCTTCAGCCTTGAAGAGTATTCCACTCGCCTGGCCATTTGCTGTTTGGGGATTAGATATGGTCGGACCTTTGAGGACTGGCAGGAGTGGCTTCACCCATGTGCTTGTAGCAGTCGACAAGTTCACTAAATGGATTGAAGCTAAACCTATCAAAAACCTGGAAGCAAGTACTGCTATCAGCTTCATCAGAGGGTTAACATTTAGATATGGAGTTCCGCACAGCATCATCACGGATAATGGGTCAAACTTTGATTCAGATGAGTTCCGAGCTTTCTGCGCTTCCCAAGGTACTCGGGTTGACTATGCTTCAGTCGCCCACCCTCAGTCGAATGGACAAGCAGAAAGAGCGAACGGTTTGATTCTCAAAGGGCTGAAACCTTGATTGATGCGCGACCTCAAGCATGCAGCCGGCGCTTGGGTAGATGAGCTACCGTCAGTTCTTTGGGGATTAAGAACAACACCAACTCGGTCGACCGGTTGAACCCCCTTCTTCATGGTCTATGGGGCTGAGGCTGTGCTGCCGAGTGACTTGCTTCACAATGCATCCCGAGTAGAACTTTTTTCAGAAGCCGAAGCAGAACGGGCTCGAGAAGACGCTGTTGATCTTCTGGAAGAAGAAAGAGAGATGGCCTTGATCCGATCGACCATTTATCAGCAAGACCTTCGTTGATTATATGCCAGAAATGTGAAGGGTCGAGCATTTTAGGAAGGGGACCTTGTGCTCCGAGTGGACCAGCAACGGCCTCACAAACTTGCCCCCGCTTGGGAAGGTCCCTTCATCGTCACCAAGGTGCTCCACAACGGAGCGTATCACCTCTACAATGTGGAGCAGAATAAAGACGAGCCACACGCTTGGAATGCGGAGCTACTCCGCCGTTTTTATACTTAAGTGTTCAGACTGATGAGATGTAATAAGGAGTACCTTTCAGTTCATTTATCAAAGACATGGTTTTACAGTCTCCTAAATGATTGTTGTTACTAATACATGTGTCCAAAATCCCCCAGTGGGTGGCTTAGCCGCGAATCCGATTCGCCTAAGTTCAAAAAATCCTACCGAGTGATGAGCAACCCTCTCACTCGGGGGCTTAGCTGCAGTCCTGTACTCGCCTAAGTTCAAAAAATCCTACCAAGTGATGGGCAACCCTCTCACTCGGGGGCTTAGCTGCGAACCTGATTCGCCTAAGTTTAAAAAAATCCCACCAAGTGAAGAGCAACCCTCTCACTCGGGGGCTTAGCTGCAGTTCCGTACTCGCCTAAGTTTGAAAAATCCCACCGAGTGAAGAGCAACCCTCTCACTCGGGGGCTTAGCTGCAGTTCTGTACTCGCCTAAGTTAAAACACGCTCCATCCTGATCCGTCAGGACAATGAAGTGCAGGTCGACTGCGACCTTCTCTTCAGAGCTACGCCACAAGTATAATGTGTGCTCCATCCTGATCTGCAAGGATGACGAGGTGCAGGTCGTCCGCGATCCTCTCCTCAGAATTGCATCACAAGAACAAAAGTTTGTTCCGAGTGAAGATACAAGTTCCACTCGGAAATAAAAACAAGCATATTTAAGGAAAAACTAAGTTCGGACAAATCCCATGAGGTTTCGGACCACAGACTAAAGTACTCGGGCATCAGGCCCGAAGGAGTTTAACGGTTACAAAACCACTCGGCATACCGAGGCAAATTTAATCGGATCATAAAAATTTTGTTCACTCCGCAGGAGGGCTGGCAGGCTCGACGAACTCATCCAGGTCGATTCCATCTGCAATTCGAGTAGCAGCAGCAATAAAAGTCTCTATGAAGGACTGGAAGTCAAGTTTCTTGGTATTGGCAACCTTGATTGCTGCTAGCTTCTCTTCTTTGGCTTCCTTGCAATGAACACGAACCAGGGACAGAGCTACGTCGGCACCGCATCGAGCAGAGGACTTCTTCCATTCCTGCACTCGACCAGGAATCTCATTGAGTCGAGTCATCAAAGACTCGAGGTCATTTTGGAGCGTTTCCCTTGGCTAGAGCGCCGTGTTGATCCGCGACACCGCAACCTTCAGTCGAGCAAGGTAATTCATGGCGCTGGCAAGGCGAGACTCCAGTCGGAGCATGTTCATGGCAGCTTCATCTTTAACAGGGGAGTTGATGGGGTCCAAGCTTGTCTCGACTCGTCCAGTCTCTTCCTCGAAGTTTTGACAGAATTCTGCACTCACAGAGAAATAATGAGTCGACAGTTATATGATGAGTCAACGAAAGCAAATCAATCGCACAGGGAAAAGTACCTTCAAGCATGAGGAATAACTTCTTGGCGAGTCCTCCCAGATAATTCTCTAGCTCGTCCCTCTTGCGGGTGATGTCTTCCACTTTGTCACTCAGGGTCCCTTTATCCTTCTTCAGTCGAGTTACCTCTTTGTTGGCTTCATCGAGAGCAGCCTTCAGCTTGGTATTCTCTTCCTCCAACTTTCCGACTGAGGCCAGCTTTTGGTCAGTGAGTGCCATTTTTTCTTCTGCTGTTTTCTTCGCAGCCGCAAGGTCAAGGTCCTTCTTCTCCAAAGCCCGTCTCATTGTTTCTAGAAAGAATAACATTCGAATCAGAAAAAGGAGGAGAAAAGATGGCAAGAGAACCAGTCGACAAGCTTTCCTTACCAGCAGCGTCATCCTTAGCCTTCTGCAAATTATTCTGAGCCAACTCCAGATCAAGATTGAGCTGGATCTGCTTCTGCTCTAAGTCAGCGAACCGAGCTCCAAGTTCAGAAGATAGTCAGTCAGCAGACACAAAGATTGGTTGCTTCCGAGCAATAAAGTAACAAGTTCTAAGAGTTCTAAGACTACTGCCGAATCAAACATTCAACAATAGTCTCGGGGACTACACCCAGTGGGTGCACTTAGCGTGCCCCACTGGTTCGACTTTTCAATTGACTTGGTCCGTCCAGTCAGAAAAAAAACAAAAAACTCAGACCATAGCCGACTGCCCGCAGTCGACTACGGTCTCAGAGACTACACCCAGTGGGTGCACTCAGCGTGCCCCCACTGGTTCAGAGATTCAATCGACACAACCTAGTCGACTCAAGTGGAAAAACTACTCAACAGAAATTAAAACACCCAGTGGGTGTACAGACTGACAATGGGTGTGCAATTAAGGTTCCAAAACACTCATCCACGGACGTCTTGCAGATAATAAAGCAGCAGTTTCTAAATATCATATCCTAACAGAACAAGCGTCAAGATGGAGTTCAGTCGGAAGTAAGCTAACCTGGACATTGGCCTGGAGTGCTGAGCTGGCATCATAGGCAGCTTGACTGGCCTCGCGCACCACTTTCATCTGCTCCATCATAATGCCTGCCTGGCGTATGGCTTCCTTGGCAACACTCACTTGGTCCTCTGGGACGTGATGGGCGGTGAAAAGTGGAGACGGTGGATCAGCTGCAGCAGCTTGAGAGCTTGAGGCATGAAGTTGCACAGATGAAGTAGGGGCCTGTGCAGTCGACGCTGAAGGACGACCACTCGACAAGGGAATTGCAAAAGTAACAGAAGCACGGTTGAGGTCCCCGGGCTGCTGGATAGCTGGTTCTGCCGCCGGCGTCGACTGAGACGTCTTGCTAGCTGGTGCCTTTTTGCCCGAGGTCCTGCTCCTCCTTCCCACGAGCTTCTGTGGCACATCTTCATCGTCATCTGGAAGTTCAATAACATTTTGCGGAGCTGCAAAAGAATCGACCACAAGAGTTCAGTCGACTGTAGAAGTGGTTAGCAAAGAAAAGACAAGATAACAGGAGTCATACCCGCTTTGGATGTGACCTCGTCCTCCATCTCCTCGTCATCATCATCTTTGTAAGCAGAAGTCCCAGAGGTAGCAGCACTGCAAATTTCAAGGTTCACTCGGTCAAGCAAGAGAATGGGTCGACAACTGATATAAGATTCTTGGAGCAAAGGGTGAAAATGAAACACTTACGCAGAGGCGACGGGAACATCAACCTTGATCTTGGGCAAGGCCTTCCGTGGCTTTGACGGCGCAGTCTTGAGCTGCTCCGGAGCCTTCTCAGTCGGCACCGGAGAAGATGCCCGAGTGCGCTTCGAAGTTTGTCCAGTCGGTGCCGCCACTTTACCCCGGATACTTGCTGGGTCGTGCTTCTGCTTGGAATGCTTTTCCACGCGAGGTGGAGAATCGACCTCCTCACCACTGCTCGAGTCTTCGCGCTCTTCATCACTCTCGTCATCAGAGTTCCAATCGCCGCTGTCGCCTCCGCTCTCCTCTCCTTCCTGGATCTGCTCCCCGTTGGGCATCGAGTACATCTCAGTATATATCTGCAGAGCAAAGAATCATACAAATATCAATCGGATTGAAGCCTAAATAGGAAATCAGAGTAAAGGACATTCGGCACTGAAGATTGTACCTTATCCGGTTCGTTGGTCTTGTCGAATGGTGGGACCCTCTTGGACCCCTTGGGGTTATCTTTGTTACCAGTGATGCCTTGCAGCCACTGCTCCACTACCTCCCCGGTGACCTCCTCCGGGTGGATCCGAGTGGTGTCATCAATACCCGAGTACATCCACATAGGATGATCACGAGCCTGGAGTGGCTGGATGCGTCGACTGAGAAATATTTCAATCAAGTCCGTACCAGTCACCCCATCGCGGACTAACTGGACTACTCGGTCAACTAGCATATTCAATTTTGCTTTCTCCTCTGGGTTCACTTTCAAAGTAGAGGGCGGCTGGACTCGATCCATGGAAAAGGGAGGAAGCCCAGTCGACTGACCAGGAGTTGGCTGGTCTTTGCAATAGAACCAGGTCGACTGCCACCCTCTAACTGAATCGGGGAGCGTCATAGCCGGAAAAGTGCTCCTACCCCTCATCTGAATTCCCAGACCCCCGCACATCTGGATCACATGTGTTCTCTCATCACTCGGATTGGACTTTTTTACGGCTTGAGAGCGACATGTGAATATATGTTTGAAAAGACCCCAGTGCGGTCGACAACCCAAGAAATTCTCACACAGGGAAACATATGCAGCAAGATAGGTGATGGTGTTGGGGGAAAAGTGATGAAGTTGAGCTCCAAAGAAATTCAAGAAAGCCCGAAAAAAGGGATGTGGAGGCAAGGAGAAACCGCGGTCGACATGAGTCGCGAGGAGGACGCACTCACCCTCTTGCGGCTGCGGCTCGGTCTCGTTCCCCGGCAATCGCCAGGACTGGTGGGCAATCAAGCCCCCTTCGACCAGATCCTCCATGTCTTCCTTCCGGATCGTGGATATGATCCAGTCGCCCTGGATCCAGCCAGGCGGCAGGCCGGACCTAGATGACGACCCACCCTGACTCGTCTTCTTGCCCTTCGCTGCCGCCGTCGCCTTCTTCGCATGCTCCAGGGCCGCCGTTTTCTCCTTTCCCATTGCAGCAGGCTGCGCTTGGACGGGGCGGCGGCATTGAAGGTGATGGCGAATGCGGTGGAGAAACAGGGGAAGAAGAAGGGGATGAAGAGCACAGTGCCAAACGCACCGGCCCGGACGCCTTATATGGACTTGTTACCGAGTGACTGACTTGTGGGCCCAAGCAATCCCATCGAATCCCGCAACAGTCACGCACTCGGTATGTGGCGAGAAAGGTGGCGCAAGGATCGAGGCATCCCTGCCAAATCTGTTCCGTTTATTGCGGGCCTCTCCGTCCCGCGCGCTTCTCCAAATTTCGAATCCCGTGAGATCCGGGAACGACAGTGCAGTCAATCGCGCCAAAGATCTCATACCATGTCCACAATTGAAGCTTATCAACAAAATTCACTCGACAATTTAGGAATGGATCAAGGTGACTGAAAATGAAGTCGAAGTCGTTACGTGGTTCATTAATCTAAGCAAAACGCTCCCGAAGCGTGAAAACTGGGTCGGAACCATCTTCAACTCCTTTTTCCACTCGAACCCTAAACCATTCAGGGGCTAATGACGATGACATGTACCTGGGGTAGGGTAATAGGCCTGACCTAGACACCCTTCCCAAGGACATTACCTTAAAGTCAAGGATATTCAAAGGACAATACCATTCACTCGACCAGAAGCATTCCACTCGGAAAACCCAATTCCATTCGACCGGAGTGTACTCACTCGATCACATCAGAAATCACTCGGAAGACAGAAGATCTAAAGTCACTCAGAACGGCAACGGTCAGGTGTTCACTCCGTAGTCTTAATGATCATTTATATGCCTTTATTGTTGGCGTTACTAGTAATGTCCTATCTTTATGTACATTGAATCCTGTGTAACTGAGGGCTGGAGGGGTCTGGCGAACTCTATATAAGCCACCCCCCTCCTCAGGCACAAGGGTTCGCACCCCCTGTAACTTCACGCATAATGCAATTGACCGAGCCCCCGGGCACCGAGACGTAGGGCTGTTACTTCCTCCGAGAAGGGCCTGAACTCGTAAATCTTGCATGCACAACCTCACCGTAGCTAGGATCTTGCCTCCTCATACCTACCCCCTATTCTACTGTCAGACTTAGAACCACGACAGTCGGGGACTCCTCCGAGGATGAGTAGGGCATGGGAGGCGGCAGGGCATGGTGTGCCAACTGGCCGGTCCGTCTCCCGTGTTCTACTCTTCCTCGCCAGAGACCGCACCTTCACTTCACGGGTCTTGAACCCCGCCCTCGTACATGGAGATGGCAGATGGAGGACATTGGTCGCCGCCGTAGAATAGGATTAGGGTCGGGTTTCTTTTATTTTCTGTCCTATAAAAGTTCGAAATGTAATGAAAATTTGCCGTGTTTGCATGAATCTCGTCCGGTGTATATGAACTTTCACAATAATAGTAAGATATATTGTAGGAGTATGAAAATATATGGAATGATTCGTTTTTGTGTGTATAAACTTAGAAGGTTTGACCTGAGACAAAGCTAACATGCGAAGTAAATAAACACATAGGGTCTACATACCTAATTTCTCTTAGGCACTCCAATAGCACGTCCACTACACATTCACGCATTTCACATCTTTCTACATCTATGGGAACCTACGAAAGGGTTAACGTAAATTGCCTCTCCCTCCCCACTGATTTTCATGGTGGTGGGCCCCTCCCTCCCCCCAATCTCCAATCAACAGCCCACATGTTTCACATTACGTTAATTACATAACTGGGATTACGTAGGTGTAGCATTACTCGTCCTAAAAAAACCAACTAAGCCAACCTCCCAGCATATCGCGCGGGAAAAGACCTAGCCGCGCCATTTTAGTCGGGATTACCGGATTACTAGTAGTAGTATCGATGGATCGCGCGAAGCACCAAGTTTAAAAGGAAAAAAGGTGGTACACTCACAGCACACCTGTCGCGGTCGGATTGCACCCCTCACACGATCGGCCCTGCACACGGCTCACGCAAACGGAACGCGCTTTGGCTTGCCTCTTCACTGACACGTGGGACCGCACTTGGAGAAACCGACCATGCGCCAAACTCCCCCGCCCACCGCGTGAAAATTCCCCCCAAATCCCAAATTCAACCACCCTTCGGCCAACTAGCCAATAATATTCCCCAAACCCCCCTCCCCCCGGCCCCCTCCACTCCATTCGCTCTGCCAAAGCCGCCCTCCCCGCCGTGCCGATACGTCGGCGCTGCAGTTCGTCGAGGGTACGCACGGCGATCCTCTCGCTCCCACAGTATGCTCTCATAGACTGTCGTCCTCTAGCCGCGCTGCCACCGCTGGCGACGTTCTTGTGGAGACGCACGGCGGTCAGCTTCTCCCACGGTACACGCATTCTAGACCGAGGCCCCATGCATGTCGGAGTAGTGCTGAATGTTAGCTGATAGACGCTGTTAATCTCACTATTTGCCGAAATAGTTTATAGTCAATATGCTTTGCTTAAGAAGCTTCCTTGCCCTGTTCTGCACTCAATCTGCTTAGCTGAGATGGCATGCCACGCCCGATTAGTTGCTAAAATATCCTGCCATATATTTATTGTGACGTAGATTGCCATGGTCTAGTAGCCAATCTGTTAGGTGAAATAGCTCTACACCATTTGGTACTCGATCTTTGTTGCTGAGATGGCCTTTGATGACTGTGTGCTTGGCCTCATTGACTACTGAAACAGCCTGCCATAATTTAGCACTCAAATCTGTTTACTGAATTAGCTTTACATATATTTCGTTACTTAGATCTGCTTGTCCAAATATCTTGCCATAGCTTTAGACATCGACCTAGGTATTTTTTTCTGGACTTCATAAAAAAGCATATATGTTTTTCCTGTAGTATCTAGTAGAAGAACTAATTTGTATGTCTAACAGATGGACATGACTTGGATAACTTCTGCTCGAAGATTCTCCGCTGCATATGTCGAGGGGGTTGAAAACTTCATGAACTTTATCAGAGCTGAGTACGGTGGTCCGAAATCAGATGTGCTCTGCCCGTGTAGCAGTTGTATGAATTCAGTTACAAGACCCCAGTTAACTGTGCAAAATCATCTACACTTGTATGGGATGTCGGTCACATATACTAGGTGGGTTTATCATGGTGAAGCTGTGAACGTCAATGTTACTGACTATGTGGAAGCAGCAGATCACCATCTTGATCTGCCTGATGCTCAGGTGGAAGAGGAGGAGGAGGAGGTGGTGGTGGCGGAGCCAGTGAGTTTGACCAACATTGAAACAATGCTACGAAATGCTCACGCATTTCGTGAACTTTCACCTGCAGAAGAAAAATGGTGGGCCCACATGTTGGAACAATGCAACGTGGCTGTCACCCCAGGAAATATGCTGTCAGTATTCTCAGCTATGGTCACCTTTCTTCAGGTTAAGACATCTGAGCGGATGATCAACAAATCATTCGATGCGATGTTGGCTGCTTTCCGTAAATCTTTCCCAGATGCGTCTGAGCTGCCACACACTTACAGTAAAATGAAGAATTTCCTTCGTGCAGTTGGAATTGGATATGATATGATCCATGTTTGTAAGAATAATTATGTTCTATTCCGGAAGGATTATGCCAACTTAAGTGAATGCCGAAAATGCAAATCATCAAGATGGAAAGATGGCGACGCTGTGAAGAGGATTCCTCATAATGTTCTGAGATATTTTCCAATTATACCAAGATTGCAGAGGTTGTTTCATGGTGCTGAAACAAGAGAGGATGTACTGTGGCATTCTAGGAACCAGGAGTACAGAGATCAGAATGTAATGAGCCATCCATCTCATGGTAGTGACTGGAAAAGCTTCAATCAGAAACACAAAAAGTTGTTGCTGACCCGAGAAACATTAGACTTGGCTTAGCTACAGATGGATTTAACCCATTTGGCCACCAAAGCGCCACACATAGCATGTGGCCAGTGCTTGTTATCCCTTACAACATGCCTCCAAATGTCTGCACCAAAGAATCAAACTACATGATGGCCTTGCTCATCCCAGGTCCAAAAAGTCCTTGAAAGGATTTTGATTTATTCATGGAGCCTCTTGTGGAGGAACTTCAACAACCATGGAGGGGTGTTCTCACTCGAGACCTATATAGCAGCCCACCAGCTGATTTCTTTCTACGTGCTATTATAATTTGGTGCATCCATGATTATCCGGCTTTGGGCACTATGTCAGGGCGAACGACACATGGTTACAATGCATGTGTTCGCTATGACAAGAATCCGCTGTCATACGCAATACTTAGTAAGATCTGTTACATTGGACACCGCCGTTTCCTTGCCAAGGACAAGCCATGTCCTACAAAATACCAAAGACTTGTGTTCAATGCAAAGCATGAAAACCGTGATGCGCCAAAGAGGCTCACCGGCGATGAGTTGCAAGTGGAATTAGAGAAGGTCAGGCATATTACACCAGGAAACCATCCTGATAATGGTAGCGGGAAAAGGAAGCATGGCAGGGAAGAAGAGAGATTATTGTTTACCCGTAGGTCCACTTTGTGGGACTTGGAGTATTGGAAAGATTTGGATGTGCGGCATAATCTTGATGTGATGCACATCGAGAAAAATATATGTGACAGCATTATCGGCACACTTCTTACTATTGAAGGCAAGACGAAAGATACCTTAAAATCTAGGATTGATTTGACACACCTGGGTATCAGAAAGGATTTGCAGGTGGAAGATGAAGGTAAACCACGAGATATGGCACCAACTGTGTACTACTTGGACAAGGTAAAAAGAAAAGAATTCTGCAAGGTCCTGTCACGTGTGGGATTCCCACATGGATTTGCTTCCAACCCTGAAAGGAGAGTCAGTGTAGATGGAAAAAAGGTACAAGGGTTGAAAATTCATGACTGCCACGTCCTACTTCAAAGGGTTTTACCTGTTATCCTTAGAGGATTGGGCCGCCCTGGCTTATACAGAGCAGTTGCAGAGTTGGGGCAATTCTTCAGGGAACTCTGCAGTAGAAATATCAGGATAGATGCTTTGGAGCGTCTTAGAGACAAGATACCAACTATCCTATGCGACCTTGAGAAGATATATCCTCCAGCCTTCTTTGATGTGATGGTGCATTTGGCTGTTCATCTACCTGATGAGGCACTACTTAGAGGTCCAGTACAGTATGGTTGGATGTACCCTATTGAAAGGTGGCTAGGCACTTTCAAGGGCTATGTTAGGAACAGAGCTAGACCTGAGGGTTCCATTGCAGAGGCCTACATTGCTACAGAAGCGTTGACATTCTGCTCATAATACATTGAAATAGCTGATCAGCTTAGCAAAGAGGTGGGTGAAGACAATCCTGAGCTCAATGTTTTCGATTGTTCTGTTCGAGTTACAGGGAAGAGTCGACAAGATGACAAACCTAAAGATTTGGACAAAATGGTTTGGTATGTGTTGAATAACTGTCTTGAGATTCTACCTTATATCGAGTAAGTGCTAAGTACTGCAGCTTATACATCATAATCTACGAAACTTGCAGCACATTCTTATATATTTAGATGTTTGACGTGATCACTATGTTGTGCAGCATCTACAAAAAGGAGTTACTGCCGCAAAATCCAAGAAACATTGACAAACTGGTTATGGCAGGATTTGCGAAATGGTTCAAGAGTCATGTAAGCTTTTGAATTGCACTGTCAGTTTTTTTAATATATAGAGTACATAAGATGACCAGCTTGTCTATTTTGTAACCATAGGTTAAGAAGATGCGGGAGGATGGGCAGGTAGTTAATGATGCCCTTTACGCACTAGCAATGGGTCCTGATACTCGGGTAAGACATTATGAATCTTGCGTTGTTGGAGATGTGCGCTACAACACCCTTGCACGCGACGAAGGCAGGAAGACACAAAACAGTGCCATCATGAGCAAGGATAAGTACGGCGAAGAGACAACTGAAATGTATGCTAACATAACAGACATTGTTCAGTTGCAGTATATCTCCAGTTTCGAGGTTCATCGGTGTGTGGTTCTGTTGTGCTGTCGTTGGTATAACCTGTTTTCCAGGATCGCAAAACCCAGAGCTGATGATTATTTCAAATCCATCAATGTCAAGGCGGCATACCAGACCGATGAGCCTTTTATTTTGGCAAATCAAGCAACACAGATATTTTTCTTGGAAGACACATATGCACGTAGCGATGACTGGAGAGTATTGCAAAGGTTTGAGCAGAGGAATTTGTTTAATGAAGTTGCATAACAAGATGATGCTTACACTGCTCCTAATGTAGAAGATTCCACAGATGTTCCTAATATCTTTGAGAACCATCACGTCAATGACGCTGGTGAAAAGATTGCCTGTCGGGCTGTGGACATACGAGAGTTGATCAATAAGACGCCAATGTTCGAGGACATTGAGGATGAAGAAGAAGATGACACTGGGGGGAATTATGATTCAGAATGATACACATGGCAAAGATGTTGACGCTGCTGCTGCGGATGATGATTAGATTGCTTTTGTCGTATTTGCCTGTGAGAAGATGACTTTTTCTCTACTATGTGAAATTGTGTTTGCTATGACAACTGAAACCTGATGAAGTTGTTGTTTAGTATTTTGCTATGAGAACATCACTTATTATGTATGTTGATTTGTGTTTGGTGATTGTATGACGACTAAAACATGATGACATTGTTGTTTAGTTGTACTCATATTTGGCTGTGAAACTTGTATTTCATGACATAGTTTGCTGTTGGACTGCAATTTGCTCTACGTCTTTGAATGGGAACGAAGCTGACTCGACAGGGCCTCTTGTAATTTATTTATTTATTAGCAAAAGGGCCTCTGCTATGTATTTATTTATGAGCAAAAGTGGATACCCCCCGATTTCCGTTAATAGAAATCATTAGATGTTCACAACACTATGCCTAGCCAGCTAAACAGGTTTCATTCATTACTAGTTTCAGCAAAGTGCTCATGTCATAGCCACTAAATACATCACGACTGCTGCATACACTGCAAATAAAGAGACAATCATCCTACAGAGCACATCGATTTTTCCCATTATCTTCACAAGCTCTTTCATCTCCTCATTGCTGTCAAGGCCGTTCAGCAGTTTTTGCTTGGCCATGATCAGAGGAACTGCATCTTTAACCTTCTGCTCTGCATCTTCCTCTTCTGCCGTTCCTTTAGTTACTTGTCCAACACCCCAACCTGCTGGTATTGGGATTCCTTGGCTAACCAAATAATCAGCATAGTTCCATTCCCCCACATCAGCAACTTCCCAGAAATACAAATCACACGAATCTTCCCTTTCCTGCATGAATCAAATTGGAAGATCATCAACCAAACTATTAAAAAAATCAGCAACTGAAAGCAGCGGAACAACACTTAAACATATTATTACCCCATGATTCGGGCATTTGTAGAAGACTCGGCCAGGGTTGAGGATTGTGGTTGAGACGCGATGGATGACTCTGCATGATTTGCAGCAGTGGCACCACACCAACGGCAGCGGGTTGCGATGAGCAACCGGCTGCGGTGCGTGTGCCGGCGGGGGTGTGATGAGACCCACAGGCGATGGTACGGGTGGCGACTTGGCGCGTATCTGGTTGTTGCCTGCTGAAGAGCAGGTGGACGAGCCACCAGCGGACATGGTTGCTGCGGCCAGAGCTTCTGATGCTCGACAGAGTAAGTAGAGAAGAAGAGAAGCGAACATTGGATATGTCAGTTTCATTACTTGCAGAGTAGCATAGCACCATATATAGTCATAGTCTAGGTTTGGATTCGAACCAGCTACGGGAGCACGTCTCTCTTTTTTCTAAAACTCAGCAACGTCTCTTTACTGGTACACTAGCTTGTTCTGTACGCCTTCTCAAGTCTTTGATTTTCTTTTTTTTTGCGAGGAAGGAAGGAGGAGAAAATTGAGGGTTCCTGGGACTCGAACCGAAGACCTCTCGGTTGAAAACCAAGGGTGCTAGTCACTTATGTGGCGAATGTTCCCTGGGAGGAGGACGGCAAACGAACGCATTTTCCTCACAGTTTTAGTTGCGACGCAAGATCAAACGGTCGCAGTTTCGGGAATGTTATCTGGCGAATGAGCCCAGTTTTTCTTTTCTTCCTATATATAAAAAAGTATGCTACTTGGTGTCGGCTTAGTCAACAAACGATTGTGCCAACCTTGACCGTTGGATTGACATTCAACGTCTATTGTGTTTCTTCAGTCTCTTCTTCCTCCAGCCGCCAAATCCAAACCAGCGCCGACGGGACCGCCTGCTCCCGCCTCCCACGGCTGGCTGTGTTGCCGCGCACGCATCGTGGCCACATCGCACCCTAAAACTCTGCGCATCTTCCCCGGCTCCTGTTCGTTCCCGTCCGAGGCCTCACCATCATCCTCCGCCTTGGTTCGCTCGCCGCGGCGCCGCCCTCCAGTGTTGTCAACATGGTCAACAACCGAGAGGAATAAGGAGATGACTGTACATGGTGATGATGATAGTACGGACCCACCAGGATCATGGCAGTAGGCAAGCAAGTGCTTCCTTTATTATAAGAAAAAAAGGGTTCCTCCTAATGGTTTCCTGACATCTGGGTCGCACGCCTCTGTCAACGTAGTCAATAAGCGAGATAACTGCACAAGGAGCGGCAGACACCCGGGACCCAGCAGCGCGCGCAGTATTTTTTTTGGGACGGAGAAGGGTATCAACTGGGTTGTGCGGGAGCTGTGGCCCGTCTAGCACAGGCTTTTATTTCATATGTTTACTACACTGGGTTGTTTTTTGCAGAATAACCAACGTAGGCCTACTTGCTTTTCTACGCCCTGCTGGGCCGGAAATCTTTCAAGACGAGGAGGGATGCATTCGGGCTTGCCCAGAAAATGGGCTATAAGTAATAAGGAATGGGCTATAAGTAATAAGAAATGGGCTGTAAAATGAAAAAATACAGCAAACAACAATTAGTTCCAAAATACTTTTTTCTTTCGGATTTTAATATTTTAAATTTCAATGTTTTTGTGCGGGTAAAATTTCATTGGATTTAAATTAAGGTATGTTTAGTTTTTAAATTAATTTGAATCTGGCTAGAAATTTCGGGCTGTATGTTGTTTGAGACAGATTTGGAGGCTGACTAGTGGGTCTACTAGGTTGACGTGTACGAAAGGCTTTGTCAACTTAGTCCACAAAAGATTCTAGCAGAAGTGACCGTTGGATGTTAATCCAACGGCCGTGCTGCTTCTTCAATATCTGATCTTCTTGCTCCAGCCGCCCAAACCAGCGCCGGTGGGACTGCCTGCTCCCGCCTCCCGTGGCCGGCTGTGCTGCCGCACAGGCCACACCGCCCCACCCTACTCCATCGCTGGCCAGTCCATTCTTCTACTCACCCACACCTCCTATTATTTTCCGGCGATGGCAGCCAAACCAGTAAACCCTCATACTCCCCACTGCGTGGGCAACCACTGCCGAGTCTTCCCCGGCTCCGGGTCATTCCCTTCCTAGGCCTCGCCGTCGTCCACCGCCCTGGTGCTCTCGGCGCGGCGTGGTTAACGTGGTCAATGAACAACATCCATCGGAAGAGGACTGTACGTGGAGAGGCTGACAGCTGGGTCCATGGCCGCACGCCGCAAGGAAGTGCCTCCTTATTACGCGCAAAATAATGATTCCTCCACCTGACAGCAGGGACCCACCAGAAGGGCCTCTGTATTTCGCGAAATAATGTTCCTCCCGCTGACAGCTCGGACCCACCAGCTATATCTTCACACGCAAGGAAGTGCCTCCTTATTACGCACAAAAAATGAATACTCCCCCTGCTATCTGGGACCCACCATAGTTGGAGGCCGACTTGTGGGCCTACTAAGTTGACACGGACGGAGGGCTTTGTCAACTTAGTCAATATGAACGATTCTAGCTCCAGTGACCATACGATGTCCATCCAACGGCCATAGTGCTTCTTCAACCTCTGGTCTTCTTGCTCCAGCTGCCCAAACCAACGCCGGCCATGCCGCCTGCTCCTGCCTCTCGTGGCCGGCTCTGCTGCCGCGCAGGCCTCACCACCCCATCCTACTCCCATCGCTAGCCTGGCCATCCCTGTACTCACCCAGACCTCCTATTATTCTCCGGCGACGGCAGCCTCACACTGCAGCCGAACCAGTAAACACTCTACTCCCCTCCGCGTGGGAAACAACTGCCGAGTCATCCCCGGCTCCGGGTCATTCCCTTCCTAGGCCTCGCCGTTGTCCACCGCCTTGGTGCTCTCACTGCGGTGTGGTCAACGTGGTCAAGGAACGACTTACATCGGAAGAGGACTGTACGTGGAGAGGCTGACAGCTGGGTCCAGGGCCGCAGCAAGGAAGTGCCTCCTTATTACGCGCAAAATAATGATTCCTCCACCTGACAGCGGGGACCTACCGGAAGGGCCGTATTTTGCGAAAAAAACGTTTCCCCTTGACAACTGGGACCCACCAGCTATATCTTCGGACGCAAGGAAGTGCCTCCATATTAGGCGCAAAAAAATTGAATCCTCCCCCTGACAGCTCGGACCCACCATCAATAACTTCGCACATAAGGAAGTGCCTCCTTATCCTCCCTAACAGCCGGGCCCCACCTAGTCGAAGCGTATGTAGCGTTGTCATTCTGGTCGCGAACGTGTACATACATACTGGTCGATCGGTCTCTTTGCAACTATGAACCGTGGCCGAGCAAGCAGCGGCACGTGTAGTAGGAGAGCCCCCGACGTAGCAGTTCAGGCAGTCCCTTCTTAACTGTGTACATGTACGTATAGCCCGATCGCAAAAAATACGGCCACATATGTACATACGGGCGGGGTCTTGAATGCCTACTCACGCATACGTACGGCCAGGGCTCATGTACATGGAGAGGCAGCGGACGGCAGCAACGTCGTCGTGTTCATCGGGAGCCAACCAGCTTGGACGGAACAGCCGAAACGAGGTCTAGCTTAACGCAGAACGGAGCAAACGGCCTTTCTATTCAACCGCGTAAGGTCGAAACGGGGTCCTGTTCATCGGGAAGGATCTGGCGTACCGCAAAACAGAGGAAACAGACTTCTGTTCAGGTGCCTATGGTCGAAACGGGGTCCTGTTGATCAGGAGGGGTGTGGCGTACCGCAAAACGGAGGAAACAGACTTGTGTTGGAGTGCTACGGTCAAAATGGGGGTCCTGTTCATCGGGAGGGGTGTGGCGTACCGCAAAACGGGACTCCACAGGCTACTGTTCATCCACCATCGACTTCCTCCAGCCTCCACCTGCTACTGTTCATCCACCGTCGACTTCCTCCTGCCTCCACCAGCTACTGTTCATCGACGGGGTCCTGTTCATCCAGCCTCCACCGGCTACTGTTCAACCAGCCCTCCACGGGGTCCTGTTCATCCAGCCTCCATCGGCTACTGTTCAACCAGCCCTCCACGGGGTCTTGTTCAACCAGCCCACCACGGGGTCCCTCCACCGGCTACTGTTTATCCACCCCACCTCCTCGATCGGGGTCCTGTTCATCTAGCGGCAACGGCCTCTACTAGCACGAGGTCCTGTTCATCCAACCCCCACCAGGGACTATTCATCAAGAGGCAGCTTCGATCGGCTTCAGTTAGGAGTAGTAGCGAAGGAATGACTCGGGTTCAGTTAACAACCAAGGGATCGATCGGGGTTCAGTAACGTAGCGAGTGCAATCGCTCGGGTTCAGTTAGAGCCCAACGCCTCGCTCGGGTTCTGTTAGAGCCCAACGCCTCGCACACACACACGTACGTGTATGAGAGAAACGCGCAAACCTCCGTGCATCGCTCGGCCCCGACCACCCACCGTAACCGGGAACTCCCCGAAATTTTCCTCGCCCTCGCTTCTACCCCGATTTTTTCCGTCATGGACGGCCCAAAGAATGTCATGCAGGTGCGTCCCCGGCCCGCCCAGGACGAAAAGCTCATTTTCTGTCATGATTTTTTGTCATAGAAGTAGGAGCCCACCACATCTATGATGATATCGGGTTTTGTCACAATTATCGTCATAGAAGTGTCATAAGCATGATAGAATTTTTTTTTGTTCAGGCCAAAATGTCACGGATGTGTCTTTTTTTTGTAGTGGAGCAAACTGTATCTAGAAGAAGGAGCAAACTGTATCTTATGTCAAACATATTTCTAGTTTGACTAAGATTATAGGATTTTTTTTGGGAAATCTATTCTGCGAACGTTTTGCTCGTCGTTGGACCATGATCGAATATTGATGTGAGAATTGAAATCTTGACCTTCACGAAAAGGCTTCCGCGCCCCATGATAGATAAAGTGAATATCACAAATATAGGGCCGAATGATACAAGGTGATGAGAAAGCCCTCGAACAAAAGAGAACTCGTAAAAAACGGACAACATACATCATCCGGAACACGACTACGCCGTCGAGAAAGAATATAGGAGGAACTAAAGACTACACCAGCTATGACCAACAACACCTGGGCTCCCCAACAACGTCCTCAAGAGGAAAATGGCACAAAGCATCGCCATCATCGTGTCCAATGGGACGGACCAAGGTTTCCACCCAAGACTCTGACATGGGAAGCAAACCAACGAATCCTTAAGAGGAGAGTGGCACCATGTGAAGCCACACGATCGAGAAATGTAGCCACCACCGCCGCTCGACGACCTGTAAGAGAGCCAACTGAGTAGCTCGCCACCGGAGGCCGCTGCCTCGGCTACCTCTCCGAACCTCTCTTGACGCCATAACACACAAACACCATAAGACCGGGATAATCTTTAGGGTCCCACCATAAGACCGGACGGAGGGGGGCATAGCCGGGCAGCATCGCTGCCACGGCTGCCCAGTGAACAAGCACTAGACCGCGAGATGGGAGAAAGTCCATCTAGGGCAGGGGGAAATGCCCCCCCCACACACCTGGGCCTGCCACGCCAGCCACCTGTGGGCAACACCTCTGGAGGGAGCAACATCCCATGCCCACGTCAGATCTGGCTTCTCCAGATCTCAACAGGATCCGCCCTGGAAGCGGTGCATCTAGTCGCTGGACAAACTCGATGATACGTCTCCATCGTATCTACTTTTCCAAACTCTTTTGACCTTGTTTTGGACTCTAATTTGCATGATTTGAATGGAACTAACCCAGACTGACGATTTTTTCAGCAGAATTGCCATGGTGTTATTTTTGTGCAGAAATAAAAGTTCTCGGATTGACCTGAAAATTTACGGAGAATATTTCTGGAATATATAAAAAATACTGGCGGAAAAAGATACCAGAGGGAGGCCACCCAGGGGCCACAAGCCCAGGGGGCGCGCCGACCACCCCAGGGCACGCCCCCTGGCTTGTGGGCACCCTGGACCATCTACAACCCTAACTCCAACTCCATATATACCTATTCGCAGAGAAAAAAATCAGAGGGAAGGATTCATCGCGTTTACGATACGGAGCCGCCGCCACCTCCTGTTCTTCATCGGGAGGGCTGGTCTGGAGTCCGTTCGGGGCTCCGGAGGGTGGAATCCGTCGCTGTCGTCATCATCAACCTTCCTCCATCTCCAATTCCATGATGCTCACCGCCGGGAGTGAGTAATTCCTTCATAGGCTTGCTGGACGGTGATGGGTTGGATGAGATTTATCATGTAATCGAGTTAGTTTTGTTAGGGCTTGATCCCTAGTATCCACTATGTTCTGAGATTGATGTTGATATGACTTTGCTATGCTTAATGCTTGTCACTAGGGCCCGAGTGCCATGATTTCAGATCTGAACCTATTATGTTTTCATGAATATATGTGTGTTCTTGATCCTATCTTGCAAGTTGTAGACACCTATTACGAGTTATGATCCGCATACCCCAAGGTGACAATAATTGGGATTCTTTCCGGTGATTACCGTAGTTTGAGGAGTTCATGTATTCACTAAGTGCTAATGCTTTGTTCCGGTTCTCTATTAAAAGGAGGCCTTAATATCCCTTAGTTTCCTTATGGACCCCGCTGCCACGAGAGGGTAGGACAAAAGATGTCATGCAAGTTCTTTTCCATAAGCACATATGACTATATACGGAATACATGCCTACATTATATTGATGAATTGGAGCTAGTTCTGTGTCGCCCTAGGTTATGACTGCTACATGATGAATATTATCCAACACAATTATGATTGCCGATCCAATGCCTACGAGCTTTTCACATATTGATCATTGCTAAGTTACTTTCGTTGCTACTGCTGTTACAATCACTACAAACTGCTACTGTTACTGTTACTATTACCATCGTTACCGTTACTATCATACTACTTTTGCTACTAAATACTTTGCTGCAGACATTAAGTCTTTCAGGTGTGGTTGAATTGACAACTCAACTGCTAATACTCGTGAATATTCTTTGGCCCCCCTTGTGTCGAATCAATAATTTTGGGTTGAATACTCTACCCTCGAAAACTGTTGCGATCCCCTATACTTGTGGGTTATCACTCGACAGCGTCAGTCACAACAAAAATGGGTCCAAGTCCACCACGAGCCGCTAACAAGCCAAAAGAAACATCGAGAAACAAATGGGTCCAAGGATACCACGAGCCTTTAATAGGCCCGAAGACACATCAGACCGTGCTTGGGCCCAAAGACACCACAACTTGTTAATGGGCCGGAACTATCAAAGGGGTATAATGATGATGAATGTCCCACGAGCCGGTAACGGGCGGAATAAGCATAGATCCTTATGGGCCGAATTGGCATAGGTCCTTATGGACCGTACAATACCAGCTGTAATTGGGTTATCTGCAAGCATTCGCTAATGGGTCTATCGCTAGCTTTTGACTAAGTTGTGTGGGCCTTTGACTTGGCCAACTTTTAACTAAACGGGCCAGTATTGGGCCGTGCCACATGTCATCACTTCATAGGTACACATCGTCCATTGGATGGGGGACACTTGTTCCAATGAAGAGCTGGCGCGTGGTTTCGTCGGCGAATGAGAAACCAACACGTGGAGGATCTTCATTGTCGACGTCGTTAATGGCTATCGTGTCCGGAACCCAGTTTCATGTCATGAGAGTCCACTATATCTACCTATGGATTGAATAAGATCCTTCAAGTAAGTTGTCATCGGTGCATAAAGCAATAAAAATTTCTCCTAAATATGTATGATCTTTTATTGTAAGGGAAAATAAGGTTTGTACGATCTTGTGATAGTAAAGAAATAAAAGCGACGGACTGCATAATAAAGGTTGCTATCACAAGGGGCAATATAAAGTGACATTCCTTTACATTAAGAGCTTACACATCCGAATAAAAAGCGCATGACAACCTCTGCTTCCCTCTGCGAAGGGCCTATCTTTTACTTTTATGTATTTACTTTTTATGCAAGAGTCAATAGTGTTCTACTCTATTCCTTTTTATTTTTCTCTTTTGCAAGCATCATGTGGTGGGGAAAGATCTAGGCATATACCCAGTTGGATATGAGTGATCATGAGTTATTATTGTTGATATTACCCTTGAGATATATGAGTTGGGCGGCAAAATTATAAGCCCCTATCTTTCTATGTGTCCGACTGAGACTTTTGCTCCATATATATGTCGTGAGTGTCAGCAATCATAGAAGACTTAATGATAATTGAGTATGTGGACTTGCTAAATAAAAGCTCTTACATGAGACTCTTCCTGAAAATATGATGAATTGTAATTGCCTTGTTGACTAAGAACATAGTTTGTTAGTTTTCAAGAAAGTTTATGCCTTATACTTTGTTGTTGTGATGAATTGTTACTTGCTCATGAGAAGTTCTATCATTATATATTGCTATTATAATAATTAACATGACGCTTTTATGCCCGTATTTTTTTTATCGACACCTCTCTCTAAACATGTGGTCATGATTATCGATATCGGCTTTCACTTGAGGACAAGCGAGCTCTAAGCTTGGGGGAGTTGATACGTCCATTTTGCATCATGTTTTCCTTCTATTACTTATAATGTTTTTGATCAATATAATACTTTATGAAGTGATTCTAATGCCTTTTCTCTCTTGATTTGCAAGATTTACATGAAGAGGGAGATTGCCGGTAGCTGGAATTCTGGACCTGAAAAAGCTATGTCAGAGATGCCTATTCTGCACATCTTCAAATGAGCTGAAATTCCATGGAGAATTACTTTCAAATAAATAAAAAATACTGGAAGAAAAAAATACTAGAGGAGGCCACCCAGGTGCCCACAAGGCACCAGGATGGGCCCACCCTCCCTGGGCGCGCCCTAGTGGCCTGTGGGGCCCCTGGCCAGCCTCCATGGCCCACCTTCTGGTATATAATCCCCTTTTCCCTAGAAAAAAAAGGAGATGACTTTCGGGATGGAGCGCCGCCTTCTCGAGGCGGAACCTTGGCAGGAGCACTTTTGCTCTCCGGCGGAGCGATTCCGCTGGGCCACTTCCCTCCGGGAGGGGGAAATCGAAGCCATCGTCATCAGCAACAACCCTCTCATCGTGGGAGGACCAATCTTCATCAACATCTTCACCAGCACCATCTCATCTCAAACCCTAGTTCATCTCTTGTATTCAATCTTTGTCTCAAAACCTCAATTGGTACATGTGGGTTGCTAGTAGTCTTGATTACATCTTGTAGTTGATGCTAGTTGGTTTATTTGGTGGAAGATTATATGTTCAGATCCTTAACTCTATTGAATACCCCTCTGATCTTGGACATGAATATGATTGGTGAGTAGTTACTTTTGTTCTTGAGTACATGGGATAAGTCTTGTCATAAGTAATCATGTGAATTTGGTATTCGTCTGATATTTCAATGATATGTATGTTGTTTTTTCCCTTAGTGGTGTTATGTGATCGTTGACTACATGATACTTCATCATATTTGGGCCCAAGGGAATGCATTGTGGAGTAGTAATTAGACAATGGGTTGCTAGAGTGACCGAAGCTTAAACCCTAGTTTATGCGCTATTCCGTAAGGGGCTGATTTGGATTCAAACGTTTCATGCTATGGTTAGATTTATCTTAATTCTTCTTTTGTACTTGCGGATGCTTGTGTGAGGGGTTAATCATAAGTGGGAGGCTTGTTCAAGTAAGAACAACACCCAAGCACAGGTCCACCCACATATCAAATTATCAAAGTAACGAACGCGAATCAAACCAACATGATGAAAGTGACTAGATGAAATTCCCTTGTGTCCTCGAGAACGCTTTACTTGCTATAAGAGAAAGTTCCGTTATATCCTTTGCTATAAAAAGGATTGGGCTACCTTGCTGCACCTTTGTTACTTTTGCTACTTATTGCTCGTTACAAATTATTTTGCTATCAAATTATCTGTTACTGATAATTTCAGTGCCTGCAGAAAATACCTTGCTGAAAACCGCTTGTCATTTCCTTCTGCTCCTCGTTGGGTTCGACACTCTTACTTACTGAAAGGACTATGATTGATCCCCTATACTTGTGGGTCATCACACTTCTATGGAAATTACATTGGGATAAGTTACTAAATTCCATGATAATATTATGAAAAAATTATTCTCAATGGCAGACTGAAAGAGCTCCAACTGGTAAGAAGGTAAATTCTTTTGAAGAAGTCTCTACATTGGGTGATTAAATTTATGCTCATATGAAAATGCTTGCTAGTAAAAATAATCATGTTGATCCTAGTGATGTGCCACTATCTACTTTTATTAAGCAAAATAATGATGCGATTGATTTGAATTTTGTCTCTAGAAATAATTTCAACAACAATGATTATAGAGGGAATTTTAATCCTAGACCGTATCCAGGAAATTACTCTAGCAATTATGGTAATTCCTATGGAAATTCATATAATAATAATAGGATACCTACTGATCTTGAGAACAACATTAAAGAATTTATTAGTTCTCAAAAGATTTTTAATGCTACGGTGGAAGAAAAATCCAATAAAGTTGATGACTTAGCGAGAAACATGGATATAATTGCTCATGATGTGGAAACTGTTAAAATTAAAAAATTTCCACCCAAGCATGATATTAATGAGTATATTAAATCTATCCAATTCTCCATTAATGAAAGTAAAGAAAGAACTGCTAGGTTGAGGTCTAAGCAAGAGCTCTTAGAAAAAGCTATTCCACCAGGTTTTTATCGTAATCATGATGAAGATATTAAAAAATTTGGTGTCTCACCTATTGAATCATTATTTAGTAATATAAAAATTGATGAAAAAGGGACTGGAGATGAGTCAACTTTAGCTAGAAGGCGTCCCAATTGTTCAGAGGGTGATGATCTTAATGATAAAAATGATAAAAGTGGGTTTGGAGTGGTCAAGACTTTAAATAGTGATGTGCCCACTAGTTTGGATTACAAGGAGTTTAATTATGATAATTAATCTTTAGTTGAATGTCTTTCCTTGTTGCAATCATTGATAAATTCACCCAATGCTTATGAATAAAATAAAGCCTTCACTAGACATATTGTAGAATCTATGATAAAAGCTCATGAAAAAAAAATAGAATTGGAGGTTTCCATACCTAGAAAATTGCATGATGAATGGGAACCTACAATTAAAGTAAAAATAATAATATTGTGAGTGTAATGCCTTAAGTGATCTAGGTTCTAGCATCTTTACTATACCAAAATCTTTGTGTGATGTGCTAGGTCTCACCGATATGGATGCATGTGCCCTTAATTTGTATTTAGCGGATTCAACTATTAAGAAACCATTTGGCAGAATAAATGATGTGATCATTCTTGATAATAGAAATTATGTGCCTGTGGATTTCATTGTGCTTGATATTGAATGCAATCCGTCTTGTCCCATAATACTTGGTAGGCCTTTCCTACGAACCATAGTTGCTATTATTGATATAAAAGAAGGAAACATAAGGTTCCAATTTACATTAAAGAAAGGAATGAAACACTTCCCTACGAAAATAATTAAACCACCATATGAATCTAATATGAGGGACACCTATGGAATTAATTTGAAGGATGATAATACTTGAAACAATGCCTTACGCCTAGCTAGGGGCGTAAAACAATAGCGCTTGTTGGGAGGCAACCCAATAGTTATCTTATTTGTTCTTTTTACTTTCTGTTTTGGTGTGTTGATACAATTATGCTACTATTATGATTGTGTTTTTATGTTTTAGTTTGTGTCTGTGCCAAGTAAAGCCTTTGTGATGATTTGGATCATAGTTAATTTGAATCTGTGAAAAAACAGAAACTTCTGCGCTCACTCCAGGAATTTTTAAAAATCACTGGAACATTCTTTTGCTCTGAAATTTTCACACACCATTGATAATTTTTTTCCCACGTTGCCCTAATTTTTAACAGTAGATAATTTGGATGATAGTTGGTAATACATAGTTTGATAGAAAGATAATTTGTAACAAGTGACAAGTAGCAATAGTAACTAAGGTGCAGCAAGGTAGCCCAATCCTTTTTGTTACAAAGGACAGACTGGAACAGTATCTTATAGTAAGTAAAACGTTCTTGAGGACACACGGGAATTTCATCTAGTCACTTTCATCATGTTTGTTTGATTCGCGTTCGCTACTTTGATAATTTGATATGTGGGTGGATCGGTGCTTGGGTGTTGTTCTTACTTGAACAAGCCTCCCACTTATGATTAACCCCTCTCGCAAGCATCCGCAACTACAAAATAAGAATTAAGATAAATTTAACCATAACATTAAACATATGCGTCCAAATCAGCCCCTTACGGATAGCGCATAAACTAGGGTTTAAGCTTCTGTCACTCTAGCAACTCATCATCTAATTACTACTCCACAATGCATTCCCTTAGACCCAAAGATGGTGAAGTGTCATGTAGTCGACGTTCACATAACACCACTAAGGGAAACAACAACATACATATCATCAAAATATCGAACGAATACCAAATTCACATGATTACGTATGACAAGACTTATCCCATGTCCTCAAGAACAAAAGCAGCTACTCACAAATCATATCCATGTTTAAGATCAGAGGGGTATTGAATAGCATAATGGATCTGAACATATAATCTTCCACCAAATAAACCAACTAGCATCAACTATGAGATGTAATCAACACTACTAGCAACCCACAGGTACAGAACAACAACATATATACTAATAAGGACATGATTGCACAACCAAATTATACATCCAATTACATAGGTGGCTAGTACACACATGAAATTTCCACACACCAAAGTAAACTATTACATGCATAATTAACTAGGATAAACGATCATCTCACCATCATTTACTTCTTGTGATGCTTGCCGCAACTGCTCTACTAGGATAAACGGAACAATATTCTTTACTATGAATAGTGTGCTCTGTTGGACACACAAGTATATGGATCATAGCCTTGGGCGAGCAATGTGCCCGCACGCGTCATGCTATCTCGATGTTCATTCTATGCTAAGTTTCCATTAATTGATGGCATTTTATGAAGACGCCACAGTTTCCCGCCATTTCCTCACCTGTTTCCCACCGCCACCCAGTGATATTGCGCATAAAACCTAGGCGGCGCGCGACGCACTGAGGCAACAAGCGCAGCCTGTAGCACATCCACCTTTTCCAAGCATGCCAACCCACCGAAGCGCCACCTCTGCCATGAACCTCCTCGACGAGGAAAACGAGAAGGCGCCATGGCCCGTCGAGGCCGAGGCGCTCCCCGGCAACGTGATGGACGACGCTATGCTGCACGTCATCGCCAGGGTTGAGCAGACCCTTGGCGCACAACGCTTCAGCGCCGCGGATCAAGATATGCATGTCAGCGCCTAGAGGCTGCAGCTCGCTGCACAACATGATCGATGGTGCGTCGCAGAGCAAGCTAGGCGCATCCGTGCCGATAGGCTGCGGCTAGCCGCATAGCGAGACCATTGGAGCACCGCAGAGCGAGAGGCGCAGCGCGCCGCCCAGTAAGAGCGGATACATCAGTGCTTGCCTGCTGTCGACAGGGCGTTGCAGCTGGGTACACGTCCCGTCGATACCCCCATTACTCGCCATGAGTGGGTAGTGGCCGTCTGCGCCATACTTGTACCAGAGGCCGGCCACGCCGTACTTGCACTGGACGCCCGCCGTGCCGTTCGCCTTGTCCGTGGCCCGCTCGATGCCAACGCGCTGGTCGCTAGGCTCGACCGCCTCCTTGGCGCAGGTGTCCACCTGGGCGCAGTAGAGGAACATGGCTGTCACATCCTCGAGCTGGTGATCTCCAATGAAATAGCCAACTTGGAGCTCGAGATTGCGCTCCAGATGTACCGCGAGCGTGTCGACCGCTTGGACGAACGCCTACACGAGTTCAGGCAGAGCCAAGAGCTACCGTAGGCAAGGGCTGCCGGTCATGGACGCGTTTTATTTTGTTGAGTCGTTTCGATGTGGATTGCTATGTATTCACAATAATCGTAATATTGCTCTGTTTCAATGTGTGTACTTTGTTTTTCGTTCTTATATGTTTTGTTTCAATGTGTGTATATATGCTTTCCATTCTGTATATATATGTGGAGGATAACAGCTAGATACAAATTGGTATACGAAAACAGATAGAAAAATGGAATTCACAATATATATTAATTGTTCATTAGTTCATCACAAAATATATATAATATCATCACTTATACATGATGATACTTAACTACTATGTACAATGCATAAAACTGAAAATGAACAATAGTAAAACTAATAATCCCTCCTGGGGGCAGTATTCCGACAGCCCCTCGCCAGCAGCTCCCTGGTGTGCAGTGTCTTCCCAGCACGGATGCAGTACTTCTCCTCCTCCGCCTCGTAGCGCTTGATGTACCGATCTGCCTCTTGCTGGCGGACGAGCGCGAATGATCTTGCCATTTCGTTGGGCGCCCACTGGAGCTCCTCGTCGGTGGTACGCTGGAGCTTATCGGCCCAACTCCACGCAGCGATGAGGCGCCTAGCGCCTTTGACCTTCCTCGTGAAGTACCCATCTTTGTACACCTCCTCCGCACGATGACGCACCCGCCCCCAAAGCTCCACTGCCTCCTTTTTCCAGGTGGCCTCACGGGCTTCACAGGCCGCCTGGTACCTAGCTTCCTCCTCCGCCATCTCCTTCTTGAATGCCACTTGCATGGCTTTCTTAGCTGGCGGCAGCGACTTCCACAGACAAAGATTGTACTGGCCCCAAAACCACTCCAAAGTTGGGGGGTCCGGCGCAACCTCGTCCGGCGGCCCATAGGGGTCCTCCTCGTCGCTGCTCTTCGACTGAACATCCTCGAGGGTGGCGCGTCCTCATCGACGTGTGGGCAGATCGGCGGCGCCATGGCAGAGGTTTGTGGGAGAGGGAGAGAGAGAGAGGGCGAGAGAGGGGAGGATGTAGATGAGAATGCAGGCGAGACGACGTGAGCAAGGTAGTATTTATTGGCGGCCGTAATCTAGATCGACGGGAATAGTACACACGCCAGTCGCCGGAATTTATGAGTACTGTAGTTTGAATTGCACACGATTCTCGCAGCAATAGCCGTGTGTGAACTTAATAGCTGACGGTTTCCAATACAGAACCGCGTCTGATTAATAACCTATGCCACTCACCTTCCAAACCCCGAGGCACGAAATACATTGCCAATCATGTGGGGCCCGATTATCTTGCCAGATATTTACATTTTCTTTCCTCATATAAGGCACGAATGCTTATTTTGTGTTACCATGGCACTCCATGTATGTGTCCAAGCCGTGACACCAATATGTTTGAAAATTCCTTCCAATTTACTGCACATGGAATTAACTCGCACACAACAAGTACACATATATGATTTTTCAAACCGTTATGGTTAGCTGTTGCATGTACATGTAGTTCAAATTTGAATTACGGTCATTAAATGGCTAGAAAATCACTTAAATGTCTTAAAAAGGTCAAATGACCATTGAAATTTTCCAAATTTTGACATGATATTTGTATTAGTGCACGTTAACTGTAGAAAATTTTGAAGGCCATAAGAGGAAGCTATCGTCGGTTCGTTATCAAACATGCATTGTTCCCTCTCAGAACCACGGGCCTTCTAGTGAGTTGCTCCGGTTTGTGAGGAGTGTGTGTCCAAACTTTCGTCAAACAGGCCAATTTTTTTACCACACCATCTTGGTGCCATGCCATTATGTCAAGCAAGGTTTCATGTATTTATGATCATTGTTTTTGGAATTTAAATGCCATGGCACTCCATGCTTTGTGTCCAAGCCGTGACACCAACATGTTTGAAAATTCCTTCCAATTTACTGCACATGGAATTAACTCGCACACAAGTACACAAATATGATTTTTCAAACCGTTATGGTTAGTTGTTGCATGTACTTGTAGTTCAAATTTGAATTACGGCCATTAAATGGCTAGAAAATCACTTAAATGTCTTAAAAAGGTCAAATGACCCATGGAATTTTCCAAATTTTGACATGACAGTTGTATTAGTGCACGTTAACTGTAGAAATATTTTGAAGGCCATAAGAGGAAGCTATCGCCGGTTCGTCATCAAACATGCATTATGCCCTATCGGAACCATGAGCCTTCTAGTGAGTTGCTCCGGTTTGTGAGGGGCGTGTGTCCAAACTTTCATCAAACAGGCCAATTTTTTTTACCACACTATCTTGGTGGTATGCCATTACGTCCAGCAAGTTTTCATGTGTTTCTGATCATTTTTGAATTTTTTGGAATTTAAATGCCATGGCACTTGATGCTTAATTTGTGTCCAAGCCGTGACACCAATATGTTTGAAAATCCTTCCACTTTACTGCACATGGAATTAACTCGCACACAAGTACACAAATATGATTTTTCAAACCGTTATGGTTAGCTGTTGCATGTACATTTAGTTCAAATTTGAATAACGGTCATTAAATTACTAGAAAATCACTTAAATGTCTTAAAAAGGTTAAATGACCCCTGAAATTTTCCAAATTTTGACATGACAGTTGTATTAATGCACGTTAACTATAGAAATTTTTTGAATGCCATAAGAGGAAGCTATCACTGGTTCGTCATCAAACATGCATTGTGCCCTCTCGGAACCACGAGCCTTCTAGTGAGTAGCTCCGGTTTGTGAGGGGTGTGTGTCCAAAGTTTCGTCAAACATGCCAATTTTTTTACTACACCATCTTGGTGCCCTGCCATTACGTCAAGCAAGGTTTCATGTATTTTTTTTTATCATTTTTGAATTTTTTGGAATATAAATGCCATGGCACTCGATGCTGTGTCCAAGTCGTGACATCAATATGTTTGAAAATTCCGTCCAATTTACTGCACATGGAATTAACTCACACACAAGTACAAATATGATTTTTTTCAAACCATTATGGTTAGCTGCTGCATGTACATGTAGTTCAAATTTTAATTACGGTCATTAAATGGCTATAAAATCACTTAAATGTCTTAAAAAGGTCAAATGAGCCCTGACATTTTCCAAATTTTGACACGACAGTTGTATTAGTGCACATTAACTCTAGAAATTTTTTGAAGGCCATAAGAGGAAGCTAACGCTGGTTCGTCATCAAACATGCATTGTGCCCTCTCGGAACAACGAGCCTTCTAGTGAGTTGCTCCGGTTTGTGAGGGGTGTGTGTCCAAACTTTTGTCAAACAAGCCAATTTTTTTACCACACCATCTTGGTGCCATGCCATTATGTCAAGCAAGATTTCATGTATTTCTGATCATTTTTGAATTTAAATGCCTTGGCACTCCATGCTTTGTGTCCAAGCCGTGACACCAGTATGTTTGAAAATTCCGTCCAATTTACTGCACATGGAATTAACCCGCACACAAGTATATAAATATGACTTTTCAAACCGTTATGGTTAGCTGTTGCATGTACATATAGTTCAAATTTGAATTACGGTAATTAAATGGCTAGAAAATCACTTAAATGTCTTAAAAAGGTCAAATGACCCCTGAAATTTTCCAAATTTTGACATGACAATTTTATTAGTTCTCCAAATTTTCTCGTACATTTAGAACACCATCCGTTAGCACTGTACTCCAGATTCGTCGTTCACAGCTAATACAAAATATCAACAACATCACACACAGTTTGTTGTAGGAACCGTTTGCGATGAAAATTCGTGGGTCTACTTAAGTCTTCCTCCATAACCTTTGCCAGCTTCGTCTGCTCTAGTGCTGGTCACCCCCGAATCCACGAATCCCCCATCTCCATTCCCGCAACCCCTTCTTGCAAAGAATAAGGTTGTGGAAACGCTTCGTGAGGACCCGTATGGTGGCCGCGTCCTCCCCGAGCGCCACCGCCTGTGATGAGAGCGCGGCCGCCTACGCCGAGAGCGCGGACGCATCCGCATTGAGCGCGGCCGCATCTACCGAGAGGGCGTTTGCGGCAGCCGATAGGGCAGCTACAGCAGCCGAGATGGTGGTTGCAAACACCGAGAGCGCTCGAGCTGCCGTCCGTGCAGCCAATGTCGCCCTAGCCTGGGTCGAGGCCATCCACGCCAAGATCGAGGACACACACGCCAAGATATTCCAGGCCACTTCGGAATCCAGCATGCAACCCACATCCAAAAAGGCGGCGAAGGCCATGGAGCACCTGCTTCCTCATGAGATTGCCGAGTGGGAGCTAGAGATGCAGGAGGCGGCGGAGATTGAGGAGCACCGGGAGGAGGAGTTGCGTGTGGCTGAGGACGAGGTAGAGAAGAGTCTGTCCATCGAGGAATCGACAGTGGACTACCAACGCGAGCTCTGCCACAACCACTACTATGAGTACTACAACCTTGAGGGCGGTGCCAAGGACGAGGACGAGTACGACGATGCAGTCGACTTCAGCCGGGGGGACGCGGAGTCCACCAACGGCGGCATGTCGCCAGGACAAGTCATTGACGTCTCATCTTACACCGGCGAGGCATAGTGTGGCGCGGCGGCGGCTTTGTTAAAATTATGCGTACTTAGCCTTTGTTTATAACGCTGGTCTTTTGTTAGAGCAATGTTTAGGTCATCTAGCTCTGTTTAATTACTAAAATTGCTCGATTCAGTAAGTGTGGTCTGTGTGCTGTAGGCTCTTTTGTGTGCCCAAATTAGCAAGCAATGTTAAATTATGCAATGAGGTGGATGAGGACAGTACCCAGGGAAATTTCCACCAAAATTTGAATGATCAAACTCATTGCGCGTAAAGCAGAAGAATCGTTTGCGATGCACACATTCGTTCAAAGTGAATGGTGTCCGGCGGCACTGCGCGCAAAGTTTCCCTCCACCTTTCGAAAAATTTCACCTACCGCCGAAATATCTAATTCCTCCCACCCCTTCCCCACCTCCTTTTCTCTCTGACCACAAGTCACATTTCCCCTATTTACTCCTTCCTTCCTTCCTAAGCTATAGCCACTTCCTCGCTTGCTTCCTCGCTCTCGCTGTATCGCATCCGACCGCCGCGGTCGCCATGGTCTTCTTCAATGACCTCTCCAGCGGTTCCTCCTCCGACGACGACTCTTTCACCACCCGAGTATGCCTCTCTTCTCTCTCTCGGGTTATGATTTGGAATGAAGAATTTTAACCCGGCGGTCGATTTGAGTCATTTCTTCCTCTTGTAGCTCCCTAGGGCCATCAGTTGCAATGAATGGAGCGGGGTGGCTGAAGATCTGCCTACTCGTTGTCACCATCAATCTCCATGTGTGAAGTTAGTTGCGTTTGAATCTACGAATAGTGGGAGGGAGTTTCTGGCATGTGCAGAGAAGGTTAGCCCCACTTTCATTGTTACAAATCGTTTGTTAGATGTGATTCAGACACTGTCACTGTGCTATGTTATTCTGGATGAAATTAAGACAGTGTCACAGTTTCTACCTAGTATCTAAAAATGTTGCCATCTCATCAGTGGTGCCATTAGAAAATTATTTGGCACCGCTTCAGTAGTTTGTGCAGCCAACTTTGGTCCACACATCCGAGCAGGCAAGCAGTAAAATGCTAAAACTTTATGGCATGAAGGAACTGGGCATCGGAGCAACTAGGTTTTCAAGAGTCTGGTTCCCTAATTTTTTCCTCTGCATCGCCTCGCCAGTGCAGGGCACCGGTGCCAAATGTAGCAACAGTTGTCTTGACACCGATTTTGGCATACATAGTGGACGGCCTTAGTGCTATTAGTTCTATGTTACTAAATTTGTGCATGTACACACCTGTTAGTATCAATTTGATGTCATCCAAACACTGTCGCTATGCTATTGCAGTTATATATTTAGCTTCCTCATAAAATGTTTAATTTTCTTATTTATAGTACATGACTAAGAACTTGTAGCGTTGTTGCAGTTAATTATAGCTTCTGGTGTTTCTGAATTTGGTTGTTGTCTCAGTAGAAATTAATTCATTTGCACATTGATCTTTTTGAGAAGATATGTCAAAATTAACCTGTTTCTTCAGTTTTTCAAAATATGTATTTGGTGATTTCCTATGTTGCTAGAAACCCATTTTCCCTACAATTGTTACTGATTTAGTTTTAAATATTATAGGATGAACGGAAGTGTTCTTACCTGGAGAGGGTTGATCAAGAGTGGCCACAATCTTTGAAGATGTGCCTAGCAAAGCTTTGGAGCATGTATGAGGAAGAGAACAGAGATAGGCTTAGAGAAAGTGTTGTCAACGCTGAAGAATATTTCAAGATGCGGGAAAAAAGGAGGAAGATGGAGAATGAGCTCAGATTTTTAAAATTAGACTTTGCTAAGATGGTGTTGGCGAAGGAGGAGGCACTTTCCCAGTTGGTCAGTGCAAAACAGGTTCTTACTGAACTGAAAGCAGAGGTGGAGTAGACGAACCTAGCTGATCATGCATCAGTCGATTAGGGAAATGAATATATTGTTCTAATATTGTTCTTATGAAGGTGAACTAGCTATAAGCTGTACTGTGCTATTTTAAGGTAGCTATTGTACTGTGATGCTAAAATATATTTATGTGCCTGATATGAAATTGGCAAACAGCTGTTCGATATGAAATGTGAATTTGCGTAATACTGGAATTATTAATTGTAAACTAATAACTCTGCTAAATGGGTCATGGAATTTTGCAAATGGTTCTAGTAGTAAAAGCGGTTGTGGTGGATAGCCCAATGGCATACAGTTTTCTTCATCAAACCGTGTGTGATATAGTTGAATAAAGAAAATGGTTAATGGAGGCAGAGCATGTGTGATCATTACACCTATCACATGCGAGGCTATACATAAAACTGTGTGGGACATGCAGACGAACGGAAACGTTTCTCGTGGATTGACTGTGTGGGTTGTGCAGACGAAGGGAAACGTTTTTGTGGGAATCACTGTGTGGGATGTACCTATGAACGGAAACGATTGGGCCTATATAATTGTATGCGATGGCTAGCCCGATCCCCACATGAGCTCATTTTGCGCAGCGTGTGTGACCGGAGGGCCTATCCCCGACGGTTTCTAGGTCGTGTGGGAAGGACCCCCCTATCGCCCACACTCACTAGGCGACGGTTCAAAATGCCGTCGCGGAAAGGGGTTAAAAACTGTTTGTATAGTAGCTCCTGTACCAGTGTCCGATGGTGATTTCCCCCTCCGACAGGGTGCCGGAAAAGGGCTCTAGATTGGATCGTGGAGGTACAGAGGCTTGCGGCGGCGGAGTTGAAGTTCTAGGGTTATTTCTGGGGGTTTCTGTATTTATAAGACTTTTTGGCGTTGGAATCACGCTAAGATGGGCCACAGGGTGCCCACTACCCACCAGCCCACCACTTTGGGCCCTAGCGGGCCCTGATAGGTAGTGGCCACCTCGTGGCTCTTCTGGCCCTCCCACGAAGCTTCGGGGGTCTCTTTTGTTCCAAAAAAATCGTCAAAAAGTTTCGCTGCATTCGGACTTCATTTGATATGGATTTTTCTGGAAAACCAAAAACAAGCAGAAAACAGCAACTGGCACTGGGCACTAGGTCAATATGTTAGTCCATAAAAACCATATAAAATCCATATAAAAGTGCACCAAAATCATACAAAACTATAATAAACATGGCATGAATACTTCCTAAATTATACATACGTTGGAGACGTATCATGCCCTTAAGATCATCAAGAGTATATCCAATAGCGGCACGGTGCTTCCTCAGAGTTTTAAGTAATCTCTTTTCTTCATGCTCTGAAAGGTTAGCACTAATAATAACATGATATATTTTATTTTCATCAAGATAAGCATATTTCAATGTATCAGGCAATTGTTTCAATTCAAACACAGGATCACCCTTAGGTGGAGGAGGGCCTCCCAGAGTGTCAACAGGCAGATTGTGTTTCAGGATAGGTGGTTGATCTAAGAACATCTTATCTATTTCATTTTTTTCATTCATGTGCATATCATTCCCATGGTCTAGCAAATATTGTTCTAATGGATCTGTAGGAGGTACGACAATAGAAGCAAGACCAATAATTTCATCCTTACTAGGCAATTCTTTATCATGAGGTTGTCTATGGAACTTTGAGAAATTAAACGCATGAGATACATCACCAAAGTTAACATTAATAGTTTTTCTATTGCAATCAATCTTGGCATTAACGGTGTTCAAGAAGGGTCTATCAAATATAATGGGACACAAATCATCTTGCGGAGCACCAAGAACTAGGAAATCAGTAGGGTATTTTATTTTTCCACACAAGAATTTAACATCTCTAACAATCCCAAGCGGTGAAATAGTATGTCTATTCGCAAGTTTAATAGTAACATCAATGTCTTCTAGCTCAATAGGTGCAATATCATTCATAATCTCTTGATATAAGGTAAACGGAATGGCACTCACACTAGCTCCCAAATCACATAAGCCATGGTAACAATGATCTCCTATTTTAACTTAGACAACATGCATGCCCACAACAAGCTTATTCTTATCTTTAGGATCAGGTTTAGCAATTCTGGTAGCTTCATCACAGAAGTAAATAACATGCCCATCAACATTATCGACAAAAAGATCTTTAACCATAGCAACATTAGGTTCAACTTTAATTTGTTCAGAGGGTCTAGGAAATCTAATATTGCTCTTATTAACCACAGTTGAGACTTTAGCATGTTCCTTTATCCTAATAGGAAAAGGTGGTTTCTCAATGTAAGAGGTAGGCACAACTGGATCAACATTGTAAATAATAGTTTCTTCTTTAACTATAACAGGTTCCTCATTCTTTTCTTTAATAGGTGGATTTTATTTAAACCACTTCTCCTTAGGGAGATCAACATGAGTAGCAAATGATTCACAAAAGGAAGCTACTATCTCAGAGTCAAGTCCATATTTAGTGCTAAACTCATGAAAAGCATTGGTATCCATAAAAGATTTAACACAGTCAAACTTAAGTTTTATACCTGACTCTTTACCTTTGCCGAGTTCCCAATCTTCAGAGTTGCGTTTAATTCTTTCCAGAAGATCCCACCTGAATTCAATAGTTTTCTTCATAAAGGAACCAGTAGAAGAAGAATCGAGCATGGTTTGATCATCATGAGAAAGCTGAGGATAAATATTTTGTAAAATAATTTTCCTTGATAGCTCATGATTGGGGCATGTGTATATCATGTACTTAAGCCTCCCCCAAGCTTGAGCGATACTTTCTCCTTCACGAGGCCAAAAATTATATATATAGTTCTGATCACGATGAACCAGATGCATCAGATAAAACTTTTAACGAAATTCTAATCTCAATCGGTTCCAATCCCACGTTCCAATATCATCACATAACCTATACCATGTCAATGCCTTTCCGTTCAAATATAAAGGGAAAACCTTCTTCTTAACATCATCTCCGGGTAAACCTGCAAGCTTAAATAATCCACAAACTTCATCCACATAGATTAGGTGCATATCAGGATGTATTGTTCCATCTCCTGCATAAGGATTAGCTAACAGTTTCTCTATCATAGCCGAAGGAATCTCATAGTAAATATTTTAAGTAGGTGCAGTAGGTTGAGGAGCAACTCTTTGTGCTTCCGGTCGAGGTGAAGATACCCCAAACAAACCCCTCAAATTATTATTTTCCATAGTAACAAGTGACAGTAATTTTCAGCATGTAATATAAATGTTTCCTTACCAAATTCCACTCACCAAAGGCGCTTCACTCCCCGAAAACGTCGCCATAAAAGAGTCTTGATGACTCACAAGTATAGGGGATCAATCATAGTTCTTTCGATAAGTAAGAGTGTCGAACCCAACGAGGAGCAGAAGGAAATGACAAGCGATTTTCAGCAAGGTATTTTTTGCAGGCACTGAAATTGTCAGTAACAGATAGTTTGATAGCAAGATAATTTTTTCCCCGAATACGCAAAATGCGTATCATTCCATTGATAGATAGGGAGTAGGAGAGTTGGGGGGATACAAGGGTAGCAACAACTCAGCGTACGCTCAGCAGGCGCAGAGAGGTGCTATGAGAGCAGAACAAGAAAGGGTTGCTCAGCCCGAAATTACAGAGTACGTCATGGAGGCATGAAACTGGCGATGTCCTTGGCCCCGGCAATGGCCCATGACCTAGCGTCGTCCTTGATCATCTGCAGCAGGTTCATGACAGAAGGGCGCGCATTGTCGAAGATGCAAGCATTGCGGTGACGCCAGATAGACCATGTGGTGAGAAGGGCGAGGGAGGCGTGGCCCTTGCGCATACTGGTAGCCACTCGGCAGATGATGGAGGCCCACCATTCCAGGAAACGATCATCGTCGCGAGGGAGGGGGACGGGGCGCGGCACCACGCGAACACCTCGTGCCATATAGCCTTGGAGAATGGGCAGTGCAGAAGGAGATGATCCAGGGTTTTGAGCACCTGGTCGCAGAGGATGCAATGGTCATCATGCGACAGGCCATGTCACGCGAGGCGAGCGGTAGACCAGCAGCGGTCCTGGCCGGCGAGCCAAGCGAAGACCCGAGTACGGAGAGGCACCCAAGTGTGTCAAGTGAGCTTCCAGTGGGGCGCGGTTGTGGAACCGATGAACATGGCCTTGTAGCAGGATTTCGCGGAGTAGGCTCCAGATTCGGTCCATCGCCAACGCAGCACGTCGGAGTCCGGTGTAAGAATAATGTGCTGAAGGATGCGCCAGAGCTCGATGTACTGCACCATCGCCGTTGGTCCCATGGCGCTTTGGATGTCCAGGATCCATACCCTGTTATGCATACCTTGGGCCACATATCGCGCCCGCCTACGGCGCTTGGGAACCATGGCTAGCACGGCCGGGCAATCTCGCCAACCGACTGACCCACAATCCAATGATCGGACCAGAATAGACAGCAGTTGCCATCTCCAAGGGCCCAAACTGTCGATGCATCAAAGATAGCCCTGACCTCGGCATCAGACGAAAGGTGGAGGTGCCGCCAGGGGCGAGAATCATTCGTAGCTTTAAGCCACAGCCATCGAGCGTGAAGGGCCACGCCCGTACGCTGCAGATCGCGAATACCTAGCCCACCGAACTCCAGAGGCCAGTAGATCTTGCGCCAACTGACCAGACAGCCGCCGCCCGAGGCATCGCCCTTGCCGTGCCAGAGGAAACCGCGCATGATCCGATTGATCTTCTTGAGAATGGTTGGTCGCAGAGCCATGGCCATGAGAAGGTGAGTAGGCATGGCCGCGAGCACATGCTGGATGAAGGCTAGCCGCTCCCCTCGGGAGAGTATGGATGCCCTCCAAGTCGGCAACTTGCGAGCCATGCGCTCTACCAGTAGCATAAGCTTGGCCGCCGATATCTTCCGCATCGAGAGGGGGATGCCAAGATACGTGATGGGGAAGTGCGCAATCGGGCAGGAGAGCGCACCCTCAATCGCCGCGGACTAGTCGGCCGTGCACTGGATCGGTGTGGCAGAGCATTTGCTGAAGTTGGTGTGCAGCTCGGACGCGGACCCGAAGGCCCGAAGCAGCTCACGGATAACCTCAAGCTCGTGAGGATCCGGGTGGCAGAAGATGACCACATCGTTGGCATAAAGGGAGATGCTCGAGGCCATCCGGCGGTCGGTAAGGCGACGGAGAACACCGGTCCTGACGACGTGTTGGAGCAGGGAGTTGAGCGCGTCAATCACCAAGGTGAAGAGCATGGGGGAAACAGGATCGCCTTGCCGAAGGCCTTTCTCATGGCAAATGGGGGGGCCAGCGTTGCCATTGATAAGAACATGCGTCTTCGCCGTGGACAGGAGGATGGAGATCCACTCGCGCCACCTGGGGCCGAAGCCAAGATGACGCAGAAGCTGAAGCAAGAATTGCCATGAGACGGAGTCGAAGGAGCGTGCAATGTCTAGCTTGAGAAGCACCCGCGGGACTCGCATGTTATGCAATTGACGAGCGGTCTGCTGGACGAGGATGAAGTTATCGTGGATGCTTCGTCCCGCGATGAACGCACTCTGGTTCGAGGACACCATAGCCCCAAGATGGGGGGCGGGCCACAAGGACAGGACCTTGGCGAAGAGCTTAGCCAGAAGGTGGATGCGGCTAATCGGCCTATAATCCGCGAGCATGGAAGGGTCCGGCTTCTTCGGTAGGAGGGTGACGAGCGCCTCGTTGAGTTTTTGGAACCCCGTGCCATTTAGGTGGTAGAGCTTGTCAAAAGCCTCGCAAATATCCTGCTTGACGATATCCTAATAGGCACACAGAAACTCCGAGGTATAACCATCCGGACCGGGCGCCTTGCCGGAGGGGAGTTTCTTGATCGCCTCCCAGATTTCGGTCTCGGAGAAAGGAAGCTCCAGCTCTGAAAGGTCAAAGGAGCGGTCGTCGAAAGCCTTGAGGACCAGGGTGGGTTGTCGCACATCCGCAGAGCCAAGGATGCCGGCAAAGTGATGGAACGCGGCTTCGGCCATCCCCTCCTCGTCAGAAATCAGCGTGTCACCGACACGCAGCTGGAGGATGCGATTCTTCTGCTTACGGTGGGAAGTGTGGAGCTTGAGAAAGGTCGAGTTAGTGTCACCGTTGCAGAGCCAAGAGAGGCACACACGCTGTCGGGCGATGGAACGTTCAAGAGAGGCGAGCCCGAGGTACTTAAGCTTCAGGATTTTGCGGAGCCAGGATTCGAGTTGGGTGAGCGGGCGCCGATCCTGCGCCTCGTCGAGGCGAGCAATGAGCTCCCGCGCGACCATCAACTAGAGGGACACCTGGCCGATACAGCGAGCACTCCAACTCTACAGGCAGCAGGCCGTGAACTTGAGGTGCTGATAAAGGCGGTGGAAGGGATCGGGGTCCGGCGGCTCGCAGCACCAGGCGGCAGCAACTACATCATGGAAGCCCTCAAGCTTGATCCAGAACCGTTCGAAGTGAAATCTTTTGGGGTTGCCGGAACGCGGCGTGCAATCCAACAGCAGTGGGGCGTGATCGGAGGTGGCCGAAGCGAGGCAGCAGAGGAGGCAGTGCGGCTGGCAGGCCTCCCAACTTGGCGTACATAGCACTCTGTCATTACGGACAAGGGTAGGGTTTTGCTGCTCATTGGACCATGTGAATCTACGGTCGTGGAGGTAGATATCGCGCAGCTCCATATCTGCGACAAAGCGGCGGAAGCGGCTCATAGCACGATGGTGCAGACGCCCATTATTCTTATCAGCAGAAGAGAGGATCATGTTGAAGTCGCCTCCCACAATCCAAGGGCCCGCGCAGGTGAGGCAAAAGTCTTGCAGCTCGGCAAGGAAGGCCACCTTCGCGTCATCGTCTTGCGGCCCGTAGACAACAGTGATCCACCAGTGTTGCTGCCCGTCAACGAGCGGGGTGGCCAGGGCAGACACGTGGTAAGCACCAATATCCGGTCTAGAGAGGGTAATATCACAGCTACGCCAAGCGATGAGAATGCCACCGCGTGTCCCGAACGCGGGGAGGAAGAAGTTATCGAATGGAAGCCCGAGGGTTTCCGTGACAATGGACGAGTTGATGACCGCCAACTTGGTCTCACTCAGGCAGACGATCGAAGGGGACACAGAAGAGATCATGGAGCGAACTGCCGTGCGCTGGGCTCTAGAGTTCAATCCGCGCATGTTCCAATAGACAATCTTGAGGTTACAATCCATAGAAGGAGGTGGGGGTAGCCTGGGGGGAGGGCACGAAACTCTAGGTCGAGATCAAAACCGGTGACATCGGCGCACAGTCAAGGAGCTGTGTGACTCCACGGGGGATCTGCCAGCCGTAGTAGTCCGCAAAAGCCTGCACCACGTCCTCCGCCAGCGACCACGCAAAGAGCTGGGCGTAGGGCTGGACACGAGCCGAACCGAGCCGAGCCGAGTTCAGTCTGAGCCAGGCTTGGCTCGCCTAAAGCGAGCCGAGCTCGGCTCGGCTCGTTGGTTGAACGAGCCTGTTTCTGGAGGTTCGGCTCGTTTTGCCTCTGGCTCGGTCCAGCCCGAGCAGCTCGTTTGTGCACTGCTATACTGAACTTTTGAACGGCCAAACAATGCAAGGCATACAGTAGACACCGGCTGATGGACGATGGTGCGTTCAGTCAACTTAACAATACTACAATGTCAATACATCAGAGGGGAAATACTACAATGCCACTGAATTTTGGACGGCATGGTGCATCAATCGATCAATAAACAGAGCAAACTGAATTTTGGACGGCATGGTGCATCAATCGATCAATAAACAGAGCAAACTGAATTTTCGACAACAACAGTCCATCAATACATGAGACCAACAGAATTCTGGACAGCAACTGCATTTCGAAGCAGTCTGTCATCAGCAGCATAGATCAACAGAGAGAAAAGGGAAAAGATTGGGATGGTCAATGGTGTGCTCGCCTTGGTCACCTACGTTGGCTGGAACGGCGTGGAATGAGTGCTGCTGTGGTCGGTGGAAGCCTGGAGGTCAGCCTCGGATGGGAAGATGTCAAGCGCTGGAGCCAATAGCCTCACCTGCTCGTTCTTGGTGTGCTCGAAGAGAAACAAGCAGAGGCACGACCAGCGGCGGCTGGTCTGGCGAGTTCCGTGTGCGACTCCGTCAGAGCCAAAACCAACGCGTCCAGCTTCGGGGGCTCTGGACGTGGCAAGGAGGGATGCGAGGAGATGGCCGACAAAGGGAAGGGGAACGGTGGCAACTTGTGCAGAGACGGCGGCGACTCGCGCGGAGAGGACGGTGGGATGGGGGGTGGCGGCGGCGGCGGAAGGCAGAGCCAGTCGCGTACTCGCGCGTTCTCTGGCCTTAGTCGGGGCCTCTGGGATAGAGTGGAGATGTTTTTGGGCTGGGCCTCAATCGATGCACCGAGCTGGACCGGGCCAAACTCGGCTCGGCTCGGTCGGATTTCGGGCCTACTTTTCAAACTCGGCTCTCTACAAATACTTCACGGTCCGAGCTGATTCGGTCCGAGCTGAAACGAACTTCAAGCCGAGCTGAAAAGCTCGTTCGTACGTCCAGCCCTAGCTGGGCGTACTTGGCCAAAACGGCGTCGTCAACCTGCCCCTCATCCTCGAGGAGCCCAAGACGGCGAAGCTGAACTTTCTTGGCCTTCATCTCCGAATCAAGACCGCAGTCAGCTTTGGCAATCCGGCTGCTCCTCCGAGGGGTGAAGTTGGGCGGTATTGCGTTTCGGTGACGCCGTGGGGCAGGCCTGGGCGCGGCGCCGGGATGCCGTGGATTTCGATATCGATGCGCAGGCGCAGGGTGAGTGGCTCGGCGCCGGCAGAACGGCTCCAGGGGTGGAACAGCAAGCGGAAGCGTCTGGTGCGGACAGGCCGCTCTGCGACCCGAGCCCGCACCACCGCATCGCTGAAGCGCACCAGGAACTCGCCGTCGGGGCGGAGGTGGACCGAGAAGGCGTCATCGGGGAGATTGAAGAGGTCGCGTAGCGCATCAGCAACATCAGCACGGCCGACGCAGGTGTGGTTGCCCGCCACGATCACCACCAGGGCGCGCTCCAGAGCCTCTTCGGCGGCCACAATCTCAGGGGAGCGGTCCAAGAAGCAGAGCGCGCTTGGCGGCCGCAGGGAAGGGTGGCCAGACATGGTAGTCGCTGACCCGGAGGAGAGGGATGGCGGCGGAGAGACTGCAGCAGTGCCGGAGCGAGAGGGTGAAGATGCGTCCGCGGAGGCAGAAAGCGGTGCCGAGGCGCCCGACCCGGGAGACGCGGGCTGGCTGGGGCCATGGACGCTGGAGGCCGAGGAAGTCGCAGGGTGCGGCGACGACGCACGGATGTTCTTGGGAGCCGGCGCACCGCGCGGGGGGGGGGGGGGGGGGGGTGGCTCGCAGTCACGCGCGAACTGCTCATAGAAACGACAGCGCTTGCACCGGATATCCCGCCGGCACTCGGCGCGAATGTGCTCGGTGCTGAAGCAGCAAGAGCACTCGCCGGAGGGAGGTGGCGGCAGCCTGGAGCGAGCAGCCGCAGCCAGATCTTGGTGATGGGTGAGGGCGGTGCGGGCACAGGGGAGGGGGTCAGGGCGTCGGCGGCCTCTGGAGTGAGCTCGGAGGACATGAGCTCGCGGGCGCAGAGGGCCTGACGATAGGAGGGCGGCGAGGCGACCTGGCAGGAGCGAGACGGGGAAGGGGAGGCCCAGAAGGGGCTGGACTCGAGCCAGTGGAGCTCGCGCGAGCGCCCAGTCCCAGAGGGGGGAGGGGAGGCCATGGGGGAGGGTGGGGCGGGCACCTCCGAGGGCCGAGGGGAGACGTCCGGAGCGGCCACCGATGGCAAGGGCTGGTGGAGGGCTAGGGGAGGGCCAGGCTAGCATAGCAAGATAATTTGTAACGAGCAATGAATAGTAATAGTAACAAAAGTGCGGCAAGGTATTCCAAATCAATTTGTAGCAAAGGATAGACCGAAACAGTCTCTTATAATAAGCAAAGCGTTCTTTAGGACACACGGGAATTTCATCTAGTCACTTTCATCATGTTTGTTTGATTCGCGTTCGCTACTTTGATAATTTGATATGTGGGTGGACCAGTGCTTGGGTGTTGTTCTTACTTGAACAAGCCTCCCACTTATGATTACCCCCTCTCGCAAGCATCCGCAACTACGAAAGAAGAATTAAGATAAATCTAACCATAGCATGAAACATATGGATCCAAATCAGTCCCTTACGGAGTAGCGCATAAACTAGGGTTTAAGCTTCTATCACTCTAGCAACCCATCATGTAATAACTACTCCACAATGCCTTCCCTTAGGCTCAAATATGGTGAAGTGTCATGTAGTCGACGTTCACACGACACCACTAAGGGAAATAACAACATACATATCATCAAAATATCGAACAAATACCAAATTCACATGATTATTTATGACAAGACTTCTCCCATGTCCTCAAGAACAAAAGTAACAACTCACAAATCATATTCATTCAAGATCAGAGGGTTATTGGATATCATTAAGGATCTGAACATACATTCTTCCACCAAATAAACCAACTAGCATCAACTACAAGATGTAATCAACACTACTAGCAACCCACAGGTACCAATCTGAGGTTTTAAGACAAAGATTGAATACAAGAGATGAACTAGGGTTTGTGATGAGATGGTGCTGGTGAAGATGTTGGTGAAGATTGATCCTCCCATGATGAGAAAGTTGTTGCTGATGACGATGGCTTCGATTTCCCCCTCCCGGAGGGAAGTTTCCCCGGCAGAATCGCTCCGCCGGAGAGCAAAAGTGCTCCTGCCCAGGCTCCGCCTCGAGATGGCGGCGTTCCATCCCGAAAATACTCTCCTTAATTTTTTTCTAGGGAAAATAGGCTTATATACCAAAAGATGGGCACTGGAGGCTTCCCAGGGGCTCCACGAGCCACCAGGGTGCGCCAAGGGGCATGGGCGCGCCTTGGTGCCTCGTGGTCACCTGGGTGGCCCCCTCTAGTATTTCTTTTTTCCAGTATTTTTTATTTATTCCAAAATAATTCTCCGTCAAATTTCAGCTCATTTGGAGGTGTGCAGAATAGGTATCTCTGACATAGCTTTTTTAGGCCCAGAATTCCAGCTGCCGGAATCTCCCTCTTCATGTAAATCTTAAAAATTAAGAGAGAAAGGCATTAGAATGGTACTACGAAGTATTATATTGGCCAACAACATTATAAATAACAGTAGGAAAACATGATGCAAAATGGTTGTATCAGTGATCCAACTTAATTCCCCATAGTATTAAAAGCATCCAAAGGGAGACTACTCAGAAAATTTCCTCCGGTAATAGTATCAAGCACAAATCTATACCAAGTAGTAACACCCACATAAAGATTGCGGAGAAGAACAGTGGTGGATTTCTTACGAGTATATCTGTTTTGAGCATCACAAATCCTATACCAAGCATCTTTTAGACTTTATCTTCCCCACCTTATTTTAAGAGGTAGAAGCAACAAGCCAAGAACTAGCTATAGCAACAGTCAAAGAAAGCACACACGACATTTTTGGTATTTTTAGTTTTTTAGAGAAGTGGAGGGAGATGAAAAAGAGAAGGCAAATAAAAGTAAAACAATTAAGTGCTAAGTGTGTGTGAAGGAACCTATATTTGCTAGGTGAGGCCTCTCTGGCAACAGCGCCAGAAATTGCTAAGTTGACGGGAAGTGCTATTTCCGTCTTCCCGGCAATGGCGCCAGAAATTCTTATGCTACTTGTGATACGCGTTGGGATTGCCCCGAAGAGGAAGGGTGATGTAGTATAGTAGCAGGTAGTATTTCCCTCAGTTAAGAACCAAGGTTATTGAATGTGACGCCCCCGACTCAATCGTGCACTAATCATAGACGCAAATGCACACGATCAAGATCAGAGACTCACGGGAAGATATCACAACACAACTCTAGACATAAATTCAAAGATAAAGCTTTATATTACAAGCCATGGCAATGAAGGCTCGAATCCATAAGTCAGCGGAAGCAACAACATCTGAGTACAGACATAAGATAAACAAGTTTGCCTTAAGAAGGCTATCAAAACAACGACATCTAGATCGAAAAGGCGCAAGCCTCCTGCCTAGGAGCCTCCTAACTACTCTTGGTCATCGGTCTCCACGTGTAGTAGGCTCTGTTGGGGTAGTAGTAGTCATCGACGTGATCAGCTGGCTCCTGGGCTCCATCATCTGATCGCAACAATCGGGTAATAGGGAAAAAGGTAGCAAAGCAACCGTGAGTACTCATCCAAAGTACTCGCTAGACTTACATCAGATCTAAGCTAAGTATGCATCGGTATCAAAGGGAAGGGGTTGTATCTATGGAATATACTGCAGAATGCCAGAGTAGAGGGGAAGATCTAGCCTATCGAAGACTAGCATCTTGCAGCATTAGAAGAGTGCAGATTAGTATAACATAAAGTAACAAGTATATTTTAGTAACGCCCAGAGATCCTTCCTCGACTCCCTGCGAGAAAGTGATCCCGAAGCCATGATATCCAATTAGGGGCTCAAGTATCTAGTTCTAGTTGTAGTAGATCGGGATACAATTCCGAGCGTCTGTTACCGTGGACACGGCTATTCGAATAGATATACTTCCCTGCAGGGGTGCACCAACTTACCTAACACACTCGATTAACTCCGACCGGACACACTTTCCTGGTCATGCCCGGCCTCAGCTGATCGACACACCGTAGTCCTACCTAGGCTCAACAGAGAGGCCAAAACGCTGGTCTACATCCTAAATGCGAAGGTGTCATGGGCCAATCATCCTTTGCAATCCTGCATGTTGTGAACGCGGCCTGGAGCAGACCCACCCCCTTATACAAGCGCAGACGGTTACCATCCAGCCGGGCGCACGCCGCTCAACTGCTGACGTCAGAGAGCTTTCGAAAGAACCGTACGATGCCGAGTGCCCATACTTATTCCCGCGTGGTGGTCAGTGCGAAAAGGCCAGAGGCCTACTCATATCACATATCCAAACCGTTAGTGTATTGGGAGCTCGCGGAGACGATCAGTGATCCCGTCGCCCCGTCTCGCGGACTTACGACAAGGGCCAGGCCCATCATTCTCTAGGGCGCTCTCTGGCTGCCCGGTCATGCCGTGTCATTATCTCGCGGGTACCCTCATGGTCAACCCAAGTTATCCACAGACTGTTGGGAACTCAGGTCCACCTCTACCGGGGCGGTACCACCTGTCCCTTCAGTCCCGTTAACAATGTGTCCTTACCATCAAGGTGAACTCAGAGGAATCACCCTCGATAGGTTCACACCTGAGTTACAATGTCAAGGTGAACTTGGAGGAATCACCCTCGGTAGGTTCACGCTTGAAGAGCTGCATGACAAAGACATCATCAGGAGTGTTGAGTGAGGAATCACCCTCGACTAACCACACTCAATGTACTACACTACAGAGATATCAACGTAAGGGATACGAGGCATCACCCTCGGCACTCGATATTAGCTCTGCAGAGTCGTACAACTAAGGGGGGGGGTGCCGGTGATGTGTCGGTCTCTGCTCATTGATCACATTGGTCGAGTCACCGGCAACAAAGCAGGGCAACAAGGACAAGGTAAGGGGTCACTGATGCATCACTAACCAACCTATGCTAAGCATATAGGATAACAGGTTAAATAACAACAACAGGTTACAAAAGGAGGCTATGCATTAGAATATGAGCTATCGAACAACAGTAGCAAAATCTAATGCAAGCATAAGAGAGAAAGAATGGGCGATATAGGAATTATCAAGGGAGTTTTGCTTGCCTGGAAGCTCTGCTGAAAGGGGTGGTCGTTAGGAGCGTAGTCGTACTCGGGAGCAGTGTCTGTCTAAAAGGTTTACCGGAGAGAAGAGGGGGAAGAAACGGTAAATACAAAGCAAACAAATGCATCACGATGCATGACATGGCAATATGCTATGCTAGGGGTGACCTAATGCAGTGCTAAGCGTTACAGACGGAGCGAGAAAATATCTAAGAATATTTCCCGTCTTTAGGCAGTTATCGGACAGGCGATCTGGAGGGGAAGGTTCCATATTTGCAGTTTTGGAGGCATGTGGAGGGCATAAACGGATTCATCTTATTTTTCTGATCATTTTCATATATAAATTATTTTCATCTGAGTTACGAATTATTTTCTATTAATTTTCTTAGTTTTAAACATTTTCTGGGATTACTGGATTTATATTAATTTGAATTTATTTAAATGGAAATTTCTAAATGCACACAGAAAGTGTACACATCAGTGTGCTCCAGAGGCTGACAGGTGGGGCCAGTTGACCTAGTCAACTACCCTGTCATCAACATAGTCAGCAATCAACAATGTTGTTGACTAGTCAAACTGGCCAGTGTGTCCCACTGGTCAGTGACTGTTAGTTTAAGATAGTTTAATTACTTAGTTAAATAACAAGGGGCCCACATGTCATGCACTGCTACCTTTAACAGACACTTACTTAATCTAATTAATCGGATTAGCAGCTGTGGGGCCCGGTGCCAGTGTGGTTAGCGTGTCCAGTTAGTGCTAATCAAGCACCTGACACGTGGGGTCCACCTGGCGGTGACCCAACCGGTGCTTGAACGCTGGCACGCACCGGGGACCAAACCGACGGCGGCGCGACGCGAGACAGTGCCGGAAATTGGCCACAGTGGACCATTTGGAGCGCGGTTAGGTCCTACATCTTGCTCGCGCTCACGCGCATCCAGTGAAGGTGTTGGGAGGGCGCGGGGTGACCTGTGGCGACGGCAGTGCCCAGCGGAGCGGCGGCCGGAGCAACTAGCTTGGCTGGGGTGGAGTTCTGGGGCCTGGTAGCATGAAGCGAGGGCCCCTATGGCTTGCTGGTAGGTCACTGAGCATGGGGCAATGCTCTCAAGCGGTGGCTACTAACCCAGGCTACAGCCACGACAAGCACGGCGACGGTGCTGCCCCGGTCATGGCGACTACCTAGCTAGGGGACAAGCGCGGACACACGGGGAGAGGGAGGAGGTGCGCGAGCTCAACGCGAGGCCAGAGGGAGCTCAGGGGAGCAGGGGGAGGTCGGAGGTGCGTTGATCGAGCGGTGAGGTGTGGCGGCCATGGCGGAGGAAGACGGGTCGATGGCGGTACTTGGTGGCTTCCCGGCTCAAACTTGAGGGCGGAGACTATGTAGGATGAAGGCGGCTGCTCTCCTGGACATCCAGGCGACGCTCGGGGTGGCCGGTGGCCACGTGGGCGACGAGGACATGAGGACGGCAGAAGCGGAGCTGCGCTGCGAGGACGAGAGCGAGCAAGCAGAAGGGGGAAGTGGGTTAGGGTTCGACCAGGGGGTGCGGGGCGTCCTTATCCGCCTCGGGGCTCACTAGATGATCGCCACGCGAGAATCCATGGCGTGGACGACCAGTAGACACGTCATGACCTCCCCTCGGCGTGAGGTTCAAGAAAAAGGCCGCGGTTAATGGGCTGGGCCGCACTGTGGCTGTACTAGGCCAAAGTGAACATGGGGTTTCTCCTTTTTCCTTTTTTAATCTTTTTCTGTTTCTCTTTTTCAACTCTGTTTTCTTTTTTAATTGGAGCACCAAATGACTTTTTTAAAAAGTGGAGATGGACACATAATTAATATTGCAATATTAGGTGCTGCTCCAAAAAGTTTGGGAGAAGTTTGAATTAGTTTGAATTTTTCATAAATGAAAAAGCATTTAAAATGCTGATTTGGCACTGTTTTAATTGCTATAGCTCAATTAAGCAAATAAGTGATGTTGTTTTCCTTAACGAATAATTGTTATGGAATATTTTCCAAATGGTGAACTATTTGGCAATCATGTTTGTGAACTTTAATTTTCACTTGCAATTTGAATTTTGAATTTGATTTTTATCAAGGGGCAATTTGGCTTAGTCAAACTTGATGACATGGCACCATTAATGTGAGGTCACTGTAGCATGACACCGGGGGTGTTACATTGAAAAAGTAGGGGATTCATGCGAACAAATGTCAATAGTACCTACACACACAACAACAAATAATTGCACCCAACGTGGGCAAGAGGGTTGTCAATGCCCTTGTACTCGTTAATTGCAAGAAATCATTCTGGTAGTGATGGAAAGATAAATTACAAAAGAAAATAAAAGTAAATAAATTGCAGCAAGTATTTTTAGGGTTTTAGTAAATATAAAGTGAATGGACCCGGGGGCCGTAGTGTTCACTAGAGGCATCTCATGAGCATAGCAACGGTGGGTAAACAAATTACTGTTGGGCAATTGGCAGAAAAACGCATAATTATGACATTATTCATGGCATGATCAATATATAGGCATTACGTCTGAGACAAGTAGATCGACATCTATTTGCATCTACTACTATTACTCCACCCCTCGACCGCTATCTAGCATGCATCTTAAGGTATTAAGTTAATAACAAACAGAGTAATGCTTGGATCGTGATGACATAATGTAGACAAAGCAAGACCAAATAATATGTTTAAGCCCTATCATTTTACCCTTTGTTGCAGTGCCCTACTACTCCTCCTGTCACAGAGTAAGGTGATACGTCTAACACGTATCAATAATTTATAAAGTATTCATGCCATGTTTACAACAATTTTATATAGTTTTGGTATGATTTGAATGGAACTAACCCGGACTGGCGCTGTTTTTAGCAGAACTACCGTGGTGTTGTTTTTTGTGCGGAAATAAAAGTTCTCCAAATGCAGCAAAACTTTTTGATGATTTTTTTTGGAACAAAAGAGGCACTAGAAGCTTCGTGGGAGGACCAGAAGGGGAAGGAGGTGGCCTTGGTCGTGGGCTGGTTGGTAGTGGGCACCCTGTGGCCCATTTCGCGTGAAACCGATGCCAAAAAATCCTAAAAATAGAGAAACCATCAGAAATAACCCTAGAACTTCGACTCCACCGCCGCACGCCTTTGTACCTTCGAAATACCATATGGAGCCCTGTTCCGGCACCCTGTCGGAGGGGGAAATCATCATCGGAGGCCATCTTCATTATCCCGATGGTCACCACGATGAGGAGGGAGTAGTTCACTCTCGAGGCTCAGGGTATGTACTAGTAGCTAGGTGTTTGATCTCTCTGTCTCTCTCTCTCATGTTCTTGAGTTGGCACTATCTTGATGTATCGCGAGCTTTGTTAATATAGTTGGATCATATGGTGTTTTTCGCTCTCTATCTTGTTGTGGTGAATTTAGTTTTTTACCTTTGAGGTTTCACTATTACCGGATTGAATACTTTTATGGATTTGAGAACACTTGATGTATGTCTTGCATATGAATACCCGTGGTGACAATGTGGTACTCCCTCCGTCCCAAAATTCTTGTCTTAGATTTGTCTAGATACGGATGTACCTAATACTAAAACGTGACTTGATACATCCGTATGTAGACAAATTTAAGACAAGAATTTTGGGACGGAGGGAGTATTATATTGATTGACTTGATGTATGTTTTGGCACTCAACTCACGGATTCCCGAGGTGACATTGGGGTAATCTATGCATAGGGGTTGATGCACGTTTTCATCCTACTTTCTCCGATAGAAATCTTGGGGCACTCTTTGAAGTTCTTTGTGTTGGATTGAATATTATGAATCTGAAATTGTTTGATGCATATCAAATAATCTACTCACGGATACTTGCGGTGACATTGGAGTATCTAGGTGACATTAGAGTTGGTTGATGTGTATCATATGGTGTTATTTTAGTATGAACTCTAGGTTGTTTGTGACACTTATAGGAATAGCTCAACAGATTGATCGAAAAGAATAACTTTGAGGTGGTTTCGTACCCTACAAACAATTTCATCTTGTGTTCTCCGCTAGATAAGAACTTTGGAGTGATTCTTTGTCACACGTTGAGGGATTGTTATATGATTCAACTATGTTAGCACTATTGAGAGATTGCACTAGTGAAAGTATGAACCCTAGGCCTTGTTTTTAAGCATTGCAATACCATTTGTGCTCCCTTTTATCACTTGCTACCTTGCTGTTTTTTTTATTTTTGGATTACAAAAACCTATATCTACTATCCATACTACACTGGTGTCACCATCTCTTCGCCGAACTAGTGCACCTATACAATTTACATTGTATTTGGTGTGTTGGGTACACAAGAGACTCTTTGTTATTTGGTTGCAGGGTTGTTTGAGAGAGACCATCTTCATCCTACGCCTCCCGCGGATTGATAAACCTTAGGTCATCCACTTGAGGCAAAATTGCTACTGTCCTACAAAACTCTGCGCTTGGAGGCCCAACACGAGTCTACATGAATAAGCTGTGTAGTAGACATCATAAGGTCACCGCAAGATTGAACCTACCACCAGGCACCTCTCCCACTGAAGATAAATCAACCACTTGGCCAAAGAAGGCAAACCGATCGAAGAGAAATACAAGGCTATAAAATCACACATAATAAATCTCAGAAAATACTCAATTACTTTCAATTAATAATCTGGTCATAAACCCACAATTCATTAGATCACAACAAACACACTGCAAAAGTTACATCGAATAGGTCTCTGAAGAGATCACTGTATTGAAGATCAAACAAGAGAGAGAGAGAGAGAGAGAGAGAGAGAGAGAGAGAGGGAGACACACACACACACACATATATATATATATAGAGAGAGAGACATATATATATATAGAGAGATAGCACATCATCATGGAGGCAGCAAGGTTGATGAAGATGGCCTCCATGATGGATCCCCCCTCCGACAGAGTACCTTAAAAGGCCTCCAGATGGGATCACGGAAGAACAGAGGCTTGCAGCGGCGGAAGAATTGTTTCGGGACCTCCTCTTGGGGTTTCTGAATATTTGGGTATTTATAGGCCAAGAATTTGGGTAAACGGAGCAGCAGGGGGGCCACAAGGGGGTAGGGCGCGCCCTCTGCCTTGTCATCTCTTTGTCTGTCACCTGGACTCCCCCCGAAGCTTCTAGGGTCTCTTTTGGTCCAAAAAAAACATCAAAACGTTTCATTGTGTTTGGACTTCGTTTAGTATGGATTTTCTGTAAAACCAAAAACAAGTAGAAAACAACAACTGGCACTAGGCACTAGGTTAATAGATTAGTTCCCAAAAAATAATATAAAATGGTGTATAAAGTATACAAGATTGATAATATAATGGCTTGAAACAATCGAAAATTATTGATACGTTGGAGACATATCAGTGGGCCGGTGGGTTAATGTTGACCCGGCCCGCCTTGTCGGCGGTGAAGGTGAGGGATCCAAAGGTGAGGTTGTCCCTCGACGGGAGACTGCCAGAGGCTAGGGGAGATTCGATATAAGATGAATCTCTAGCCGATGTGACCCGTGCCTGGCGCGCCAACTAATGGTGCAAAAAATAGTCAGATCCCTCAGTAGGGGTCCTAGCATAGCTGAAAGTCTCGGATCGAAGGTCGCACCAGGGTTTTACCTAGGTCCAGGCCTCCAGAGAGTAATACCCTACATACGATCGCTTTTGTTATTCATGGTGGAGGGATGCCTCGTGCGAGGGTCACAATGGTGTAGATGAGAAGACTACCGAGAGTTGTCCTAACTAAGAATTGATGGGAATGAGGGCTCGCTAGCCCCCCTTATATAAGCACCAAAGGCTAGGGTTTTACAAAGGGAGATGCGATCTAGGGTAGCCGCCGTCATTAGCTTGGAGGTCAAGCCGATCGCCAGGTGCCTATCCTTCTCTTCGGGCTCCCCTCTATTGATGGACCTTATGGGCCCTCTGGCAGGCCTTCTACTGGGCTCTCCTCGCTGAGCCACCCCTGGTGTATGACACCGTCATGTTTCCTAATCTCTTTCAACTATGCTTAGCTCATGAAACCCTGCACCAGTACCTCTTCATATACTCCTCAATGGCTATCTTTCTTTGCACAATAACAAAGCCAGTCTCTACTACATGTGAACAAAGTTTGTGTGAAGAAGAGGAAACCCGAGGATTATGGCGCACTCATGGGATGAGAGGCAAGCATCCTCTCAGGTGGAGGAATATTGTCTCCCTTATGGTGGAAGCCGTCCTCATGGATCAAGCCGAGACCATGGGGAAGACTTCAAACGTGGAGTCGTGTCTCCATCCCATAAGTGAAATGTGATCGAGAAGATCAAACTTCAGAAGAAGAGGACCTCGAGGAGAAGATTGTGGATATTGAAGAAGAGGAAGAGGAAGCGGACAAGGTCTCAGATATTCTGATTAAATCAGTTTAAATTATAACTACCAGTGATCTAATTTCCTTTGTTGAGGGTCTCCGACTGTCGTGGATGGTTGCACCATCCATGGGCGATTCAAGCAAACCAATCAAGACAACCTCAGGAGACGCAACGCGGTGACGAAGTTCACCGTGGCTCCTCAGATCACCGTCCAGCCACTAGGGAAGATGAAGAAAAAGTTCTTGTGGATGCCAACTTCACTCCAAATCTGCATCCTCTCAGTCTTGAGGAGCGCATCTGCCAACTTCAGGTACGTGCTAATGGTTAACCTGAACACCATGTACTTCTACGTGAACATGTCAAGGAGGTGGAAAAGAAGATTGCTGATAGTATGAGGGCCCTTGCTTCTACCCTTTGACTCATCGTCGAGCCTGAGAAGAAGGTGGATGTGCTCAAGGCCCGCATCATCGTGTTGGAGGCAACCAATGAACAGCTCCGCCAAACACCTGCTTATCATCATGCACCTGTTAAAGAAGAAAACCTCGGTACCACCTGAAAGTGCAAGCATGCCCTTAAATCATATTGTGATGTTGATGACAATATACATATAGGGGACCAATTACATTTGTTAAGTGTGTCACATATTTTAGTCCCCATGGATCAATGTGTGTGGATTATAGACTATTGGAACGGATATGACTCAATAAAGAAGAAACAAAGAACTTAAGCATAACATTTTTGTTTATTCTTGAGTATAGGTAAACCACACTATTAAGAGGGGATTGCTTGCCCTCCCATAGGAGTGGTTGGGTAACTCCCAAGTGTAAGGGTCATGTAACCTAGCAATAGGTATTTTCCTTGATTGAGAACTAATGTTTATCCACCGAGTAGGAATTATTTCTGCAATGACTAATGATCAGTACTTGAACACAACACACGGAACAAATTTGTCCCCAACGATCCAAGAATGTTGTCAATCTTCTTGTCTTGGTAGTTACAAGGCTAAATTGTATGGTATGCTAGGAATTAATAAATGGATGAAATGAATAAAATAGTACAACAAGAAAACAAAATAATAACGGTTGATTGCAATAATAGCCTTAACATCACCAGAGGCATCTCTTGAAACATGATAGATGTGTTGTGGTGAACAAATTAAAGTTGGGTAGCAATTAAATTGCAATATTTTATGATTACGATTATTCATGGCATAATTTCATATAAGCATTATGTCTGTGATATGTGGACTGTTAATCGAACTGCAACTACAACTAATACTCCACCGAAAGACCGCAATCCATCATGCATCTCGAGGTATTAAGTTCATAACAAACAGAGCATTGTAATAAGCATGGTGACATAATGTAGACCGTAAAACTATCATTCAAGTGCAATGAAGAAACCATAGTTTTATCCTTAGTAGCAACAATACAGTATGTGTCTTTCCCCTTATTATCACTGGGATATAGAACACTTCAAGATTGAACCTACTACCAAACACCACTTCCTCTTTAGATCTACCCATCAAAGTTGGCCAAAGAACAATACATAGATCAGGAATCATCTATGACTGCTTAATTAGAACAGAGAAACCATATGAGATTCAATAAATTTCATGAACAATTTCATCATAAAGTGACAATCTATCATATCCCAACAAACACAACACTCATTACATCATATTGATCCTGATCATGTGTGGCGGCTCACGGGAACACTGTATTGAAGCATAAGGGAGAGGGGGTGCCATCTAGCTACTGATATGGACCCAAGGTCCTAAGGAAACTACTCACACATGGACATGGTGGCAACAAGGTTGATGATGATGTCTTCGGTGATGGATTCCCCCTCTGGCAACATGTCGGAATAGGCCTCCAGACTGGTTCTCCAGCATACATTTTCATCTTCATTTTTCGAGGGAAATGTCTCACAAAAGGATCTTTCGATGGAAGGTGAAATCTGACATTTCATTCAAAGACATGGGTGGTAGCTTTTATGGTTCTTAGAAATGGCCTACCTAGAATAATAGGTGCAATGGGATCTTCTCGGATATAACCAATAACAAGATCAATCGTAACAGGGCAATCATTAATTTGAATGACTACACCATGCTTAATCCCTACTGCTTGTGTAAAGGTAGAATTGGCCATGTTCAATTTAATTCAGTTATCAACAAAAGGACCAAGATTGAGACTGTCATAAATGGACTTAGGGATAGTAGAAACACTAGCACCTAGATCACACAAAGGATCGAACTTATTTTAACAAATCTCAATTTTAGTAGTCAGTGCAAATATATCCTCTTGTTTAGCAGGTAGCTTAATATATAGTTTTTTTCATTCATCATCCAAGTCACAAACCATAATTCCAATTTGATCGATGAAATGTTTATACACCTCGTCATTTGATACTTCAGGTAGAGGATACTTTTGTGTCAACATCTTCACGAAATTTACAATAGAGTAAGTTTGTTCGGGTATATGGCTCCTATTGAGCTCTTCTACAACTTATTCACCACTTCTCATCATTTTGACACTCAACCGTATTAGGCTCTAATTTTCTAGTGAACATTGCTAGAATCAAGGTTTGACTCTCCGTGAGTTTAGCAACATGTGCCTCCATGCTATTAGTTCTTCCTTCTAGAGCATGCACATCGATAGTGAGTCTAGAAATCTTACCAGTCAATTGACCAAGTAAGCTATCATGATTGTTCAAGATATTAGTAAACGTGGCTGATGGCACGTGTCCACGTCAATATTTTCCCCGAAGAGGAAGGGATGATGCAGCACAGCTACGGTAGGTATTTCCCTCAGTGATGAGACCAAGGTGATCGAACCAGTAGGAGAACCATGAAACACTACATAAATGGTACCTACACATAAAGAACAAATACTTGCAACCCGACGCGTAAGAGGGGTTGTCAATCCCTCCCAGGTAAAAGATAGATAAATCTGTAGTAGATTAGATAAATAGATCTCACGGAAACGCGAAATAAAATAAATAACAAAAAATTGCAGCAAGGTATTTTTGGGTTTTTGGAATAATAGATCTGAAAATAAAAGAGGCAAATAATAGATCAAAAAGCAAATATGATAAAGAATAGACCCGGGGGCCATAGATTTCACTAGTGGCTTCTCTCGAGAAAAATAGCATACGGCGGGTAAACAAATTACTGTTGGGCAATTGATAGAACTTCAAATAATTATGACGATATCCAGGAAATGATCATTATATAGGTATCACGTCCAAGATTAGTAGACCGACTCCTGCCTGCATCTACTACTATTACTCCACACATCGACCGCTATCCAACATGCATCTAGTGTATTAAGTTCATGGAGAAACGGAGTAATGCAATAAGAACGATGACATGATGTAGACAAGATCTATTCATGTAGGAATAGACCCCATATTGTTATCCTTAATTGCAACGATACATACGTGTCTTGTCCCCTTTTGTCACTGGGATTGAGCACCGTAAGATCGAACCCATCACAAAGCACCTCTTCCCATGGCAAGAAAAATCGATCTAGTTGGCCTAACTAAACCAAAGATTCGAAGAAGAAATACGAGGCTATAAGCAATCATGCATATAAGAGATCAAAACTCAAATAACTTTCATGGATAAAATAGATCTGATCATAAACTCAAAGTTCATCGGATCCCAACAAACACACCGGAAAAAGAGTTACATCAAATAGAACTCCAAGAGACCATTGTATTGAGAATCAAAAGAGAGAGAGGAAGCCATCTAGCTACTAACTACGGACCCGTAGGTCTACAATGAACTACTCATGCATCATCGGAGAGGCACCAATGAGGATGATGAACCCCTCCGTGATGGTGTCTAGATTGGATCTGGTGGTTCTGGAACTTGCGGCAGCTGGAATTGTGTTTCGTCGACTCCCCTAGGGTTTTTGGATTTTCGGGGTATTTATAGAGCAAAGAGGCGGTGCGGGAGGCCACCGAGGTGGGCACAACCAACCAGGGTGCGCCTGGGCCCCCAGGCGCGCCCAGGTGGGTTGTGCCCCCCTCGGGGCAACCCTCTGGTACTTCTTCGGCCCAAGTTGTTCCTTCTGGTCCATAAAAATTCTGCAAAAAGTTTCGCTGCGTTTGGACTCCGTTTGGTATTGATTTTCTGCGAAGTAAAAAACAAGGAAAAAACAGGAACTGGCACTGGGCACTATGTCAATAGGTTAGTCCCATAAAATGATATAAAGTTCCTATAAAATGATTGTAAAACATCCAAGAATGATAATATAACAACATGGAACAAGCAAAAATTATAGATATGTTGGAGACGTATCAGTGGCATTTTGTTTGCTTTGGTTAGTGTCGTGGTTTTGTCACGGCAGATGCCCTTATGAAAGGACTTAGGTGCGAGGCCATAGCTATGGTGATTAGCTTGAAGGGGTTGAGCGGGACGAGAGACACGAGTTTACCCAGGTTCGGCCCCTCACGATCGAGGTAAAATCCCATGTCCTGCTTGAGTATCGTTTACAAGGGAGCTGATTTGCTTAACCTAGCTATCGATTGATTGTAACTTAGGTTTACCCGAAGCAGGGACTCGCCTTTATATACACAGGTCGAGGCCCTGGGCTTACAAGAGTCCGGGTCGGGTCATACTCCGTGACCGACCCCGGTTCTAAGTCGTTTTGCCTTGCTAGGCAAGTCGCCATTGGGCGGCTTACACTTCCGGGTCACGCACCGTCTTCTGGCCTTGGGCCTCCGTACGGCTCACCACGTAAGTCGCCTCCCTGGCTTCATATCTTGGCCTCTTGGGCCTGTCTAAGGCCTTATCTTTAAACCGCCAACATCTTAACCCGACCCTCCTAGTGCTGGTTATACTGTGGGGTTATGTCCCCAACATTAGGCCCCAGATTGATTTGAACTTTTTTCATGTCAATCTTCAATTCCTCTGGTTGGCGAGTCTTCTTTGATTCTTCTTAGCACTTGAACCTTGAATAGATGTTTATAACCCGCCATAAGAAAAGATGACGTCATGTTAATAAATTCAGAAAAAAAACAGAACGATATAAAGTTGCTATAAAATGATATAAAGTTGCTATAAAATGATTGTAAAACATCCAAGAATGATAATATAACAGCATGGAACAAGCAAAAATTATAGATACATTGGAGACGTATCTGCATCCCCAAGCTTAATTTCTACTCGTCCTCGAGTAGGTAAATGATAAAAACAATTTTTTTGATGTGGAATGATGCCTAACATGTTCATCACATATTCTTTTCTTTTGTAGCATGGAAATTTGGACTTTTATACGATTCAAAGGAATAGTCTAGTTTTGACATGAAGATTGCAATACTCAAGCATATCAACAAGCAACCAAGTCTTTCTAAATATCAACACTAAAGCAAGTTATCCTTAGCCCATTATGCTCAATCATTGATCCATTCATGAAACACACTCGCATATTAGCTATTCCCAATGCTCAAGTACGATCATAGTGCCCCTTAGTTGGTGCTTTATAAGAGAAGATGGAGACTCAAATAAAATAAATTGCATAAAGTAAATAGAAAGGCCCTTCGTAGAGGGAAGTAGGGATTTGTAGAGGTGCCAAAGCTCAAAGCGAAAAAGATAGAGATAAAACATTTTGGGTGGCATGTTTTTCCTGTCAACGAAAACGGTCGAGTAGTTCCCAATACTTTTCATGCTAGATATATCATAGGCGGATCCTAAACAGAAAATAAAGTTTATTCCTTTTTCCACCATACTTTCACATTCCACGGCTAGCCGTATCCACGGGTGCCGTCCATACCAACACTTTCCAAGGAATTTATTATTTGACAACATAAAGTAAATTCATTTTTCATTTCGGACTGGGCATCCCTAATACCTTTGCCATACTCTCGTGTAATGACAAGTGAATAAACACTCATCTTGAGAATAACACATCTAGCATGGAAAAATATCAGCCACCCCTACCGTTTCATGAGCGGTACGAGCACACAAAAAGGAAAATTATTTTGAAAATTAGAGATGGCACATCAAATTTGCTTAGAACGACATAGAAATACCACATATAGGTAGGTATAGTGGACTCATATGGCAAAACTGGGTTAAAGGGTTTTGGATGCACAAGTAGTATTCCTACTTAATACAAGTGAAGGCCAGCAAAAAGATTGAGAAGCATCCATCCAAGAAACGAAAAATCACATAAGTGGGCATTAAGCATAACTAACACCGAATAATGCACCACAAGTAGGATGTAATTTCATTGCATAACTATTGACTTTTGTGCTTGCATAGGGAATCGCAAACCTTGACACTAATATTCTTACTAAAGCATAATTACTCATCAACATGACTTACATATTATATCATCATATTGCAAAACTATTACAAAGAATCAAGTTTATTTTGTCCAATGATCGTCATGAAAGTTTTTATTATACCCCTCTTGAATATCTATCACTTTGGGACTAATTTCATATGTTGCTTTTGATAGCTCAAACAAATCTAAGTGAAGAACATGAGCATAAAATTCTCTTCTCTCAAAATAATATAAGTGAAGCATGAGAGAATTTCTTCAAAATTACTAACTCCCAAATAAATCTAATTGAAGCATGAGAGCATTTCTTCAAAAAATATTAAAGCACACCATGCTCAAAAAGATATAAGTGAAGCACTAGAGCAATTCCATAGCATAAAAAAATTTAAGTGAAGCATAAAGAGCAATTCTAACAAATCATAGCATTATTTTGGCTATCCCAAATAGGTGTGTCCAGCAAGGATAGATGACACAAACTAAAAATCAAGACAATCAAAGACTCATATAACACAAGACGCTCCAAGCAAAACTCATGATATGTGACGAATAAAAATATAGCTCCAAGTAAAATATCGATGGTCGTTAGAAGAAAGAGGGGATGCCACTCGGGGGCATCCCCAAGCTTAGTTGCTTGTTTCTCTTTGGATAATAGCTTGGGATGCCATGGGCCATGCCCAAGCTTAGGCTCTTCTTACTCCTTATTCCTTCATCCATCGTGATCTCACCCAAAACTCAAAAACTTCAATCACACAAAACTTAACAAAACCTTCGTGAGATCCGTTAGTATAAGAAAACCAATCTTTACTTTAAGTACTGTAGAAACCAATTCAAATTTTGTTATTGCATTATATCTACTGTATTCTAACTTTACCATGGCTTATACCCCCCGATACAAACCATAGATTCATCAAAAATAAGCACACAATGCAAAGAAAACAGAATCTGTCAAAAACAGAACAGTCTGTAAAGACGCGAATTGTTCTCATACTTATGTAACTCCAAAAATTCTGAAAAATTAGGAAAACATAGGAAATTCTTATATCAATCTTGTGTCAAAAATTCAGAATTTTTTGTCTCTTCTGTGATTTTATACAATTATTTTACTGGACGCAAAAGTTTCTGTTTTCCAACAAGATCAAATCAACTATCACCAAAGCTATCCCAAAGGATTTACTTGGCAGAAACACTAATTAAAACATAAAAAATACAATCATAACAGTGGCATAATTGTGCAAACACTCGAGAACAGAAAGAAAAAAAAGGCAAAAATTAATTTTATTCATTGGGTTGCCTCCCAACAGGCGCTATCGTTTTACGCCCCTAGCTAGGCATAAAGCATAGATTCAAGTATTGTCATCTTTGTTTCTAGATCCATAGGATGCCCTCATGATTGATTTGTATGGAGGCTTAATTCTTGTTCTAGGGAAGTGTTCCATACCCTTCCTTAGTGGAAATTGAAATTTAATATTGCCCTCTTTCATATCAATCACGACACCAATAGTACGTAAAAACGGTCTACCAAGTATAATTGGACAAGACGGATTGCAATCAATATCAAGAACAATAAAATCTATGGGCACATAATTCCTATTTGCAAAAATAAGAACATCATTAATTCTTCCCAAAGGCTTTTTAATAGTAGAATCCGCCAAGTGCAAGTTTAAAGAACACTCTTCATTATAGGTAAGACCAAGCACATCACATAAAGATTTCGGAATTGTGGAAACACTAGCACCCAAATCACATAAAGCAAAACACTCATAATTTTTGATCTTGACTTTGATGGTGGGTTCCCATTCATGATGTCATTTTCTAGGAATTGAGATCTCTAATTCCAACTTTTCTTCAAAAGCTTTCATCATAACATCAACAATATGTTTAGTAAAAGCTTTATTTTGTTCATAGGCATGGGGTGAATTTATCATGGATTGCAACAAAGAAATACAATCAATCAAAGAGCAACTATCATAATTAAAGTCTTTGTAATACAAAAGAGTGGGCAAATCACTAGTTAAAGTTTTGACCTCTCCAAACCCACTTTTATCAATTTTTTCATCTAGATTTTCACCCTCCGAATTATCGGGGCGCCTTCTAACTAAAGTTGACTCTTCTTCAGTCCCTTTATCATCAATTTTAATTTTACTAAACAAAGAATCAATAGAAGAAACACCAATCACTTTAAGATCTTCATCATTTTTATGAAAGCAATCACTAGAAAACGCTTTTTCTAACAATTCTCTTTTAGCTCTAAGCATAGCGGTTCTTTTCTTACTTTCATTCATAGAAACATATAAAGCTTTAATTGATTCTTCAACCTTAGGCACAAAAACTTTCAACTTGAGATTTTCTACATCATGAGAAATTATATCAATGCTTCTAGAGATACCATCAATCTTATTCAACTTTTCTTCTATCGTATTATTGAAAACCTTTTGAGCATTGATAAATTATTTAATGTTATTCTCAAGATCAGAGGTGTTCCTATTATTATTATAAGAAGGATTACCATAATTATTAGAGGAAATTCCCGGAAAAGGCCTAGGATTAAAATTACCTCAATAAGCATTATTATTAAAATTGTTTCGCGAGACAAAATTAACATCTATGGCATCACTATTTTGTTCAATCAAAGTAGACAAAGGCACATCATTGAGATCAATAGTAGCACTTTGATTAGCAACCAATTTCATAAGAGCATCAACTTTTTCACTCAAAGAATTTATTTCTTCAACCGAATTAACTTTTTTACTAGTAGGTGCTCTTTCGGTATGCCACTGTGAATAATTTGCCATAATATGATCAAGCAATTTAGTAGCTTCACCCAAAGTAATTTCCATAAAAGTACCACGCGCGGCGGAATCTAAAAGATTTCTGGAAACAAAATTCAAACCCGCATAAAATTTTGTATGATCATCCAAAGATTTAAACCATGTGTAGGACAATTTCTTAGCATCAATTTCATTCTTTCCCAAGATTGTGCAATGTGTTCATGCTTAAGTTGCTTAAAATTCATGATTTGAGTTCTAAGGGAAATAATTTTCGCGGGCAGAAAATACTTAGTAATGAAAGCATATTTGCATTTATCTCAAGAATTGATACTATTGTGAGGCAAAGAAGAAAACCAAATTTTTGCACGATCTCGCAAAGAAAACGGAAATAATTTCAACTTCACAATATCATTGTCCACATATTTTTTCTTTTGCATACCACATAATTCTACAAATTTGTTAAGATGGGACGCGACATCCTCATTAGGAGTACCAGAAAATTGATCTTTCATAACAAGATTCAACAAAGCGGCATTGATATCACAAGACTCCGCACTAGTGGTGGGAGGAGCAATCGGAGTGCTAATAAAATCATTATTATTGGTATTGAAAAAATCACACAACTTGGTGTTTTCTTGAGACATCGCAACAACGCAAACAAGAACGCACACAAAAACAGATCTGACGAGAAAACAGTGAATGAAAAAGAGGGCGAATAAATTGGCAAATTTTTGTGAAGCCGGGGAGATGAAAACGAGAGGCAAATGGCAAATAATGTAAATTGCAAGGAGATGAGATTTGTGATTAGGAACCTGATAGATGTTGATGGTGTCTCCCCGGCAACGGCGCCAGAAATCCTTTCTTGATGGCTCGTGTCCGCGTCAGTATTTTCCCCAAAGAGGAAGGGATGATGCAGCACAGCTATGGTAGGTATTTCCCACAGTGATGAGACCAAGGTTATCGAACCAGTAGGAGAACCACGCAACACTATGTAAATGGTACCTGCACACAAAGAACAAATACTTGCAACCCGACGCGTAAGAGGGGTTGTCAATCCCTCCCAGGTAAAAGATAGATAAATCTGTAGTAGATTGGATAAATAGATCTCGCGAAAACGCGAAATAAAATAAATAACAAAAAATTGCAGCAAGGTATTTTTGGGTTTTTGGAATAATAGATCTGAAAATAAAAGAGGCAAATAATAGATCGGAAAGCAAATATGATAAAGAATAGACCCGGGGGCCGTAGATTTCACTAGTGGCTTCTCTCGAGAAAAATAGCATACGGTGGGTAAACAAATTACTGTTGGGCAATTGATATAACTTCAAATAATTATGACGATATCCAGGCAATGATCATTATATAGGCATCACGTCCAAGATTAGTAGACCGACTCCTGCCTGCATCTACTACTATTACTCCACACATCGACCGCTATCCAGCATGCATCTAGTGTATTAAGTTCATGGAGAAATAGAGTAATGCAATAAGAATGATGACATGATGTAGACAAGATCTATTCATGTAGGAATAGACCCCATCTTGTTATCCTTATTAGCAACAATACATACGTGTCATGTCCCCTTCTGTCACTGGGATTGAGCACTGTAAGATCAAACCCATCACAAAGCACCTCTTCCCATGGCAAGAAAAATCGATCTAGTTGACCTAACTAAACCAAAGATTCGAAGAAGAAATACAAGGCTATAAGCAATCATGCATATAAGAGATCAAAACTCAAATAACTTTCATGGATAAAATAGATCTGATCGTAAACTCAAAGTTCATCGGATCCCAACAAACACACCGCAAAAAGAGTTACATCAAATGGATCTCCAAGAGATCATTGTATTGAGAATCAAAAGAGAGAGAGAGAGAGGAAGCCATCTAGTTACTAACTACGGACCCGTAGGTCTACAATGAACTACTCACGCATCATCGGAGAGGCACCAATGAGGATGATGAACCCCTCCGTGACGGTGTCTAGATTGGATCTAGTGGTTCTGGAACTTGCGGCGGCTGGAATTGTGTTTCGTCGACTCCCGTAGGGTTTTTTGATTTTCGGGGTATTTATAGAGCAAAGAGGCGGTGCGGGAGGCCACCGAGGTGGGCACAACCCACCAGGGCGCGCCTGGGCCCCCAGGCACGCCGAGGTGGGTTGTGTCCCCCTCGGGGCACCCCTCTGGTACTTCTTCGGCCCAAGTTGTTCCTTCTGGTCCATAAAAAATCTCCAAAAAGTTTCGCTGCGTTTGGACTCCGTTTGGTATTGATTTTCTGCGAAGTAAAAAACAAGGAAAAAACAGGAACTGGCACTGGGCACTATGTCAATAGGTTAGTCCCATAAAATGATATAAAGTTCCTATAAAATGATTGTAAAACTTCCAAGAATGATAATATAACAACATGGAACAAGCAAAAATTATAGATACGTTGGAGACGTATCAGTGGCATTTTGTTTGCTTTGGTTAGTGTCGTGGTTTTGTCACGGCAGATGCCCTTATGAAAGGACTTAGGTGCGAGGCCATACCTACGGTGATTAGCTTGAAGGGGTTGAACGGGACGAGAGACACGAGTTTACCCAGGTTCGGCCCCTCACGATCGAGGTAAAAGCCCACGTCCTGCTTGAGTATCGATTACAAGGGAGCGGATTTGCTTAACCTAGCTATCGATTGATTGTAACTTAGGTTTACCCGCCACAGGGACTCGCCTTTATATACACATGTCGAGGCCCTGGGTTTACAAGAGTCCGAGTCGGGTCATACTCCGTGACCGACCCTGGTTCTAAGTTGCCTTGCCTTGCTAGGCAAGTCGCCATCGGGCGGCTTACACTTCTGGGTCACACACCGTCTTCTGGCCTTGGGCCTCCGTCCGGCTCACCAGGTAAGTCGCCTCCCTAGCTTCATATCTTGGCCTCTTGGGCCTGTCTAAGGCCTTATCTTTAAACCGCCAACATCTTAACCCGGCCCTCCTAGGGCGGGTTATACTGTGGGGTTTTGTCCCCAACATTAGGCCCCAGATTGATTTGAACTTGTTCATGTCAATCTTCAATTCCTCTGGTTGGCGAGTCTTCTTTGATTCTTCTTAGCTCTTGAACCTTGAATAGATCTTTATAACCCCCCATAAGAAAAGACGACGTCATGTTAATAAATTCAGAAAAAACCTCATGATGTCACAACAGATCTTTCGCATTAATCAGCCATTCCGAGAATCGAGGCGCCCTTATTGTTATAGCAGTGATGATGCCTCCTCGATTATCAGCCCTGCCGTTTCACTATTCCACTTTTCCCTTATAAATAGGCACGGGGGGCTGCCCCTTTTCACTTTTACCCCCATCGCCTCCACCTCTTCTTCTTCCTCACAACAACCACGGCGACCGGAGTTCTGTTGCCCCAGCCGAACTTCGCCAGCTGCTCCGTCGAGGCCACTGCATCAACCTGTTGTGACCTGAGCGCAGCGGCGCGCGTCCTCTCTCCTTCAACACCGTCTGGTATCATCCTTTTCCTCCCTCAAGTCCACATTAGCTCATCCGAGTTCATAGAGTTCATCTAGGTTTTTCTTGTTCTTCTGGCTAGAACTGGTATTTCAACCCCAAAACATGGTAGGAGTAGTGCGGTAACAGTTTAGCCTTCATCTGGTATCTTAGGTAGATTGCTTCCTCTTCAGAATCTACACATGACTTGCCAGCCTTTCCGCCACTGTCTTTTTTAGGTCTAGCAATTATTTTCCTTTTTGCGTTGTTCATAGATCCGTAAATATAGCTGAGAACTGCGAAACCTGTTTGCCCCATACTTAGCAGAATTCAGTAATCTCGAATCCATAAATAATTGACCCGCCTTTCACTTTTCAGGCGGCTTCATAATGAACTGCTTATTTCAATTAACCCGCCAACATGCTGCCGGCTTATAGTTTCATAACTTAACCCACCATATTCTCATAACCTGATAGTTACTTCACTCCATGGCTAGGGCGGCTTATGATTTCTTAATGGCTCACCGCAATGTGTAGTCTTTTAACCGTAGCTAGCTCATTATTGCTAAAATATCATGTAATCACTTGGGCGGCTTACCATTACAATTTTAACCCGCCATACCTTTATTCCTTGGCCGCAACTTTTTGACCCGGCCAACCATGACTAAGACTCCCACTTCTTGCGACTGGGTAGCTTCCAGAGTCTCCAAACTCACACTAAATGAGTATGTGGATATGGGGGTTTTGCCAGCTAAAGAGGTTATTCACTGGCAGGTTCCCGGTCCTGAAACTACTCCTCAACCCAGAGAGGGTGAAGTTGTTATTTTTTCGGATCACCTCCTCCGTGGCTTTTCACCTCCCGGGTCAAAGTTCTTCCGGGACGCCTTGCATTTTTACAATGTTCATCCCCAAGACATCGGACCCAATTCCGTCTCCAATCTATGTCACTTTCAAGTATTCTTTGAAGTGTACCTTCAAGAGGAGCCCACTGTTGACCTTTTCAAGGATTTCTTTCATATCAACCGCCAAACTGAAATGACTGATGGGCCCAGTTTCGGACTTGGAGGAGTTTCCATCCAAAGGTAGAGAGATGTAACCTTCCCCTCAACTGCACTGCCCAGCCACCCCAAGGGCTGGAACTATACCTAGTTTTATTGCAGAGATAATTCTCCAGCTGGAGAAAATCCCTTGCCGGGTTATCACCCCTACCGGCTCAGCACCAACAGCGAGCTTTCGGGTCAGTTGACTGCCGCAGAATGCACCCAGTATGCCTGCACATTTTCAAAGATAAGGGCTTTAATAGCCAACGGCTTAACTGGAGTTGATCTAACCCACTGCTGGGTCGCATGGAGGATTTTACCACTGAGCCGACGCAAAGGGTTAATGTGCCAATACACTGGTGATACGAAGGACCCACAGCATTACAATCAAACACGCTTGACTGATAAAGAGATCAATGACACAGTTAAGACGCTGCTTGGGGAATCTCTAGAAAACTGCAGTAAAGTGGGACTGAATCCTTTCTGCACTCTTAACCCGGCTCCTCCTGTAAGTGTTTTGAATGAATCTTCATCTCGTTTATCTATCTCCTGTACTTCATATCATTTAAATTATTGCTCATGTATGTATATAGGCTGACTCTTCTTTCTGGAAGAAGAAGCTAACAGCCGCCCCGCCCACAAATAAGACTAAAGCAGCGAAGTCTCGTGGCACGGGTCACCGTAACAATCAAACTGTACAAGAGCTTCTTGAGCTAGATGAGTCGAAGGTAGAACTTGACTCCCTTGGTCTTCTTTTTATGCAACTTATTGATGCTGATTCCTCTCAGGAAGAAGTGGAAACAAGCCAGGCCAACATAGAAGAGGTAATTCCCATCTCCTCCGACTCAGAACCTTTGCCAAGAAAGAAAACATGGCGGGTCATCCAAAAAGTAAGATTTTCTCACCCTCTTTCTCATTTGGACCCCAACTTTCTTTTGAAGAAGCAGCAGCATGAGTCAAGGTGTCACACCCGGGGCTGCAGTACTGAAGATCTCATGGCCGGCTTATCCAACACGCCGGCTCCCCGGAAGCGTTGAAATGATGTGCCTCATAGCCCGCCTTAATCCCTTCCCCAAGCCGGTCTAATGCGTCAACCTCTTAATCATTCTGACTCAAACTACCAGGGAACGCCTCCATCATCTGGCGACTCAACTGGAACACAGCTTCCCACTTTCTTTTTTACCCATTGGTAAGTGTTTTCATTTGTTGATAAAAACTTGTTGTCACATACTCATAAGCCTGTATACTCTTGTCAGAGGGCCAAGGCCAAGACTGGCAAAAAGCAAAAGGTGGGCGGCTCTTCCAAGGCTCCCGAAGCTTCTGAGCCGGAAAAGCAGACACTGGAGACCTCTGAGGGCCCAATCCAAAACCCTGAAGACCCTGCCAGCCAGCAAAATGACCCACCTCCACAAACTAAGGCAGCACCTTCTGAGGCCATGGATACTGACGCTAACCCGACAGACATCCATGACCCGCCAAGTCCAACTCTTACCAAGCCAGTTGAAGAAATTCCTCCTGAGAAGAACTTTGATGATATTACTATCACTGAGACGGCTTATACAGTGGCAGGAGCCTCCACTGTGCTAGCCAAGCACTCGGCTAAAGAAGAAGTACCTTCACTGGAAAAGGGCAAAGCCAAACTGGATCTGGAAAGTTATTCCTCATTCAGCGCAGGCGAGTTGTACGCGGGCTACTAAAACCACCTTCACACCAGCCGGGACCTGGAGGCCGGCTTAATCAACTTGATGAAGCAGAAATATGAGGTATGAATATATTGAACTCCTCTTTAGCCTTGAGTATATATGTCCATACTAGCCCCCAAGTCTTAAGTATAGAAATATTCTTAAGTATGCTTGAGACTTGTGAAAATTTCCAAAGTGTAGCCCCCAAAGACCGGCTTATCTTGATAAGATGAGCCGGGTCTTTACAATCATTTGTGAGAACCAAATATGTAGCCCCCAAGGGTCGGCTAACTTGATAAGATGAGCTGGGTCTTACAATCACTTGTGAGAACCAAATATGTAGCCCCCAAGGGCCGGCTTATCTTGAGCCGGGTCATAATATAAATTGAAATGACCTACATTAGCCCCCAAGTGCCAAGTATATTGCTTGCAATGTACTTGGGACTTAAATACCATTGCTGAATATGAACTTAACCATCTTAACATTGCTTGTCACCCTTGGCAGGAAGCTTTGAATTTGGGCGAGTCAAACATCGCCGAGTTGAAGAAAAATCTGGAGACGCAGCAAAGTGGACGTGACAAGGTTGCTTTAAGCCTAAAATCATCCTTGGAAAATATGGAGAAGATCAAGGCCAAATTTGATGAAGAAAGAGCCACCTTGGAAATCGAGAAGGCTAATCTTCTAAAGAGAGCAGAAGATGCTGAGGCTCACCTTAAACCGGTGACTGAAGAATTATCCGGCTTAAAACAACATATCTCTCAAATGACAGCCGCCATCTTCGGTAAGTAAAACATATATTTATCTGCATTGACCCGCCTGGCGACTTGTAAAATGATTGTTAACCCGCCTGGCGACTCATGTTTGAAATTGCTTAACAGGTGCTAGGAGTGCTAGGCTTGGACAGAATGCTATGATGAAGCTGAAGGCCATGTACTCTTTGACGGAGCAACTATACGCTGGCACCCTTCAAACGCTCGTGGACATATCAAATGGCAAGAAGCCTCCAACACTTATGAAAACTGTGCTGGATCACCTATCCACGGCGCCGGCGCAGATTGAAGAGGTGAAGCTGTCAGCCGCCCACATAGGAGCCATCGTTGCTTTAAGCCGGGCAAAGGCATGGCAACCAGAGTTAGACCCAACAGAGATGGCTAGCGGGTGTCCAGAATTTACCGACGACGGGTCTGTTTTCAAAGAAGCCGATTTTGCCAAATGCGTTAAAGAGATGAGGCCTCTTGCATGTCAACTTGCACAAGAAGCAGATTTGTCCAAGTATCAGGCGGGTTATGACAGCAACAATGTTCGCTTGAAGCCGCTGACGCATGAAAATGTGGACTTAACCCCTCCAAGGCGTAAGCATATCTTCGCTCCTGATATTGACCCTTCTCTTATTCTTAACGATGAGGCGACCTTTGAGGCGTTAACTGGCATCGACTAGACGTCGGGTGATCTCCAGATGGCAGACGATGAAGAGCCGGCACGGGATGACCCGGAGGCCTCTACCTCAAGGTGCCATGATGATAGTAACCTGGCGGGGTCTAACTCGGATGGCACAGAGGCCGGCTTAGAGGGGTGACTCAGCTCTTGAAAAAATTTGAGAAATTTTTGGGCTTTGTTGCAGCCATGTAATAGCCTAGTTAAAACTTTATCTGCCTTGTCGTGCCTTTGAGCGTGTTATGCCAACTATGCTTCAGCGACTTAATCTTTTTTGATCTTGCCTTATATATGCACATTTGGTCTTTCAACCTTGCCGAAATTTCTTGAATGCTTGATATATAATCTGTAAAATATCCATCAGTGTCTTATACTGGCGACTTATAATCACAATCCAGGGTGAGTTAAATAACCCAACAATCCAGGGCGACTTATAGTCATATCCAGTCTTTGAAAAGATCACTTTGGTGGCTTATAGCCTCAATAAGCCCAATGTAGAGCAATATAACGTGGATCTATATGACCCGGCAACTCCTCATCTATAAAAAACTTCTGCAAAACAGAAATATAGAGTATGTATAACTCAAATATTTGTTAAGCCGACTTGTAAGGCACGACCAAAACAGATTGGTTTTTGAAAAAAATCAATTTTTTGCTTCAAAGAAGCTTGGCATGAAAGCCTGTCATCCCGTAAGCCGGCTCTCACGTCACATAAATCCGTCGTTTAAACCTTAACTAGTTCAGGGTCTTATTGAAAAGATTGACTGTTAAGAGTATGAACGGGCCACATAGCGGAGAGTTCAAACAGGTGAATTTATCCTAGCTCTCTGTAAGCCGGCTCTCAGATGACATAAGCCGCCGTTTTAACCTTGACGAGTTCAGGGTCTTTATTTAAAGATTGACTGTCAGGAGTACGGCGGGTCACCTAGCGGAGTAGCAAGTTGCAAACAGGCAGGTTTAACCCAGTTATGGCATGAAAGCCGGTCAAGTGGGTAGGAAAGCTATACTCATTGAGTAGGTAGCTCCCAAGCAACCTATGTCATGAAAGCCGATCAAGAGGGTAAGAATAGCTATGCTCATTGACCAGGAAGCCCCCAAGGGACCTATAATATGGCATGGAAGCCAATCAAGAGGGTAAGAATAGGTATGCTCATTGAGCAGGAAGCGCCAAGTGACCTATAATCTGGCATGGAAGCCGATCAAGAGGGTAAGAATAGCTATGCTCATTGAGCAGGAAGCCCCCAAATGACCTTATGATCAACCAATAAAGACTCATGCACAGAACATGTGAGATGAAACGACAGAGTCCTCGAATTTTTTTTGGGGGTGCCAGCTTTATTAAATTGACTATGAAAAGATATGTACATCAATGAAGGTATATACAATGATGAGAGTCAATGACTCAAGTGTAATAAGGCCGAAGGTGAGCGATGTTCCACGGCCTGTTGGTCTCTTGCTCAGAAGTATGCGATTTCTTGCGCTCACGTATATCAATGAGATAATATGAGCCATTGTTGAGATCCTTGCTAACCACAAAAGGTCCTTCCCAAGGCGGGGACAGCTTATGCATGCCTGTCTGATCTTGAATCAGTCGGAGCACTAAGTCACCCTCTTGAAACGCCCGAGTTTTGACTCTGCGGCTATGATAGAGACACAGGTCTTGTTGATAAATCACCGATCGGGCTGCTGCAAGATCACGTTCTTCATCCAAAGCATCAATGCATTCTGACGCGCCGTCTCATTATCAGCTTCAACGTAAGCCGCCACCCTGGGCAAGTCATGACGGATATCGCTGGGGAGAACCGCCTCTGCGCCATAAACCATGAAGAAAGGCGTATAGCCTGTTGATCTGTTGGGGGTGGTTCTGATACTCCAAAGGACTGAAGGAAGCTCTTCAACCCAACAACCCGGCCTTCGCTCCAAAGGAACCATAAGCCGGGGCTTAATGCCTCTAAAATTTCTTGGTTAGCCCGTTATGCTTGACCATTAGACTGTGGATGAGCCACTGAAGAAACATCAAGGTGGATATGCTCTCTTTGACAGAACTCTTTCATAGCAGCCTTAGACAGATTAGTGCCATTATCAATGATGATACTATGGGGATAACCAAAGTGGAAGATCAGCTGAACTGCAGTCGCCGCGTCACAATTGCTAACTGGCTCCTAATACGTCTCCAACGTATATATAATTTTTGCTTGTTCCATGCTGTTATATTATCATTCTTGGATGTTTTACAATAATTTTATAGCAACTTTATTTCATTTTTCCGGACTAACCTATTGACATAGTGCCCAGTGCCAGTTGCTGTTTTTTGCTTGTTTTTTACTTCGCAGAATATCAGTACCAAACGGAGTCCAAACGCAGCGAAAATTCTTGGAGAATTTTGATGGACCAGAATCAACAACATGGGCAAAAGAAGTACCAGAGGGGTGCCCCGAGGGGGGCACAACCCGCCTGGGTGCACCCAGGCGGGTTGTGCCCATCTCGGTGGCCTGCCGCACCGCCTCTTCGCCCTATAAATTCCCAAATATTCCAAAACCCCCGAGAATAACCCTGGATCAGAAGTTCCGCCGCCGCAAGCCTCTGTAGCCACGAAAAACCAATCTAGACCCTGTTCCGGCACCCTGTCGGAGGGGGGAAATCATCATCGGTGGCCATCTTCATCATCCCGGCGGCCACCATGATGAGGAGGGAGTAGTCCACCCTCGGGGCTGAGGGTTTGTACCAGTAGCTATGTGTTTAATCTCTCTCTCTCTCGTGTTCTTGAGATGGCACGATCTTGATGTATCGCGGGCTTTGTTAATATAGTTGGATCATATGGTGTTTCTCCCTCTCTATCTTGTTGTGATGAATTGAGTTTTCCCTTTGGGATTTCGTTCTTATCGGATTGAATACTTTTATGGATTTGAGAGCACTTGATATATGTCTTGCATATGAATACCCGTGGTGAAAAACGGGGTATTATATTGATTCACTTGATATATGTTTTGGCACTCAACTCGTGGATTCCCGAGGTGATATTGGGTTAATCTATGTATAGGGGTTGATGCATGTTTTCATCCTTATTTCTCCGGCAGAAATCTTGGGGCACTCTTTGAGGTTCTTTTTGTTGGATTGAGTATTATGAATCTGAATTTGCTTTGGTGTTATTCTAGTACAAACTCTTGATAGATCGATCGGAAATAATAACTTGGTGTTATTTTAGTACGAACTCTTGATAGATCGATTGGAAAGAATAACTTGGTGTTATTTTAGTATGAACTCTAGATAGGAACTTTGGAGTGATTCTTCATCGCACGTTGAGGGATGATTATATGATCCAACTAGATTAGCATTGTTGAGAGATTGCACTAGCGAAAGTACGGACCCTAGGCCTCAATTTCAAGCATTGCAATACCGTTTGTGCTCCGTTTTATCAATTGCTACCTTGCTGTTTTTTAGTGTTCTTATTACAAAAATCAATATCTACTATCATTACTACACTTGTATCACCATCTCTTCGCCGAACTAGTGCACCTATACAAATTACCATTGTATTTGGTGTGTTGGGTACACAAGAGACTCTTTGTTATTTGGTTGCAGGGTTGTTTGAGAGAGACCATCTTCATCCTACGCCTCCCATGGATTCATAAACCTTAGGTCATCCACTTGAGGGAAAATTGCTACTGTCCTACAAAACTCTGCGCTTGGAGGCCCTACACGAGTCTACAAGAATAGAGTTGCGTAGTAGACATCAGCTCTGCCTCAACCCACTTTGTAAACTTGTCAACTGCCACCAGAAGGTGGGTCTTTTTATACTTAGACCTCTTGAACGGTCCAACCATATCAAGCCCCCAAACCGCAAACGACTAAGTTATTGGGATCATCCGCAATTCCTGAGCCGGCACATGAGCTTGTCTGGAGAATTTCTGACACCCATCACACTTGCTAACAATATCCTCTGCATCAGCATGAGCCGTTAACCAGTAAAACCCATGACAAAAAGCTTTAGCCACCAAAGATTTTGAGCTGGCATGATGACCACAATCGCCTTCATGAATCTCTCGTAAAATTTCACGGCCTTCTTCAGGAGAAACACAACGTTGGAACATGCCTGTCACACTGCATCGGTGTAACTCGCCGTTGATAATAGTCATAGACTTAGACCTCCTGATGATCTGCCCTGCTAAAGTTTCATCCTCGGGTAACTCGCCCCGAGTCATATAAGCCAGATAAGGCAACGTCCAGTCAGGAATAGCGTGAAGAGCCGCCACCAACTGCGCCTCTGGGTCAGGGATAGCAAGGTCTTCTTCAGACGGTAACTTGACCGAAGGATTGTGTAACACATCGAGGAATATATTAGGGGGCACCGGCTTACGTTGAGACCCTAGCCGGGAGAATGCATCAGCCGCCTCATTTTTTCGCCGATCAAGGTGATCCACCTGATAGCCTTTAAAGTGACCAGCAATATTATCAACCGCCCGGTGATAAGCCGCCATGAGCGGATCTTTAGAGTCCCACTTGCTTGAGACTTGCTGGGCAACAAGATCTGAGTCGCCCAGGCACCTGACCCGGCATAAATTCATTTCCTTAGCCATACGAAGGACATGGAGCAAAGCTTCATACTCAGGTGTATTGTTAGTACAAGGAAACATTAATCTTAAAACATAATAGAATTTGTCACCTCGTGGGGAAGTCAAAATAACTCCAGCCCCCGAGCCCTCCAACTACCTGGACCCATCAAAGTGGATTGTCCAATATGTGTTGTCAGGCTTCTCCTCAGGTGTCTGCAACTCTGTCCAATCATTTATGAAATCCACCAAAGCTTGAGACTTGATGGCTGTTCTTGGCACATACTTAAAATTATGAGGTCCAAGTTCAATTGCCCACTTAGCAACCCGGCCCGTGGCTTCTCTGTTTTGAAAAATATCACCTAAAGGAGCAGAGCTGACCACAGTAATAGGATGACCAAGAAAATAATGCTTCAGCTTGCGACTCAGCATGAACATCCCAAACACCGGTTTCTGCCAATGTGGACAACGTTGCTTGGACTCAGTCAATACCTCACTGACATAATAAGTCGGCCGCTGAACCAGGTACTCCTTACCCGCCTCCTTGCACTCCACAACAACTGCTACGCTGACTGCCTTATTATTAGCCGCAACGTACATGAGCAAAGGATCTTTTTCAATGGGAGCGGCAAGGATGGGCGGCTCAGCTAACTGTTTCTTGAGCGCCTCAAACACCTCATTGGTCGCATCACTCCAGACAAAGTGGTCTATCTTTTTCATCATCTGATATAAAGGAAGTGCCTTCTCTCCCAGGCGACTTATGAACCAGCTTAAAGTCACAATGCGACCCGCCAAACGCTGGACGTCATTGATACACGCCGGCTTAGAAAGCGAAGTGATAGCCTTTATCTTCTCTGGCTTAGCTTCAATGCCCCATTCTAAGACTAGAAACCCCAACAGTTTACCTGCAGGCACACCAAAGACACGCTTGGCCGGGTTAAGCATCATTTGGTAGACTTGGAGATTGTCAAAAGTTTCTTTCAGATCATCCAGGAGAGTCTCCTTCTTCCTAGACTTAACCACAATATCATCCACATAAGCATGAACGTTGCGCCCATTCTGACTGTGAAAATAATTCTGAATACCGCGCTGATAAGTCGCTTGAGCATTCTTGAGCCCAAAAGGCATAGAAACATAGCAAAAAGCTCCAAAAGGTGTGATGAAAGCCGTCTTCTCTTGGTCTTTAACTGCCATCTTGATCTGATGATAACTAGAATAAGCATCCAGGATGCATAAACTCTCATAACCCGCTGTTGCTTCAATGATCTGGTCGATACGGGGGAGAGTAAACGGATCAGCTGGACAAGCTTTGTTGAGATATTTGTAGTCAACACACATACACCGTGTGCCGTTCTTCTTGAGTACAAGCACAGAGTTAGCCAACCACTCCGGGTGAAAAACTTCCATGATAAACCCAGCCGCTAAGAGCCGGGCTACCTCTTCTCCAATAGCCTTATGTCGCTCTTCATTGAAACCACGGAGGAACTGTTTGACCGGCTTAAACTTAGGATCCACATTAAGAGTGTGCTCAGTGAAATCTCTTGGTACACCCGGCATGTCAGAAGGTTTCCATGCAAAGATGTCCCGATTCTCACGGATGAACTCGATGAGCGCGCTTTCCTATTTAGGATCCATATTAGCCCCCATAGTGAACTGCTTAGATGAGTCGCCAGGGACAAAATCAACTTGCTTGTTATCATCAGCCGACTTAAATTTCAACAAAGGGTCCTGCTCAGTAGTGGGATTATTCAGAGGGGTCATATTAGCCGGGTCAACATTATCCTTGTAAAACTTTAGCTCCTCAGTAGCACAAGCTGACTCTGCATAAGCTGCGTCTCCTTCCTCACATTCCAAGGCGACTTTCCGATCACCATGGACCGTAATTGTGCCCTTTCGCCCTGGCACCTTGAGCTATAAATAGACATAGCAAAGGCGAGCCATGAACTTAGCATAAGCCGGCCGTCTGAATAAAGCATGATACGGACTCTTGATTTTGACCACTTCGAACCACAGTGTCTCTGCTCTGTAATCATAGTCATCACCAAAGGCTGCTTACAGGGCAATTTTTCCGACAGGATACGCCGACTTACCAGGCACCACACCATGGAAGACTGTGGAAGACGGCTTAGGATCCTTGTTAGTTAAATTCATCTGACGAATAGTGTCATGGTACAAGATGTTGATACTGCTGCCACCGTCCATAAGCACCTTAGTGAATTTATAACCACCAACTTGAGGGGCCACCACAAGGGCTAAGTGACCCGGGTTATCAACCCGCGGTGGGTGATCCGCCCTGCTCCACGATATCGTGTGCTCAGACCATCTCAAATACTGCGGAACAGCCGGCTCTACTGTATGAACCACCCGTTTATGAACTTTCTGATCTCGCTTGCAAAGACTTGTGGTGAAAACATGGTATTGGCCACCATTGAGCTGCTTTTGATTACTCTGATATCCTAACTAATTACCTTGTTGCTGGTTACCCTGACCAGACTGTTGGTTATGACCACCCTGGTTACCTTGACCTTGATAGCCAGAATTTGAGCCGCTGCCACCAAAGCCGGACCCCTGCGAACCGGATCCTGACCCACCGGGCGGCCCATTATTATTGCCATGGTTCTGACTGAGGCTGTAATTCCTGAACTCTCGCATAACCCAACAATCCTTCCAAGCATGAGTGGATGGCCTGTTGGGAAGACTGTGCTTCGGGCACGGGTCATGAAGCGCCACCTCAAGATTAAAAGGCTTTGCACTACCAAAGGGCGGCTTACCATTAGCGTTGCAGCGCTGGTTCTTGTACCCAGAGTTGGTGGTAGCTACTAGATCTGACCCGCCGTCGGGGTGTCTACGCTTACCACCGTTGCTCTGGTTGTTGCCATTATGCCCTGCCATATTCTGTTGTTGACCCTTACCATTGCCATTCTTCTTGCCCTTGTTGGATTTTTCATCATCAGATCCAGGGTCTTTTGTGTTATCAGAGTCTACACACTTAATGAGAGCCGCCATGAGTTCTCCCATGTCATTGCAACAACGCTTAAGCCGCGCGAGCTTCTGCTTAAGGGGGACAAAGTGACAGTTCTTTTTTAAGATCAGAACCGCCTGACCCGCCACAATGTTATCTGACGAGTGAATAATAGCAGAGACCCACCGGAGCCAATGATGGGTCGACTCATCCTCACGCTGCATGTAGTGATCTAGGTCAACAATCATCAGAGGCTGCTTGCACATCCCTTGGAAGTTTTTGATGAAACACGCTTTCAACTCTGCCCATGAGCTGATGGAATTAGGAGGTGATCCATTTAACCATGTGCGAGCTGGCCCATCCAACATCATAGTAAAGTATTTGGCACAGACCGCATCATTGACATCCAACATCTCCATGGCTAACCCATAACTCTCAATCCAGCCCTCCGGAGGGAGACTAGCTGTATAATTAGGCACTTTGTGAGGACCCTTGAAATCCTTAGGCAGACATTCGTTACGCAAAGCCGGTACTAAACACGGCACTCCAACCACCCTGGAAATCGTCCAAGCTCCTACTGAGGCTGAAGGGGTCACCGGAGGCTGCTGATAAGCCCCCTGTTGGGCCGCCGCTGCCACCTCACGACGAGCTCTAGCTTCATCCACAATCGCCTGAGCATTGACCAGTAGGTTATCATCATGGGGCGGGTTACGACGCCGCTCGCTACTGGAAACTGCAGGCAACTCAACACGCCGACCGTAACTTCAAATTGGGCGAGGGGTCGAGTGGAGACGATAACGGCTGTATGAATAAGCCGCCTGCTGTGCAACGGCCGTCTGAAGGAGCTCAACTGCGTTCCGACTTTCCACTGCAACTGGTGACTCACCGTCGATTGGAATAGCCGCCAGCCGGGTCGCTGCCGCTAACATGTTATCCACCGGGTTAGAAAAGTGCCCTGGCGGTGGCATCAAAAAATGTTGAGGCGGGTGTTTGACTGGGGGGTGGGTTAGGTGCCCGCTCCTCCCTCCATGCCGGCTCAGGCTGGCGAAGTTGAGCCGCCGCCCGACTTCCAGGCACATCCGGGTTTAATTCGGGATTCACCCGGGCGTCCGGAGTACTTGGACCCGTTCCAGGAGTGTTAAACAAATGCCTTGGGTCAAACGATGGTGGCAGGCGACTCTGATACCTTCTCTGGAATAATGCATTGGATGCATCATGATTCAGACTCAGACGCCAGGCTTCTGCCTTCACACATTCCGCCTTCATGTCAACCTGAGCCCTCAGCGCAGCCTTCTGGATGTTCTCAGCTGTGATATCCTCTTGGGCTTTAGTTATCTCATCTCGAACCTTTGCAATCTATGCATTGCTTTCCGCCTAATTCGCTGCAGTAACCTCTGTCGCTAGCAAAGTTGTCAAAGTGCCCAAGAGATCTGACAAAACTTGAGCCGACAGCCTATTTGACCAGCAGCGCCCGCTGCCGCAGCAGTAGTTGATCCAGACATCATAGCTGCACTTGTTGATGAATTTAGAGCCGGCCCTGTGCCAGCCATGAAAATAACAGCCCTACACGGCGGCTCATAGGGGTCCGGAATACTGTTGCCATCGGAATAGCCCCCAAGCCCGCCGTCTTGAAGCTGGTAAATCGACTCCGTCTCTCTGGTCGAGGACTCATCACTTGCGTAGATGAGAGTCTCTCCTCCAGATACAGAATCCTCCGCAAGATCCGTGCCATGCACGAAACCGACGAAAACACGCTTCTGGCCGGGTTGAACCCAGGCGGGTTGCATGCGCCGAGTCGACTCGATGAGGTCGGTGGAGGTGTCCGGCTCAGGCTCAGATCCGCCAATCTTTCCAATGAAGACATGAATTCCGCCGAAGGGGACCCGGCACCTGTACTCGATTGAGTCGGCCTCGGGGCCCCAGCCGGCGTCGTCGATGTAGAGCTTGCCGCAGCGACTCTTGGTCATCCTGCCAACGGCGTATCCTTCGATCCCTGGGAAAGGGCCCTTCAAGAACTCGAAACCACCGTGCGCTGGCCCCACGGTGGGCACCAACTGTCGTGGTTTTGTCACGGCAGATGCCCATATGAAAGGACTTAGGTGCGAAGCCATAGCTACGGTGATTAGCTTGAAGGGGTTGACTGGGACGAGAGACATGAGTTTACCCAGGTTCGGCCTCTAACGATCGAGGTAAAAGCCTACGTCCTACTTTGTGCTATATTGCTTGAGTATCGATAACAAGGGAGAGGATTCGCTTAACCTAGCTATCGATTGATGGTAACTTAGGTTTGCCCGCCGCAGGGACTCGCCTTTATATACACAGGTCGAGGCCCTGGGCTTATAAGAGTCCGTGTCGGGTCATACTCCGTGACCGACCCTGGTTCTAAGTCGCCTTGCCTTGCTAGGCAAGTCGCCATCAGGCGACTTACACTTCTGGGTCACGCACCGTCTTCTGGCCTTGGGCCTCCGTCCGGCTTACCACATAAGTCGCCTCCCTGGCTTCATATCTTGGCCTCTTGGGCCTGTCTAAGACCTTATCTTTAAACCGCCAACATCTTAATCCGGCCCTCCTAGGGCGGGTTATACCATGGGGTTATATCCCCAACAGTTAGTGATAATTTTTTTCAGAGTTTCATTCAAAGCGGTTCTATTATCGTAGCTTGTTCAGTTAAAGTTACTGGGTGCTCCACTATTATTATAATATGGTAGTCTAGGAGCAAACCCATTATTTTTCTAATTTGGATTATAGCTATGAGCAATGAATTTAACATCACTAACACATTTTTTGGTAACTGCATTAATGTTTACCTCTTTACCTTTCATAGCATCGATTAGTTCATTGAGTTTTGAGGTCAGCTCTGTGTTCTTGTCCTCGGAGATAGCATTAACCCTTTTGGTGGTAGACTTTTCTACAAGCCACTGGGCATGGTTCTCTTGCATATCGTCTAGCAGTTCTTGGCTCCACTAATAGGTCTCCCCATAATAGTTCCTCCTACAGCAATGTCAAACATAGTTTTTGACATGGAAGTTACAACATTATAAAACATATGAATAATTAACCATTCTTCCATCATGTGATTAGGAACATTACTTACAGCCTCGTTCATCCGATTCCATGCAAGTGCTAGTGGCTCAAGTTCTTCCTGCTTAAAACTTGTTATTTGTGAACACATTTTCATTTTTTTGTAGGGGGGCAAAACTTGGATAAAAACTTGCTACATCATTCAACCCATGATGTTATACTACCTCTTGGCAAAGATATAAGCCATTATTTAGCTCTTCCTTTCAAGGAGAAAGGAAATAGATGCAACTTCAAAGCATCAGGTTCATAGTCCTTAATGCATGTTGATGACCCACAAGTATAGGGGATCAATCGTAGTCCATTCGATAAGTAAGAGTGTCGAGCCCAACGAGGAGCAGAAGGAAATGACAAGCGGTTTTCAGCAAGGTATTTTCTGCAAGCACTGTAATTATCGGTAACAGATAGTTTGGTGACAAGATAATTCGTAACGGGTAACAAGTAACAAGTGTAACGAAGGTGCAGCAAGGTGGCCCAATCCTTTTTGTAGCAAAGGATAATCCTGGATGAACTCTTATATAAAGCAAAGCGCTCCCGAGGACACATGGGAATTATTGTCATGTTAGTTTTCATCATGCTCATATGATTCGCATTTGTTACTTTGATAATTTGATATGTGGGTGGACCGGTGCTTTGGTGCTATCCTTACTTGGACAAGCCTCCCACTTATGATTAACCCCTCTCACAAGCATCCGCAACTACTAAAGAAGAATTAAGATAAATCTAACCATAGCATGAAACATGTGGATCCAAATCAGCCCCTTACGAAGCAACACATAAACTAGGGTTTAAGCTTATGTCACTCTAGCAACTCATCATCTAATTATTACTTCCCAATGCCTTCCCCTAGGCCCAAATAATGGTGAAGTGTCATGTAGTCGATGTTCACATAACACCACTAGAGGAAAGACAACATACATCTCATCAAAATATCGAACGAATACCAAATTCGCATGATTACTTATAACAAGACTCCTCCCATGTCCTCAGGAACAAACATAACTACTCACAAAGCATGCTCATGTTCAAGATCAGAGGGTTAATAAATATCATTAAGGATCTGCACTTATGATCTTCCACCAAATAAATCAACTAGCATCAACTACAGGGAGTAATCAACACTACTAGCAACCCACAGGTACCAATCTGAGGTTCTGAGGCAAAGATTGAATACAAGAGATGAACTAGGGTTTGAGAGGAGATGGTGCTGGTGAAGATGTTGATGAAGATTAACCCTCTAATAACCCACAAGTATAGGGGATCGTTTGTTGCCTTTTTCGATAAATAAGAGTGTCGAACCCAACGAGGAGCTAAAGGTAGAACAAATATTCCCTTAAGTTCTATCGACCACCGATACAACTCTACACACACTTAACGTTTGCTTAACCTAAAACAAGTATGAAACTATTTTGCAAGAACAAAACTGTGAGTACTTTGCAAAAATAAAACTACGAATAAATTGTGAGATAATAAAAGTAGATAGCTTTTGTCAATAAGAAATTCATTTGTCCCTAGGTGATCGATAACTAGACCGGTGATCATTATTGCAACTTTATATGAGGGAGAGGCATGAACTAACATACTTTCTCTACTTGGATCATATGCACTTATGATTGGAACTCTAGCAAGCATCCGCAACTACCAAAGATCATAAAGGTAAAACCCAACCATAGCATTAAGTATCAAGTCCTCTTTACTCCCATACGCAATAGCCCACTTACTCGGGTCTGTGTATTCTGTCACTCACGCCACTCACTATAAGCGAATTATGAACATATTGCAACACCCTACAGCGGGGATCCCTCACGTTTGGGCGACATGGAGGGCACCATAGGACAGCACCAAAATAAAACATACAACTCACACCAATAATGATCATCTATCAACCCATAGGACAAAACGGATTTACTCAAACATCATAGGATAACCACATATCATTGGGAAATAATATATAGTGTTGAGCACCATGTTTAAGTAGAGATTACAGCGGGGAGAAGAGGTGTTACACCGCTGCATAGTGGGGGGAGAGTTGGTGTTGACGGCGGCGAAGTTTCTTGGAGTAGATCGCCCTCACGATGATTGCCCCGGTGGCGCTCCGGCGCCACCGGGACAGAGGGGAAGAGAGTCCCCCTCCTTCTTCTTCTTCCTTGGCCTCCCCCTAGATGGGAGGAGAGTTCCCCCTTTGGTCCATGGCCTCCATTGCAGCGAAGGGGCGGGAGCCCCTCCGAGATTGGATCTCCCACTCTGTTCTCTTCTGTTTCACGTTCCTCAGATCTGGCCGAAAACCGTTTCTTAAATATCCGGAGATCCGTAACTCCGATTGTGCTGAGATTTTAACACAATTTTTTCTAGATATAAGCTTCCTTGGGCCCGAAGTAGAGCTACAACCGACTTACGAGGAGGGCACAACCCACCACCACGCGCCTGGGCTGCCTGGCGCACCCAGGTATCTTGTGGTGGATGTGGGCCCCTGTTTGCGTTGATTCCACCTCCCAAAAATCACAAATATTCCAAAATAATTCTTCGTAAATTTTTATCGTGTTTGGACCTCGTTTGATATGGATATTCTGTGAAACGAAAAACATGCAGAAAACAAGAACTGGCACTGGCCACCGGATCAATATGTTAGTCCAATAAATCATATAAAAATGTTAGCAAAAATATGTGAAAGTTGTATACTATTGGCATGAAACAATCAAAAATATAGATACGACGGAGACATATTAGCATCCCCAAGCTTAATTCCTGCTCGTCCTCGAGTAGGTAAATGATAAAAAAAGATTAACTTTTGATGTGGAATGCTACCTAGCATAATCTTGATCATATATCTAATCATGGCATGAATATTAAGACACGAGTGATTCAAAGAAATAGTCTATAATTTGACATAAAGACATTAATACTCAGGCATCCCAACAAACAATCGTATCTTTCAAAATATCAACGCTAAAGAGAGCTATCCCTACAAAATCATATAGCCTTGTCATGCTCTGTCTTCTTAACACAAAGTATTTATCATGACAACCCCGATGACAAGCCGAGCAATTGGTTCATACTTTTTAATGCGCTTCAGCTTTTTCAACCCTCACGCAATACATGAGCGCAAGCCATGGATATAGCACAATGGGTGGAATAGAGTATGATGATAGGGGTAAATATAAAGAAGACAAAAAGTAAGGAAGTCTCACATCGACGCGGCTAACCAATGGGCTATGGAGATGCCCATCAATTGATATCAATGTGAGGAGTAGGGATTGCCATGCAATGAATGCACTAAGAGCTATAAGTGTATGAAAGCTCAATGTGAAAACTAAGTGGGTGTGCATCAAACTCAATAATGAAAAATTCCCACTAGTATATGAAAGTGACAACATAGGAGACTCTCTATATGAAAAACATGGTGCTGCTTTGAAGCACAAGTGTGGAATTAGCATGCCCCTTCTCTCTTTGTCTTTCTTTTTCTTTTTTTTTTCTCTTTGTCTGGAGTCTCATCCCGACTTGTGGGGGAATCATAGTCTCCATCATCCTTTCCTCACTGGGGCAATGCTCTAATAATGAATAATAGTGGTCATCACACTTCTATTTACTTACAACTCAAAAGAAATAAAAATTACAACTCGATACCTAGAACAAAGTATGACTCTATATGAATGCCTCTGGCAGTGTACTAGGATGTGCAATGATCTAGCGTAGCAACGATATCAAAAAACGGACAAGCCATGGAAATATCCTGCAAGCTATCTTACGATCATGCAAAGCAATATGACAATGAATGCTCAAGTCATCAAAATGGAAGCGATGGAGTTGCATGGCAATATATCTCGGAATGGCTATGCAAAGGCCATAATAGGTAGGTATGGTGGCTGTTTTGACGAAGATATAATGAGGCTTATGTGTGATAGAGCGTATCATATCATGGGGTTTGGATGCACCTGCGAAGTTTGCACTGACTCTCGAGGTGAGAAAGGGCAATGCACGGTACCGTAGAGGCTAGCAAATTGCGGAAAGGTATGAGTGAGTATAATCCATGGACTCACATTAGTCATAAAGAACTCATATAATTATTGCAAAAGTTTATTAGCCCTCGAAGCAAAGTACTACTACGCATGCCCCTAGGGGGATAGATTGGTAGGAAAAGACCATCGCTCGTCCCCGACCATCACTCATAAGGAAGACAATCAATAATAAATCATGCTCCAACTCCATGGCATAACAAGAGACTATACGTGCATGCTTCGGGAATCACAAACCTTAACACCAATATTCTTACTAACCACAACCGTTTACTAGTACCTCCCACATATTATTATCTCTATATCACAAAACTATTGCAAGGAATCAAACATATCATATTCAGTGATCCATAGGTTTTATGTAGGATTTTATGACTAACCATGCAAATGACCAATTCATATTGACTCTCTAAATAGATATAAGTGAAGCAAGAGAGTTTAATTCTTTCTACAAAATACCATGCTCTAACAAATATAAATGAAGCAAAAGAGCATTCTTTAAATAACGGTTTTCTATGTGAAGAGAAACAGGCAATCCAAACTTCAAATGATATAAGTGAAGCACATGAAGCATTCTATAAAGCCATACTCGAAAGATATAAGTGAAGTGCAATGAGTATTCTATAAATCAACCATGGACTATCTCATACCAGCATGGTGCATAAAAGAAAAATGAAAACTAAACATAAAAGACGCTCCAAGATTTACACATATCACATGAACGAAACGAAAACGAAAACATACCGATACTTGTTGAAGAAAGATGGGATGCCTTCCGGGGCATCCCCAAGCATAGATGCTTGAGTCTCCTTGGATATTTACTTGGGGTGCCTTGGGCATCCCCAAGCTTGAGCTCTTGCCTATCCTCCTCCTCATATCGAGACCTCCTCGATCTTTGATCACTTCATCCACACAAAACTCAACAGAAAGCTCGGTAAGATCTGTTAGTATAATAAAGCAAATCACTACTTTAAGTACTGTTGCAAACCCATTGATATTTTACTTTTGCATTATCCCTGCTTTATTATAACTTCGCCATGGCTTATACCACTGATTAAATCGATAGTTTCATCAAAACAAGCAAAACAATGCATCAAAAACAGAATCTGTCTTAAACAGGACAGTATGTAGTAATCTGAACTTTGACCATACTTCTGTAACTCCAAAAATTCTGAAACATTAGGACAGAATGAACAATTTTCATAGAAGTACTATGTAGAAAGTTCAGAAACTTCTGACGTTCCAGTAAAAAATGTAAATTCATGCACTACAGCCAAAGTTTCTATTTTTACACCGCACATACCAACAAGCAATCTAATCATCCTAAAGGCAAATCTTGGTACATTATTTTTATAATACAATGGATTTGTACAAGGGGATAATTATTTTTGTTGAAAAATTTCTGTAATTCAAGATTCACAAAGTTTCCATGGGCATGAACAAAGTTCAAGGCATGCTCCCGCTTCCACGGTGCTCATCTTTCTCACTTTCACTTTTCTTTTTGTGAAGTTTTAAGTTCCCCTCTATATTTTTTTTGTTTTTAAACTTTATAAAAGCACTCAATAGAATAAAATGACTTCCTAAAACTTCTGGGTTGTCTCCCTGGCAGTGCTTTCTTTAAAGCCATTAAGCTAGGTGTAAAGTGCTCAAGTAATGGATCCACCCGGATCCCAAGGTATATCTGATACGTCTCCGTCGTATCTACTTTTCCTAACGCTTTTTCTCTTGTTTTGGACTCTAATTTGCATGATTTGAATGAAACTAAGATGGACTAATGTTGTTTTCAGCAGAACTACCATGGTGTTGTTTTTGTGCAGAAATAAGAGTTCTCGGAATGGAATGAAACATTTTGGAGAATTTTTATACAATAAAAGAAAAATACTGGAGCCAAGAACCACCGGAGGGGGCCCCTGGGTGAGCACAACCCACCCGGGATCAAAGTGACAAGCATTAGGCATGGCAAAGTCATATCAACCCAATCGAAGTTACAGATATCCGGGAATTTAAGAAACGGTGAAGGGCCAGAAAACAGGAACGCGAAACAGTAGAGAAACAAAGAGAGAGATCCAATCTAGGAGGGGCTCCTGCCCCTCCGCCGCCCTGGAGACCATGGACCAGAGGGGAGACCCTCCTCCCATTTAGGGGGAGGCCAAGGAAGAAGAAGAAGGTGTGGGCTCTCTCCCCCTCTCTCCCGGTGGCGCCGGAACGCCGCCGGGGCAATCATCGTGTCACGACGATCTACTCTCCCGCACCTCCATCACCTTCCCTCCTCTATCATCAGCGGTCCACTCTCCCGCAACCCGCTATACCCTCTACTTGAACATGGTGCTTTATGCTTCATATTATTATCCAATGATGTGTTGCCATCCTATGATGTCTGAGTAGATTTTTGTTGTCCTTTTTGGTGATCGGTGAATTGCTATGATTGGTTTAATTTGCTTGTGGTTATGTTGCTGTCCTTTGGTACACATCATATGAGCGCGCGTGTGGATAACACCATAGGGTTAGTTGTATGTTCATAGGACTATGCATTGGAGGGCAACAATGACATAAGCTACAGATTCGGTTGATATGACTTTGCCATGCCTAATGCTTGTCACTTTGGGCCCGGGTGCCATGATTTCAGATCTGAACAGTTTATGTTATCACCATTATATCTATGTTCTAGATCCGATCTTGCAAGTCATATTCACCTATTACGTGTTATGATCCGTAAACCCCGGAGTGACAATAGTCAGGATACTTTCCGGTGATGACCGTAGTTTGAGGAGTTCATGTATTCACTATGTGTTAATGCTTTTTTCCGGTTCTCTATTAAAAGGAGGCCTTAATATCCCTTAGTTTCCTTATGGACCCCGCTGCCACGGGAGGGTACGAAAAAAGATGTCATGCAAGTTCTTTCCATAAGCACGTATGACTATTTACGGAATACATGCCTACATTATATTTATGAACTAGAGCTAGTTTTATATCGCCCTAGGTTATGACTGTTATATGATGAATATCATCCAACGAATCCACCGATCCAATGCCTACGAATTTTCCACATATTGTTCTTGCTAAGTTACTACTATTGTTGCTACTGTTACACTTGCTACAAAATCATTGCTATCACTGTTACCGTGTGACACCCTGGTTTTTGCTATTTTTCTTTCTCTGGAGTTTTATTTCAAAATTTGGTTTAAAACTGAGTTTTTGAATTAACTCATTTGGACTTAGCACTTGGGCATTGTTTTGATTGTCACCCAAGTGACTACACTCACTCCCAAATCATCTCTTGCTCTCTGATCTCTCAAAATATTGCCATAAGAATATTTTTCTCAAAAGAAAAACATTCATTTTCTCTCTAAAAATGAACTATTTTCACTTCTGCTCCAAAGCAACCCCTATTTTTCTTGCTCCCAAAAATCTAAGGAAATTCCCAAATATTCTTTGGACCATGCCTCATCTTCCGATGCAAAAATATCATATGGTCATGTGGATTATTTTTGCTGTAGAAAATCATTTCCATTCTGGTCAGAAATGGTACTTTGTGAAGCAAGTATATTTTTGACTAATCTCCTTGAGCTGAAATTTTTATGGCTTGATGATGTTCCTAACTAACTCTTAACCTCCAAGTTTCAGCTCCTAACTCTCTCTAGAATTCTCTCAAATAACCTCACAAGTTTCTGTCCAGAAACTTGCCAAGGAGCTCAAGTCTATTCCTGTTGACCTGGCTCGGATCTAACACCACAGAGTGACTACACACTGCAAGAACAAGCCATCAGACATGATTTAACTCCATGGGCACACCGCATTGCACCAGTGCACGCGGTGACCGCGTGAATCCAACATGACAGGCTGATGTTCGACGTGCACTGAGTGCCGACAACTTCTCTGTTCGGCTCGTGCGCTCGCCTCCAGCCATTATAGCGTGTCATTCATCTTCCTCTATCTCGTCTCGTTCCCCCTGACCACTCGCTGGAGCTTCCCGATGCCAGAGACAGCCGCTGCAGACATGGATATGGCGAAGTAGAGGGCACAGTACGCCCGTGTGCTTGAGCTGTCTCCCTCCCGCGCCCTGTGCTTGGCTCCTTGGCTCCACTGTGGCGCGTGACCTCCTCGACCTCTCCCATCCACTCTGAGCCCCGTTCGTCGCCGATCACCACTCCGGAGCCTTCTCCGGCGATCTCGAGACCCTCCTTGGCCGCGCCTATATATAGTGCCCCTCCCGAGCTTCTCTGGCCACACCACCCACCTCCACTGGCCACAAATCAATGCGTAGAAGACCGCGGCCAGGCCAGGCGGGCCTCTGGCCGCCGTTATGCACCGGAGTTCGCCGCCGATCCCCTCTCGGTGCTCTCCTTCCTCCCGGTGCTCCTCGACTTCTTCCAACCCCCCGGCGTGCTTATGGTGTTCTCCTGGTCGTGCCCATGCTGTTGGAGCTGCTGAAGCGCCTCTACCTCGCCGGACGCGCCTACTCCGACGAGCTCCCTCCGCCACCGCCTTTGGAAAAGCTCGCTGCGATGCCGTCCGTCCACCTCCGACCAAGCTACAGGTACGTACGTGTTCGCCGTGCAGTGACGCGTCCATCCATCCACTCGCCGGCGGCAGCCGTGGCCTCCTCGTCAAAGAACCACCGGCGACCGAGCCGCCGTCCCCTGCTTCTCTCTCTCTCTCACTTTTAACTGACGGTGGGTCCCACCCGTCAGCCTCTCTGTTCGTCCACCGAAGCGGTATAAGTGGAAACGTATTCCTCAAATACGCCTTCGACATCACCCCCTCTCTGTTTATTCAAGAATCAATTTTAATTCAGAAATTTGACCCAGCTTTGACCATCTCTAACTTTTATTCTATAAGTCCAAATCAGTTGATTCTTTTTGCATTGGTTTTGTCTTGAACTCCTCTTTCAGCATCCAAATGTTGAGATTTTTGCTTGCTGTAAATATTTTTTGGTGCATTTAAATGTGTTATGTGACATTTTCTTTTTGCTATTTTAATTGTTTTCAGAAGGAACTTGCTGCCTTGAGGAGAACCAGGAGGATTGTGACCCTCCTCTGAACTAAGGCAAGCCATCACAAATATTTGCAAGAGTGACATTTCAATGACTATGATTTTTACTTGAATATGATCCCATATAATGCATATAGTTAATTTTAATAATCTCTCATGTGCTAGTTCCATATTCATGCTATGCTTACTGTAATTTCAGTGGTATTTGAGTGGTTTGGTTAAGATTATGCAGTAGGGTAATATGATCATAAGCATGAGTAGATTAATACCGGCATTATGTTGAAATGGTGCATATGGATATCGTTGCATTTTCATCGCATACTATGGCTCGAATAAATTTCATTTCAAGTTTAAACATGATGAGAACTAAAGTTGAACATGCTGTTGATCGAGTCATGGTGCCACCGAATCGAGCTTCCCAGTGCAACCGCATTTGCCTTTATGGGGAGGCCCTTTCTCGGTCTGTTGTTGTACCTCTCGCTGGTGCCTCCAACTAGGGAAGGTTATGCGCTTGTGCTACCCTGGCCCGGTAGGCAGGCATAGCCTTGTGTGCCCATAGTTGTTTTGGTACCATTGTCCCCGTTTGGGACCGTTTTGTTTTGCCATGACGGTGGCCCTTGGGTGTCACGAGGAGACATCGGGGCCACCCAGGACTTAGCCCAAAGGGGAGTTGGTCAGAGTGGCTGGGAGAGTGTCATAGCAATAGATTAGTTTTGCTGGAACGCCGTTGGTCCACCCGAATGGGAGTTCGAGGCCATGGGTTCTGTGGTGTGGGTACAGTGTACTAATCTCTGCAGAGTGTGTTTAATCTATCGATAGCCGCGTCCTCAGTTATGGACACAGTTCATAGTAGGTCATACCATGGATCAACAGAAATATTGAACCTGCACACTAAAGTTATACTTGTGGCACTTGGTATGATGGTGAATTTGTTGGAACCGTCGAGATGGCTTCGTTTGTGATCCAGAGGTGATCACTGTGGTAAGATGATGTTCGTGGTTACGAGGTAAACAAGATGGTAAGCGGGTCCGGGAGAACCTGTTGTAAGCACTGTCACTTCATGAGTAGCATGTTAAGTTCTTGCATATAACCTGCTTAAATATCATGTTATTGTTTGCCATTGTTGCATTATTTGTTGTGAGCTTGCGAGTACATTCAAAGTACTCACCTGGCATGTCATGCCAGTTTCAGGAGAAGCCGTACCGGAGTTGGAGTTGCATTGTTGCATCGCAGTCTAGGCCGTGTCCACATCAGTGTCCCTGTGAGATGGAGTCCTTCTACGTCGTCTTTCCGCTGCCGCGTAGCTGTATCGTTATCTTTGAGGCCCCTTTCATGTTCATTGAATAATGTACATATGTGCAGCAGCACCGTGTGTGCCGCTTGGCATCGCTACTTGATGTATTATCGACCCTATGTATCAATAAAGCGGTTGCCATTCTGTACCAAGTTGTTGTGTGTTGCCAGAAGACATGATCCATGGGCTGGCAATGCAAGGTAACCGGTTGCTCTGAGCCGGGGTGCCACATACCGTTACTGCTACTATCATCATTACTATCACTACTATCATATTATTGTGCTACTGATCATATTGCTGCAGATATTTAATCTCCAGGCATGGTTGAATTGACAACTCAACTGCTAATACTTACAAGTATTCTTTGGCTCCTCTTGTGTCAAATCTATAAATTTGGGTTGAATACTCTACCCTAAAAAACTATTGCGATCCCCTATACTTGTGGGTTATCAAGACCTTTTTCTGGCGCCGTTACCGGGGAGCATAGCTATATTTGTTGAGTCACTTGGGATTATTATCTATTTATCACTATGAAGAATCTGAAGGATACAAAGACTAAGATCTTTCCCTCTAAGACGAGGGGAGGTAAGGAACTGCCATCTAGCTCTACACTTGATTCACCTTCTATTTTGAGTAGACTTGCAACACCACCACATGCTATTAATCCTGATATGTCGCAAGTTATTAATGATGCTACTTCTGCTATGAATGCTACTCATGATGATGCTAGTACCTTGCTTAATGATAATATGCCACTAGGTGAATTTCTTGATGAACAAATTTCTAGAGCTAAAGAAACTGAGAATGCTGAAACTGATGAAATACTTGAAACTAAAAATCTTGAAACACCTATTAGACCTAGCTCTCCTAGATATGAATTGCCTAAGATACCCGAGGGTTATGTTATGGATGAGGAGACAACTAGAGATTTTCTTACTTGCAATGATAGAGATGATCTTAAGAAATTATTATGCAAACTAAAAGAGAAATCTTTGAATGCTAGAATGAAATGTGATCCTTAGTTTGCTACTTCACCTATCTTTGTTGATGATAAGAATTATGAATTCTCTGTCGACCCAGAGTTGATTACTTTGGTTGAATCTGATCCTTTCCATGGCTATAAACTAAAACTATTGTGGCGCACCTTACTAAGTTAAATGATATAGCCACCCTTTTTGCTCTTGATGATAAAATCCGCTATTATTATATCCTCAAATTATTTCCATTCTCATTAAAGGGTGATGCTAAGATATGGTACAATACTCTTGCTCCTGGTTGTGTGCGTAGTCCCCAGGATATGATTTACTACTTCTCTGAAAAATATTTTCCTGCTCATAAGAAACAAGCTGCCTTACAGGAAATATTTACTTTTGTGCAAATTGAAGAAGAGAGTCTCCCACAAGCTTGGAGGAGGCTTCTCCAATTGCTTAATTCTTTGCCTGATCATCCTCTTAAGAAAAATGAAATACTTGATATCTTCTATACTGGACTAACCGATGCTTCTAGGGACTTCCTAGATAGTTGTGCTGGTGGTGTTTTCAGGGAACGAACTGTTGAACATGCTGAGGAATTATTGAAAAATTATGATGATTGGACTCTTCCTGAACCACCGCATAAACCCACTCCAAAGAAGAGGGATATCTTATATCTCAGTCCGGAAGATATGCAAGAGGCAAAGAAATCTATGAAGGAAAAAGGTATTAAAGCAGAGGATGTTAAAAATTTACCTCCTATTGAAGAAATACATGGACTTGACACACGACCACCAAAGGTGGTAGAGGTAAATTCTTTAATGAAATTTGATGAAAGTGATATCCCTTACAATAAACATCCTAGTGAATGCCTTTATGAGTTTGACAACTACATTAGAAAACAAGATCACTTCAATGCAAATGTTATGAAACAATTGAAATACAACTCTGATATGATTGCTCGCTTGAGTGACTGGTTATTTAGAATCTCCAATGATGTTAGAGGTGTAGGAAAACATGCCTCTATGGTTCATAATCAGTTAGAACAAGTTGCTAAATCTCAAAGAGAGTTTCTTGATGAAATGAATAATAATATGAATGATCATGCTATAAGAGTAGTGACTAGAGGAGGTAGAATGACTCAGGAACCACTTTATCCTGAGGGACACCCTAAAAGAATTTAACAAGACTCTCAAAGAATTAACACTGATGCACCTAGTCCTTCTAAAAAGAAAAAGAAAAGAAAAATCATCGGACTTTGCATGCTTCTAGTGAACCTGAGAAAGAAAAACCTCCTGATAATAATGATCATGATGCTTCTATCTCTGATGCTGAAACTCAATCTGGTAATGAACATTCATCTAGTGATAATGAAAAAGATAATGATGAGGTTCATGAAGATACTCAACCAGACAATGATAAACAACCAGATAATGATGTTGAAATAGAACCAGCGGTTGATCTTGATAACCCACAACCTAGAAATAGAAGATATGATAAAAGAGGCTTTGTTGCTAGAAAACATGGAAGAGAAAGAGAACCATGGGTTCAAAAACCCATGCCCTTTCCACCTAAACCAACTAAGAAGAAAGATGATGAAGAATTTGAACGCTTTGCTGAAATGCTTAGGCCAGTCTTTTTGCGCACTCGCTTGACTGATATTTTAAAGATGGCCCCTTATGCAAAATACATGAAAGACATCATCACTGATAAGAAAAAAATACCTGAAGCTGAAATCTCCACCATTCTTGCTAATTATTCTTTTAAGGATGGAGTACCTAAAAAACTTGGAGACCCAGGAATACCAACTATACCTTGCTCCATCAAAAGAAATTATGTTAAAACTGCTTTGTGTGATCTATGAGCTGGTGTTAGTGTTATGCCTTTCTCCTTATATAAAAGACTTGATTTGAATAAACTCACACCTACTAAAATATCTTTGCAAATGTCTGACAAATTAACTGCCATACCTATCGGTATTTGTGAGGATGTGCCCGTTGTTGTTGCAAATGTTACTATCCTAACAGACTTTGTTATACTTGAGTTGCCCGAGGATGACAACATGTCGATTATCCTTGGTAGACCCTTCTTGAATACTGCAGGGGATGTTATTGATTGCAATAAGTGCAAGGTCACTTTTCATATCAATGGTAATGAACATACGGTGCACTTTCCGAAGAAACAATTCCAAGTGAATGGTATTAATGTTATTGAAAAATTTCCGACACTCACTATTGGAAGTTTTCAACTACCTACTGCCAAAAAGAAATATGAAATGCTTATTGTTGGGGACATGCATATCCCCGTTGAGGTAACTTAGTGTTTTATGAAAGTTCTTCGGTTTCTTGCTAATCGAAGGTGGTTGTTAATAAGACTTGATCAACCTTATTAATGGATCATTTTTGAGAGGTATGAAGTTGATGAATTTAGTAAGGACAACTTTCTGCTCCAATTTTTATTTTCTGTTTTTCTTAGTTGAATAAAATAAAATGCCATGTTTTGTCTGTTTTCTGAATTTCCTGTGCAATAAAAAATGACCCAAAAATAAAAGTTCTCAGAATGCCCTGAAAATTTAATACGATTTTTTTCTGAATATTTCTGAATTTTTAGTACAAATAACACCAGAGTGGGGTGCACCAGGTGGGCACAACCCACCTGGGCGCGCCAGCAGCCCCAGGCGTGCCCTGGTGGGTTGTGGTCCCCACATGGGCCCCCTCACTTATCTCTTTAGCCCATGTCATCACCTACCTCCAGAAAAAAAATCACCATTGCTCTCTCTCTCTCATGTTCTTGCTCTCAAACCCGCGGATTTCGATCTCTTTGCTCGAAGCTCCGTTTCCAAAACTGTTTTGGGGGATTGCTACTTGGTATGTGACTCCTCCATTGCTCCAATTAGTTTTTGCTTGAGTGAATTATATTTTGAATAATTAGCTACTCTTGGTGCTGCTGTAGATGAGCTTGCATGTTGAATTCTTAGAGTTCTAAGTAGTTTGAATGCTTAACATAGCCTCTATGGACCCTTATGAGTAGTTTCTATCAATCTTGCGAAGTTTTGTTGACAATATTTTGTGACCCCAATTTTTTTTCAGAAATTGTACGCGAATAAAATGAGCTTCTTTGGAAGGAGTTCTTCGAGGAGGAGATCCTCGGAGGCATCGTCTAGCAGTGGTTCAACTCGTCGGTCTTACGTTAAACCAAGCGCAAGTTCAGTACGGGAAGCAGCTATCAAATCCTGCCTATGGACGTGCAACGATTCAATGGTGAGTGCAGGTATTAAAGAAGAATTCGAGCAATATGTTCACAACGCCGAGCTTGGTCCCTACATTGAAGATAAGTGTAACCAACATCTCAGCCTCACAGAATCATTTACTAAAGAATTTAAATTTCATCCTCGTGAGTCTAGAGTTTCGTTTAAACTTTATGACCGTCCTTTTATCTTGCCTCTAGATGTGTTTAGTGGTATTTGTAAAATTCCATTTTGGGGTTCGCTAGACGAGCCACCAAGAGCCTCCGTGAGCTACCAGTCTGACTATTATGCAGGCCGCGGATGGTGATTACCAAGCTAGGCCAAAAGCCTAAGCTTGGGGGAGTACGTATTTCCACCGACATTTCATTCATGTTCACACATTTCATTCCAGTTGCCGGTGTTCACACTTTTTCATTGTATTATCCATGCTAGATTTATTTTCTCGCTTTCTTCTTGTGTGTTTGAAAAACTTTGAGAAAATCCAAAAAAAATGTTTCTTGCTTCTTTTCGGTTTTCTTGCTAGTTTAGTTAGTTGTAGTATTAAAAAGAAGACCAAAAAAGATTTCCTTGTTCTTCTTTTGTTTGTTGGGAGCTTTCCCGTGTAAATAGTTTTTCTCGTTTTTGTTTTTTCCTTTTCTTCAATTTACTTTCTTCAACAAAAACTAAAAACTCCAAAATATTTCAGTGTGTTTCTCTAAAATTCTTTTCTTTTTATTGAGTCATACCAAGGAGAAGACCACGATGAAAATGTTGAGTGGCTCTCATATGCATTGCTATTGATCTAACAAAGAGCCCATATTACCTTGTCTTCTCCTTTTGAATAAAATGTTTGCAGATTCCAGCTTAGTCCACGGCACTCTTGCACTATTATTATTTTCATATCATTCGGTCGTGCAAGTGAAAGGCAATAATGACGACATTTGATGAACTGGCTGTGGCGGAGAGAAACGGGTATGAATTCAACTTATTCTGTTTTTGTAAATATGTTTATCCTAGTATCCACAATTCAGCATATTATGATCAAACATGTTTGCAATGACAATTAGAGATTATAGTTTCTCATGCCATGCTTAAGTAGCTAGGAGTGGATAATGATTTATCTTGGATGTCAACATGCATTAAAATGATTGTGATGTAGTATGATGATATGTATCCTCCTTTGAATGTTTCAAGTGGCTTGACTTGGCACATGTTCATGCATGTAGTTGAATCAAAACCAACATAGCCTCTATGATATTTATGTTCATGGTGTTCATATCCTACTCATGCTAGTATCCAATGTTACTTATGCATAATGCATGTTCATGACCGTTTTCGCTCTCTAGTTGGCCGCTTCTCAACCTATTTGCTAGCCTTCGCCTGTACTAAGCGGGAATACTGCTTGTGCATCAAAATCCTAAAACCCAAGTTATCCCAGATGAGTCCACCATATCTACCTATATAAGGTATTACCCTGCCGTTCTAAGTAAATTTGCATGTGCCACCTCTAAAATCTTCAAATAAACATCCGTTTTTGTGTGCCTGGATTGTGCATAGAGCGACAGGGGGTAGTCGGTATCTTCCATGCTAAGCGGGTTATTCTCATGATGAGTGTTTATTCACTCGTCCTTGCACGAGAGGGGCGGTAATAGGGATTCCCAGTCCCGAAATAAAAAATTGCAAATAATTAAGCAGAACTCCCCAAGGATTGATGTTGGTATGGACGGTACCCATGGATTCGGCTAGCCGTGGAGTGTGTTTGTTGGTGGAAGGGGGAGTAAACCTTTACTTTTATTGCTTGGGAACCACCACTAATTGTCGTGGGAAACCACGGCAACCTATGGGGCCAGGAGCCCCTTTTGGTTAGGCGGGGGGATGGGCACGTTGCACAAAGAGCGAAGAAGCGTCACGCAGCACGGCAGAGATCACACAGGCAGTCTTTACCCAGGTTCGGGCCACCGTGAGGCGTAAAACCCTACTCCTGCTTTGGTGGATTGATGGTGGATAATGGTGGTGGACGTAGCACACTCGCCCAGCAAGGTCGCTCTGGGGGCGAGAGTGGCTATGCGCGTATGAATATGCGAGGGTCCAACCCTTTCTATGGTTGCCATGGGCCTCCTTTTATAGATTAAGGGGTCACCACAGTGGCAAATCATTCTTTGCATAATGATAAGATAGCTAACAGTGCTATCGTATCTAACTCTGCAGGCTGACAGAGCGCATTAAATGCACCGCTCAGTGTCACATCACAGCCCGCCCGGCAGGTCCTGTCGGGCTGTTTTGCCAGCTTCGCTCCTGCTCGTTTGACACATCTCAGGATGGGTGTCATATGGAGGTGTTTGCTGTAGGAAGTGGCTGCCATGTGGCAAGATGCAGCCACTTAGTCACCTTGGAGCTCGACACCGCTTTGATTAATGACTTGCGTTGCTTGTGAGGTGGAGCGGTGGAGTGGCTTGCCTCCGCCAGCCCCGGTAGGCCTGCCGGGATGATCTGGGAGCTTGCTTCCGGGGCAAAACCCAACCTTGCCGGACTTGCCTGCCCGGCAAGGTAGGTCCTTCCCTTAGCGATGCCTTGTTCCTCTGGCTCACCTTGGCCTTCTCGACTTGCACTTGGATCCTTCAAAGGAATTGACCCTCCTTGTTTGGTCTGATCTTGATATTGTAATCTTGTCTCTGGCCTGTGCACAGTCCGTGCAATGGATCCAGGGTCTGTTGCACCGACAGGAGCCCCCGGGCCTGGCACGAACGCGCCGCTGGGCGTCGTCGGGGTAGGCCCTAACCAGTGCACAGGGAGAAATGTAAGGGCGGCTCCGCCCTTTAAGATCTTCTTTGCTTCTTCATTAACCTGAGCTCGGGTCAGTTTCTGATTTTTCCACGCGTCGTGCAATGCCAATTGTGGTGGGGCCAGTCTTGTAATGGCCCGTGAATGACTTTAACGCACGGGCGGATAACTGCCAATTCACTCTTCCCACCGCGCCCGTATCCTCAGCCACGTATGCCGCATGCATTGAGTGGGGTAGGTAACGGAGACGCGTGGTGCGGGAGAGCATCAAGGCAGGGGCCCGATCTTCTTGGATTGGTGGAGGAGGACGGCAGTTACTCGTTGGGGAATCAGCCCCCAGCCCCAGCTTGCCTATAAAAGGAGGAGCTGGGGAGGAGCGGAGGCATTCAACCACCTTCCTATCCTCCGCCTTCTGCTTCTTCTGGGTATGCTGAAAGGAAGAGCCCGGGGCCAGGCCCCGGGCCCTGATAACCCACAAGTATAGGGGATCAGTTGTAGCCTTTCTCGATAAATAAGAGTGTCGAACCCAACGAGGAGCTAAAGGTAGAACAAATATTCCCTCAAGTTCTATCGACCACCGATACAACTCTACGCACGCTTAACGTTCGCTTTACCTAGAACAAGTATGAAACTAGAAGTACTTTGTAGGTGTAGTAGGATAGGTTTGCAAGATAATAAAGAGCACGTAAATAAAATCTAGGGGCTGTTTAGATAAAGAAAAAATAAGTTAGTTTTAGTAGAGAGCTTTTTGTCACAAGAAAGTTATTTGTCCTAGGCAATCGATAACTAGACCGGTAATCATTATTGCAATATTATATGAGGGAGAGGCATAAGCTAACATACTTTCTCTTCTAGGATCATATGCACTTATGATTGGAACTCTACCAAGCATCCGCAACTACTAAAGATCATTAAGGTAAAACCCAACCATAGCATTATAAGGTATCAAGTCCTCTTTACTCCCATACGTAAACAACCTACTTACTCGGGTCTGTGCTTCTGTCACTCACGCCACCCACCATAAGCAAATCATGAACATATTGCAAACCCTACAGCGGGGATCCCTCACGCTTGTGCAACACGGAGAGCACCATAGGACAGCTCCAATAATAAAACATACAACTCAAACCAAACATGATCATCAATCAACCGATAGGACAAAACGGATCTACTCAAACATCATAGGATAGCCATACATCATTTGGGAAATAATATATAGCGTTGAGCACCATGTTCAAGTAGAGATTACAGTGGGGAGAAGAGGTGTTACACCACTGCATAGAGGGGGAGACAGTTGGTGATGACGGTGGCGAAGTTGTTGGTGTAGATCGCCATCACGATGATGGCCCCGGCGGCGTTCCGGTGCCACCGTGAGAGATGGGGAGTGAGCCCCTCTCCTTCTTATTATTCCTTGACCTTCCCCCTAGATGGGAGAAGGGTTTCCCCTCTGGTCCATGGCCTCCATGGCGGCGGAGGGGCGAGATCCCCTCCGAGATTGGATCTCTCTCTCGGTTTCCTTCTGTTTCTGCGCTCCCAGATTCTGGCCTTTCACCGTTTCTTAAATTTTCGGAGATCCGTAACTCTGATTGGGCTGAAATTTTAACACAATTTTTATCCGGATATTAGCTTTCTTGCGGCCGAAGAAGGGCACCAACCGCATTACGGGGTGGCCACAAGGGTCCAGGGCGTGCCCTACCCCCTGGGGCGCGCCCCCCGTCCTTGTGGCCCCCTCGAGCATCGTCTCACGTTGATTCTTTTTCCCAAAAATCACATATATTCCAAAAAAAATCTCCGTAAGTTTTTATCCTGTTTGGACTCCATTTGATATGGACTTTCTGTGAAACAAAAAACATGCAACAAACAGGAACAGGCACTGGGCACTGGATCAATATGTTAGTCCCAAAATAGTATAAAAAGTTGCCAAAAGTATGTAAAAGTTGTAGAATATTGGCAAGGAACAATCAAAAATTATAGATACGATGGAGACGTATCAGCATCCCCAAGCTTAATTCCTGCTCGTCCTCGAGTAGGTAAATGATAAAAAAGATAATTTTTGATGTGGAATGCTACCTAGCATAATCTTGATCATATAATCTAATCATGGCATGAATATTAAGACACGAGTGATTCAAAGCAATAGTCTATCATTTGACATTAAGACAATAATACTTCAAGCATACTAATAAACCAATCATGTCTTCTCAAAATAACATGGCCAAAGAAAGTTATCCCTACAAAATCATATAGTCTGGCTATGCTCCATCTTCACCACACAAAGTATTTCATCATGCACAACCCCGATGACAAGCCAAGCAATTGTTTCATACTTTTAATGTTCTCAAGCCTTTTCACCTTTCACGCAATTCATGAGCGTGAGCCATGGATATAGCAATATAGGTGGAATAGAATATGATGGTGGAGGTTGTGTGGAGAAGACAAAAAAGGAGAAAGTCTCATATCGACGCGGCTAATCAACGGGCTATGGAGATGCCCATCAATTGATGTCAATGCGAGGAGTAGGGATTGCCATGCAACGGATGCACCAAGAGCTATAAGTGTATGAAAGCTCAAATTGAAACTAAGTGGGTGTGCATCCAACTTGCTTGCTCATGAAGACCTCGGGCATTTGAGGAAGCCCATCATCGGAATATACAAGCCAAGTTCTATAATGAAAATTTCCACTAGTATATGAAAGTGATAACTCAAGAGACTCTCTATATGAAGAACATGGTGCTACTCTGAAGCACAAGTGTGGTAAAAGGATAGTAGCATTGCCCCTTCTCTCTTTTTCTCTCATTTTTTTTGGTTTTTTTGTGGGCTCTCTCTTTTTGGCCTCTTTTTTTCGTCCGGAGTCTCATCCCGACTTGTGGGGGAATCATAGTATCCATCATCCTTTCCTCACTGGGACAATGCTCTAATAATGATGATCATCACACTTTCATTTACTTACAACTTGATATTACAACTCGATACTGGAACAAAATATGACTCTATATGAATGCCTCTGGCAGTGTACTAGGATGTGCAATGATCTAGCGTGGCAAAGATATCAAAAAACGGACAAGCCATGGAAATATCATGCTATCTATCTTACGATCATGCAAAGCAATATGACAATGAATGCTCAAGTCATGTATATGATGATGATGGAAGTTGCATGGCAATATATCTCAGAATGGCTATGGAGATGCCATGATAGGTAGGTATGGTGGCTGTTTTGAGGAAGATATAAGGAGGCTTATGTGTGATAGAGAGTATCGTATCACGGGGTTTGGATGCACCGGCGAAGTTTGCACCAACTCTTGAGGTGAGAAAGGGCAATGCACGGTACCGAAGAGGCTAGCAATGATGGAAGGGTGAGAGTGCGTATAATCCATGGACTCAACATTAGTCACAAAGAACTCACATACTTATTGCAAAAGTTTATTAACCATTGAAACAAAGTACTAATATGCATGCTCCTAGGGGGATAGATTGGTAGGAAAAGACCATCGCTCGTCCCCGACCGCCACTCATAAGGAAGACAATCAAAAGCAAATCATGCTCTGACTTCGTTACATAACGGTTCACCATACGTGCATGCTACGGGAATCTCAAACTTTAACACAAGTATTCTTACCAATCCACAATTACTCACTAGCATGACTCTAATATCACCATCTTTATATCGCAAAACTATTGCAAGGAATCAAACATATCATATTCAGTGATCTACAAGTTATGTTGGATTTTATGACTAATAATGTGAATGACCAATTACTGTCGACTCTCTAAAACGATATAAGTGAAGCAAGAGAGTTTAATTATTTCTACAAAAGATATGCCCACGCTCTAACAAATATAAGTGAAGCAAAAGAGCATTCGACAAATGGCGGTTTTTTTATGTGTAGAGAAACAGGCAATCCAAACTTCAAATGATATAAGTGAAGCACATGAAGCATTCTATAAAGCCATACTCAAAAGATATAAGTGAAGTGCAAAGAGCATTCTATAAATTAACCAAGGACTATATCATACCAGCATGGTGCATTATTAAAAGAAAAATAAAAAGCACACGACGCTCCAAGATTTACGCATATCATGTGACGAATTAAAATATAGCTCCAAGTAAAATTACCGATGATCGTTAGAAGAAAGAGGGGATGCCTTCCGGGGCATCCCCAAGCTTAGCTTCTTGGGAGTCCTTGAATATTACCTTGGGGTGCCTCGGGCATCCCCAAGCTTAGGCTCTTGCCACTCCTTATTCCTTCATCCATCGTGATCTCACCCAAAACTTGAAAACTTCAATCACACAAAACTTAACAAAACCCTCGTGAGATCCGTTAGTATTATAAAACAAATCACCACTTTAAGTACTATTGAAAACTCATTCATATTTTATTTTTGAATTTTATCTACTGTATTATAACTTTTCCATGGCTTATACCACCGATACAATCGATAGTTTCATCAAAACGAGCAAAACAATGCATCAAAAACAGAATCTGTCAAAAACAGGACAGCTGTAGAAATCTGAAAATCTACCATACTTATGTAACTCTAAAAATTCTGAAAAATTAGGAAAAAATAAACAATTTCAATAGAAGTAATGTCCAAAAAAAATCATAAGCGTTTGACTTTCCAGTAAAAAAATTAAAATAAAGCACTACAGCCAAAGTTTCTGTTTTTGCACCGCACAAACCAAACAAGCAATCTAATCATCCTAAAGGCAAATCTTGGCACATTAATTTTATAATACAATGGATTTATACAAGGGGATAATTATTTTTGTTGAAAAGTTTCTGTAGTTCAAGATTTGCAAAGTTTCCATGGGCATGAACAAAGTTCAAGGAGCTCCCCCACTTCAACGGTGCTCGTCCTTCTTACTTTCACTTTTCTTTTTGAAAAGTTTTAGGTTCCCTACTTTATTTTTTTTGTTTTTAAACTATATAAAAGCACACAACAGAAATAAATGACTCTCTAAAACTTCTGGGTTGTCTCCCTAGCAGCACTTTCTTTAAAGCCATTAAGCTAGGCATATAGTGCTCAAGTAATGGATCCACCCGGATCCCAAGGTATATCAAAGCCAATTTTAATTTACAATGACTTGTAATTTAGTAGTGAGCATAAAGTAACATATATCATGCAACAACGAAGTCTAACTCTCTTCCTATGCATCGGCATGTCATAAAAGAACAATTCATGCACATCAAGTAAAGGCCAATGCATAGTATAAACAGTTTGTTGCAATTTTATTGTATTGGAAACATAGAGAGGCGGAGATGTAGTTCCTCTCTCATAATAATTGCAAGTAGGAGTAGCAAGCACATGCATATTATATTTATCAAAATCATCATCTGCAATAGTAGAACGCAACCCATCAATATAGTCCTTAATAAGCGCAAACTTCTTCGATATAGTGTAGTTGGGAGAATTCAAAAAGATAATAGGACTATCATGCGTGGGTGCAATAGCAACAATTTCATTCTTAATGTAAGAAACTATAGCAAGTTCATCTCCATAAGCATAATTCATATTGGCATCATGGCCACAAGCATAGCAAGCATCAAGTTCATCAAAAAGGGATATTTCAAATGAATCAACGGGATCATAGCAATTATCATAGCAATCATCCTTCGGTAAGCACGAAGGGAAATTAAACAATGTATGATTTGAAGAGTTACTCTCATTAGAAGGTGGGCACGGGTGATCAATCCGCTCTTCCTCTTTTTGTTCTTCGCTCTCCTCGTCATCTTTTTCATCTAATGAGCTTACAGTTTCAGCAATTTCTTCTTCCATAGATTCCTGCAAAATATTAGTCTCTTCTTGGACAGCGGAGACTTTCTCAATAAATGCATCAATATCGGCATTGTATTCATAATTCTCATAGCAATATTTAAGCATAGCATAATTTTCAGGTCTGTAAACAGCATCATCAAGATTTTCACACTTTTCAAACAAAGATTCAATTTCATAAGCACCCTTAAAAGCAACAAATTCTTCTATTCGTTCCACATCATAGTAATCATATCTACCATTAGCATGAGAAGCTAAGGTTTCATTATCATTAAATTTACATGAAAAGGGAAGGTGTGGAGCCTTCATCCTAGAGCAACAAGTATAATCATATCTCAAGCATAGTTCCCGAGCATACCAATGCAACATATGAATTAGATCCCACAATAGTTTCCCTTTTTGAGTCAAGTGATAATCCCTAAAGTATTCACGTTGATCCAACGTGTCTCCCATTATATAATTGAATGGGGTTTTCTCAGGATTATTAAAGTAGTGCATAATATCTTTCACATAATGAGCATCGAGGGTTTTAGGAGGTTCCCCATCTCCATGAGTAGCAAGTACACCTAATTTTTTGGTATTTCGTGTTACATATCCATAACTAAAGATAGAGAACAACTTAAAACAGCAAATAAAATCTACTTAGTGATAAAGCAAACAAGCACACACGAGAATATTCACCCCACGCTATTGCTTCCCAGCAACGGCGCCAGAAAAAGGTCCTGATAACCCACAAGTATAGGGGATCAGTTGTAGCCTTTCTCGATAAATAAGAGTGTCGAACCTAACGAGGAGCTAAAGGTAGAACAAATATTCCCTCAAGTTCTATCGACCATCGATACAACTCTACGCACGCTTAATGTTCGCTTTACCTAGAACAAGTATGAAACTAGAAGTACTTTGTAGGTGTAGTAGGATAGGTTTGCAAGATAATAAAGAGCACATAAATAAAATCAAGGGGCTGTTTAGATAAAGAAATAACTAAGTTAGTTTTAGTAGAGAGCTTTTTGTCACAAGAAAGTTATTTGTCCCTAGGCAATCGATAACTAGACCGGTAATCCTGCAGTGTCGTACAACTAAGGGGGTGATGTGCGGTGCCGGGGCCTGGTTGTCGATCGCGTTGATCGAGTCATCTGATAATCCAGCGGGGGCAACTGGGGACAAAGTGGGGTCTCTGGTGGGTCTCTACCCAGCCTATACTAAGAAGTTTAGGATAAGCAGGTAGGTACCAACAGCAGTTACAAAAACAGGCTATGCATCAGAATAGGATAAACAGTAGCAGCAGCAATTTCTAATGCAAGCATAAGAGAGAAAGAATAGGCGATATCGGCATGTTCCAAGGGGGGGTGCTTGCCTGGTTGCTTGGCGGCAAAGGCAGGGTTATCAGAGGCGTAGTCGATCTCCGGAGCTGCGTCGGTCTCGGAGGCTACGTCGGTACCGGGCTCTATCGAGAGAGAAGAGGGGAAGGAAACAGATAAATACATAGCAACAATGCAATCACAAGGCATGACAACGCAAATAGCTATGCTAGGGGTGATCTAACGCGGGGCTACTCGTTACAGACGGAGTAGGAATTTAACGGGAATGTTTTCCCGGTTACGGGCGTCTGTCTGACAGGTGAACCGGAGGGTACGGTTCCATGTTCAGGTGGTTAGGGGCACCTGACAGGCACGTGGTTCGCGTATTCGGATTCGTCACGTTTTTCCGAGCAACTTTCATGTAAAAAGTATTTTCACCCGAGTTACGGATTATTTTATATGAATTTCCGAAGTTTATTATATTTTCTAGAATTTATTCATATTTCGAAATTAAACAGTAAAAATACTTCAGTCACCTAGTGCTATTGTAGCCACAGTGTATGACAGTGGGGCTGGGTTGACCCAATCAACAATTGACTGGTCAACAAATGAATAGTATAGGGGGCCACATGTCATTGACTTAGACATTCTTTCTAAAATTATTTTTCTTTAGACTAACAGTGGGTCCACATGTCATCTACTATTAGACTAACTTACCACTAATTTTAATCCTAAGCTATACTAGTTAAACAAGGGCCGGCCACACACACCATACACATACAGCCCCCCCACACACACATAACTCACACGCACACTCACCACATAGCACACTCGGCCATGGCCGGCCATGGCCAGTAGCAGCCACAGCCGGAGGTAGCAGCCGCAGCCAAGGGCGCGACTAGGTGTCGGTGTACTAAATATTGGGGCCTTTAGTACCCCATACTTGTGCACGGGCGGTTGTAGCCATACCTGCGGCAAGGCTTGTTGGGGGAATAGCTGAAGATCGATCCAAGGTTATCAAGAGACATCCACGCCAAGGATCGGAAGATAAGGAGGACTGAAGACCAAGGGCTTGGCTCCCGGCAAGATCTTGCCGGGGTAGCCCGCCAAGCCCGGCAAGATTCGCACCCGACAAGGTTCCGCCACTGTGCCACCGCTCCAGTACAGTGACCGGCCTGGCATTCTGGCCCCACTTCTGAATGCGTGGCAAGGCACTAGTGGAGGCGAGCTTAAGCGGTGCTGATGGGATGGCTCCTTTTTCCATCCCCAAGAAAGTAGGGACACCTAAATAGACACCTCACGATGCATTAAATGCATTTGTCCAAAACCGTCAGTTGTTAGGTATGATAACCATGTAGCTACTTTACACCTCGCAAATAAGCAGTTCGCCACTGTAGTCACCCCTTTGATCATATAAAAGGAGGCCCGAGGCAACTACTACAGGGAGGACGATTTTCAGCCCACTCTGCATGCGTAGCTGCTGCTTGAACTTACTGTTCATCGCAAGCGCTCCAAGAACTGGGACGAATCACTGATAATAAACTAAAGCAGGAGTAGGGTTTTACGCTGATCAGCGGCCCGAACCTGGGTAAAAATCCCCCCGCATTGATCATCGGTTCTACTCTTTGTGCATACCTCTATCCCTGCCGAACCGTAAAGGGGTCCCTCGGATCCCATAGGTGTCGCACGCCGACATCTTTGGCGCACCAGGTCCGGGGGATCGAGGTTGCACGAACCTGATCTAGTGATCAGCGCGTCAGTTTCTTCACCATCTTTGTTACCATGCAGCCCAAGAAGAAGGGTGTAGCAGCGGTTGTTCCGTCTATGTCTGTCTTGCCCGTGCCTACTCGAACGGGTGACGGCGTGGATGCAGGAGGTGGAGGTTTAGAGCCTCCACGACATTCTGGTGATCCAAGCCAGGCGAGCGGCGTCGTTCGCAGTGGCGATGGCAACCCGCATGCCACTAGATCCAGAGATGGAGCCGTGCTGCCTACAGGCGGCGCAACGAACTCCAGAGATTGGGGGACACCGTCCAGGGCTCCCGCGCCGGCGCAGGCGTCGTGGCCTTCCCAGGCCGCACGTGGCGAGCAGCGCCGTGACATCGGTGGTTCTGAACGTCCCCATGCAGAGACTTCTGCGCACCGATCCCAAGGTGCGCAGGCCCAGCATGCACACCAAACTGCCAGTGGAGGTGGCGCACGGTCGCGTGGTCGTGACGATGCTCCTTCTAACACTATTAGGAGTCAGAGCACCTCACGCACCTCGCACCTGTCGCGACAGCCTACGCCAGCAGCAGCTTTGGCACGTGCGCAACTGCTCCTCGATTTTCCTCCTACTCCGGAGAAGATGGAGGAGGGGCGATCTACTATCCAGAGCCTTGTCGGCTTCGCCAACAAGGATAGGCCGTAGCAAGCGGGGCCCTCGCGGCAGCGGTTTATCGTTCCGGCGCGAGCCGGTGGTGAGAAGACTGGAGGCGGTGCTACTACGGTGCACTCCCCTCCATGAGAACAACGGCGGTCGTCACTCCGGTGGACCGAAGGCTGTGAAGACGATTCCACGGCGTCGTCCGATCCGCGGATGCGCCGTGATCAGCGTCAAGTTCTTCGGGAACGGAGCAAAGAAGACGCTCGAACTACCATCGAGCGCCAACGGGAGGCGCGTCATCAGTCCGATAAACGTGCAGGGCCTACTGTCGACAAGCCTGCGCCGGGGGACGCAGGCGACTTGCCTTATGAAGTAGGTTTCCCAGCGTTTACCCATGAGCTGTGGCGAGTCCAGTGGCCCAACTCCCGAACATTCAAACCAGAGGTTCTGGAGAAATATGACGGCAAGACTCATCCCTCGGAGTTCTTGAGCATCTACACCATTGCGGTGCAGGCTGCCGGAGGACAAGACGACAAGATACTTGCCAACTACTTCCCGTTGGTGCTCAAACCCAACGTCAGGTCATGGTTGATGCATCTGCCAGAGAATTCTATTTCTTCCTGGTCAGATCTGTGCCATCAGTTTGTTGGCGCCTTTGTTGGAGGCCACCAAGCTCCTGGCCAAGAAAATGATTTGCATCTCCTCCCTCAAAAGGAGGGCGAGCCACTGTGCAAGTTTATCCAGAGGTTTAGCCGGGTGTAATACAATATTCCAGATGTTCATCATGCCGCTGTTGTTAGCACGTTTCAACAGAACGTGCGTAACCGCAAGATGCGTGAAGAGCTGGCGATGAACAAGGTCAGGAGTATTGCCGAGCTTTATGCTTTGGCAGATAAATGCGCTCGAGCTGAAGAAGGGAGGAAACTCCCCGGCGAGAATGTTGGCGCAGGGGGCGAATCTGAAGATGAAGATGTTGCCACCCCGTCGAAGAAAGGCCGGCGGCGGAACAAGAAGCGCAAAGGCAAGGCCGTGCTTGCTGTCGAGGGATCCGGCAACCCCAGCACCACCAAGAAGGCCAAGGTTGACGACCCCGGCAAGGAAGTTGCCGGGTGCACTTCCTGTCAGGCCTTGGCGGCTGCCGACAAGCCGGAAGGCTTCGGCAACCAGTATTGCAAGATCCATCGCACCAAGGGCCATGATTTCCAAAACTGTCAGCAAGTTGAGCAACTTGTCGGGAAGCAGAGAGCTGAGTACGAAAGACGAGATAAGGAGAAGGCCTAGGACGGTGCTGAGGGATCCGGCAAGAAGCGTGGTGGCCGAGGAGGCCGCCGCGGCAAGGCTAAGCAACAGAAGGAGAGGCCCGCCCGAGGCCGCGACAAGGACGAGGGAGGCGATGATGATGATGAAGACGATGAATCTAGCGAGCACGAGTTTCAGAAAGCCACAGAAGCCATGTGTATCGACAGGGGCGCCTCGTTGCATTCTTCTCACCGCCGGCTTAAATAGTGAGTGCGTGAGGTTAATGCAACGGAGTCATCGCCTGAGGCACGGAAACCTTTGAAATGGTCCCACATGCCTATCATTTTTTACGCCGAGGATCACCCTGATCGCACAACTGCGGTCGGGTGCTTGCCTTTGTTGGTGTCACCAACAATCCGCAATCTCAAGGTGACAAAAATGCTAGTTGACGGTGGGGCCGGGCTGAACTTAATCTCGCCAAACGTGCTCAAGAAGCTGCAAATTCCTGATGAAGATCTCGAGGAAACGGGCACGTTTCAAGGGATCAATCCAGGAAGGACCCAGCCAAAAGGCAAGATTACGCTACCGGTGACATTTGGTAGCGAGCTCAATTTCAGGACAGAGAAGGTAGTGTTCGATGTCGCCAAGATCCCCATGAGATATAATGGGATCCTTGGCCGCCCAGCGCTCGCCAAGTTTATGGTGGCATCACACTATGCGTACAATGTGTTGAAGATGCCTGGACTGATTGGTGTCATCACTGTTCACTCCGACAAAAAGGATGCACTGATCTGCACCGACCAACTCTACCGGGAGGCAGCCACAGCACCTGTCACCAAGGCATCTGTTCCTGTCGCTGGAACTCCCGGAGGGAAGGAGAAGAAGACCGGCAAGATCTCTGGCGCAAACTCCGGCAAGCGCACCTCTTCGGAGTGCTACGCTTCCGTTGAGGACGCACCAGAGAGTTCCACCGGCAAGAACAAGAAGTCCAAGGCTGCTCCACCAGAGACCAAGAAGGTGCCTGTCAGGGAGGACGGAACGGGAGGAACTTTCACCATAAGTGCCACCCTAGATGACAAATAGGAAAGCGCGCTCGTTGCTTTCCTGCGGGCGAATGTCGATGTGTTTGCATGGCAACCATCTGACATCCCCGGTGTTCCCAGGAAAGTAATTGAGCACCACCTTGCTGTCTGTCCTCACGCGCGGCCCGTCAAGCAGAGGGTGAGAAAGCAGGCCTTGGAGCGGCAAGAATTTATTGCCGAAGAAATCAGGAAGTTGGAAGCGGCAGGTTTGATCAGAGGGGTGCTTCACCCAACCTGGTTGGCCAATCCGGTTGTAGTGCACAAGGCAAATGGGAAATGGAGGTTGTGTATTGATTATACAGACATCAATAAGGCCTGTCCAAAAGATCCTTTCCGCTTACCGCGCATCGACCAGATTGTGGACTCCACTGCCGGCTGTGACCTACTGTCGTTCCTTGATGCCTATTCGGGGTACCACCAGATCTTCATGGCAAAAGAAGATGAAGAAAAGACCGCATTTATCACCCCATGTGGTACGTATTGTTTTATACGAATGCCTTTCGGGTTGAAAAGTGCTGGTTCTACATTTGCGAGAGCGGTCCAAATCAGTTTTGAGCCTCAGCTACATAGAAATATGGAAGCATACATGGATGATATAGTGGTCAAAACCAAGGATAAAGCGACGCTCATACAAGACTTAGAAGAAACATTCGCAAATCTGCGCAAGATCAATTTAAAGCTCAATCCCGAGAAATGTGTGTTTGGCGTCCCTTCCGGCAAGCTTCTCGGGTTCTTTGTATCTCAGCGTGGGATCGAAGCGAACCCCGACAAGATCAATTTAAAGCTCAATCCCGAGAAATGTGTGTTTGGCGTCCCTTGCCGGCTGCATTGCTACCTTGAGCAGGTTTATCTCCAAATCTGCTGAGCGCGCCCTGCCCTTTTTCAAAATTTTGAAGAAGGCAGGTCCAATGAGATGGACTCCGGAAGCGGAGGCAGCGCTGCAAGATTTAAAGAGGTACCTCTCCTCTCCGCTGACACTAGTCGCACCTAAGCCACAAGAGCCTTTGCTGCTGTATCTAGCGGCAACAAATCAAGTGGTTAGTGCTGCGTTAGTGGCGCAGAGAGAAGTTGACGAGGAGGCAACAACAGCGGCAGGACTGTCAACTGACGCGCCAGGATCTTTCCCGGCAAGGTCTGGTGCCGACAAGACAAGATCTGCGCAGTCAGAGGAATCAATACAAAAGAAGAAGATGGTGCAGCGCCCAGTTTATTTTGTTAGCTCCCTTTTATAGGGAGCTAGGTCAAGATACTCTGGTGTGCAGAAATTGCACTTCGGCCTTCTCATGGCCTCAAGGAAGCTGTGCCATTATTTCCAAGCGCATGAGATTACCGTCGTCACTCGCTTCCCGTTGCAGCGGATTTTACAAAATCTAGAGGCAACCGGCAGGATTGTAGAGTGGGCGTTGGAGTTTTCGAGCTTTGGCCTCAAGTTTGAAAGTACTTCAAAAATTCAAAGCAGAGCCTTGGCAGAGTTCATTGCGGAATGGACCCCAATGCCAGATGAGGAGATTCAAGAGACGACTCTTCCCGGCAAGGAAACAGATCGAGAATGTGTTATGTACTTTGATGGTGCCTTTACGCTGCAGGGCGCCGGGGCTGGTGTGCTACTTGTCGCACCCACCGGAGAGCACCTCAAGTATGTAATTCAGATGCATTTTCCCCGAGAGAGCTCAACAAACAACACTGCGGAGTACGAGGGCCTGCTTGCCGATCTCAGGATCGCGGCAGACCTTGGTATCAAGAAACTCATCATCAGAGGCGATTCGCAGCTTGTTGTCAGGCAAGTCAACAAAGATTATCAGAGTCCGTTGATGCAAGCTTATGTGGATGAAGTGAGAAAAATGGAAGAGCGCATTGACGGTCTGCATACGAAGCACATTCCTCGTGCTGAAAATAGTATTGCCGATGACCTGTCGAAACACGCTGCCCTTAAGTTGCCTGTGGAACCAGGAACTTTTGTGCTCCATTTGACTCAGCCATCTGTAGTGCCATCAATAGGGCAAGCAAAGAGAAGGAAGTTGAATTCTGGTCAGTACTTTCCGGCAGAGCTCCCGGGAGCCGCCGGCAAGGAGGGTGCCGGAGTCAGCGGCAAGCCTCCCGGGGAACAACAGGCTCCAGCAGGGGCTCAGGCCCTTGCCGTCGAGACAAACGTTCCCCCGGCAGAAGAGATGCCTTTAGTCCTAGTTGTCGAGCCCCAGGCTCCAGCTTGGGCACAGCCCATTGTCCATTACCTTCAGACAGGAGAACTCCCTGAGGAGCAGGAAGATGCGGAAAAAGTAGCCCGTCAGTCTAGCATGAACCAGTTCGTCGATGGCGTTCTATACAGAAAAAGGCTGAACGGTGTGAAATTGAAGTGTATTCCTCGAGAAGATGGACTGGAGCTGTTGGCAGAGATACATGGAGGCATATGTGGCTCCCACATAGGGCCAAGAGCGCTTGTCGGAAAGGCATTCCGGCAAGGTTTCTTTTGGCCCACCGCTCTCCAGGATGCAAATGCACTAGTAACCAAGTGTGAAGCATGCCAGTTTCATTCGAAGAAATCACATCAGCCAGCTCAAGCTCTTGAGACAATCCCTCTCTCCTGACCATTTTCGGTCTGGGGGCTCGACATACTGGGCCCTTTTCCCCGTGCTACCGGGGGCTTTGAGTACTTGTACGTTGCAATCGACAATTCACAAAGTGGCCGGAGGTGGAAGCGGTGAGGAAGGTGACAGCACAATCAGCCGTCAAGTTCTTTAAAGGGATAGTTTGCCGTTTCAGTGTGCCCAACAAGATCATCACCGATAATGGCACACAGTTCACAAGTCGCACCTTCATGCAATACGTCCAAGACCTTGGCAGCAAAGTTTGTTTTGCCTCTGTTGCTCACCCGAGAAGCAATGGGCAAGCGCAGAGGGCTAATGCTGAAGTGCTGCGCGGTCTCAGGACCAGAACTTTTGACAAGCTGAGAAAGTGCGGAAGACGCTGGATTGATGAGTTGCCGGTGGTTCTTTGGTCAATCAGAACGACACCAAATCGAGCCACTGGCCAGACACCCTTCGCTCTGGTTTACGGAGCGGAAGCAGTTCTCCCCACGGAACTCATATACGGGTCGCCTCGAGTGCTCGCTTATGATGAGCTTGAGCAAGAGCAACTGCGACAAGATGACGTTGTGCTCCTTGAGGAGGATCGTCTTCAGGCTGCTATGCGAGCTGCACATTACCAGCAAGCTTTGCGCCGCTACCATAGCCGCAAAGTTCATGCCCGAAGCCTTGAGGAAGGCGACCTTGTTCTTCGGCGGATTCAGTCCGCCAAGAATTCAAACAAGTTGACGCCGAAGTGGGAAGGCCCTTATCGGGTAGTACGAGTCACCAGGCCCGGCGCTGTCCGCCTGGAGACCGAGGATGGCGTTCCAGTGAGCAACTCCTGGAATATCAAACATCTTCGCAAGTTTACCCATAAGGCGCGGTTGCCGGGGGGCCCCGACAACCTCCTTTTGTACAAGTCTTGCCGGCAAGGCATGTAATCCTTTGTACAAAGCCAGGCGCAGACACTGTGCGCAGTTGAATAAGCTTAAGTGTTGTGCATTTCTTGTTGATTTCCATGTTTATATATATGCATGTTTATCTGAGATATTGTATGACACTTGATCCCCGGTAAGATTAATGAACCACCAAGGTTCCATATCTTTATTTTCTCTTCTTTCTTTTTCTCAAAGGATAGAAGGTTCCCTCGCGTGCAAGTTTGCCGGGGGGAGGGAAGGAAGGTATGGATACCAATGGGCGATGTTCAGAATTGGTTTCTTGCCGGAAGGAATACAGCGACAGAAAGCTAAGTTCGAAACTTTGAGCAAGTTTTTCAATTTTTACTATTAGGCTATTTCCTTTGGACGATTTCGGCCTTTGTATGGAAAACCTGCACGCGAAGGAACCCTTGTCATAATTGGCTGCGCCCTTGTTCTGTTTTGAGTCCGCTCAACAATATAAGTGGCTGCGCCAAGAGTGCCAAGGTGTCTTGCCGGCCGCTGCACCTCCAGCAGGCTGCTGAAGCCCCGCACCCAGCGCTCGCGGCAAGTTGCGCGCCGACAAGTTTCCAGCAAGCGTTGGGCGTAATCATACGGAAAGAAATCGAACAAGGGGAATGGCATGCATATATTCAATGATAGCAAGTTATATTACATCAATAGTTGCCACAGTTCTAACCTAATACTAAATTGTCTTTGACATGGAATGGTGGCGGCAAGAAAAAGCGAGACAGCTAGTCCCTGCGCTGGCCTTCTACCCTCTTGATAGAATCCACCTTATCAAGGATGGGCGCAACAAGCTTTTCAAGGGCCTGGAGATCTGCATCCTTCGGCAAGTGGTCGAGCACGTTGGTGAGATCGATGCCGGGGTTCTTATGCACCACCTTGATGAGCACTTTGTGGAGGACGGCCCGGCAAAGTTTGCGGGATTGGTTGGCCAGCTGGGTCGCTCGGTTGGACTGGAGCAGCTTCAGAGCTTCAATGATGCTTTCGAAGAACATGGTCAACCTAGCGCTCGGGGATATTCTTTCTTCAGAAGAATACCTGAAATTTTGCAGACCCTCCCGGCCCATGGTTGACAGCTGTGCTGTGAGCTTCTCCGCAGTGTCAACAAGGCGTTCAGTCCAGATTTGCACGCCCTTCTCATAGTCAACTTGGGCAGCAGCAGTGCTCTTGAGCAAGTTCCTCTCTTCCTGGAGATCTTTGCTCAGGGCCTTCTCGCGGGCCCTACCGTCCTTGAGAGACTTCTCCAGCATGGTCAGCTTCAGCCTCAGATCGGCAATGGCATCGTTGGCTGAAGAGAGCTGCTTGGTCTTGTCGGACATAGCAACTTGCATCTCCGCCAGGCTGTGGAGAGTTTTCTCCCTGTCGGCTTTGAGCGTCGAGAGCTCCTTGCTGTGCTCCTCAAGGTCCACTTCCAGCTTCTTCACCTTGTCGCTCAGCTCGTTCTTGGTGGCTTCTGCGGCCTTGGTGGCATCGACGGCTTCCTTGAGCTTGCTGGCGTGATCTGCAGTTGCAGCTTCGAGCGCCTCTTTGTGCTTCTGCTCCAACTCCTGGGTCCGCCGCGCGACAAGTTTCTCAATCTCTTCGTCTTTGCCGCGGAGTTTGGCGGCAAGTGCCTGCTCGTGCGGCAAGGTCTTCTTCATGAGCGTCAAGCCCAATGCGGCGCTGCGTCAAGAGAGCTTCTTCATCGGCAACCTTTTGTGCGGCTTCCTCTTGCGCCCTTTCCATATCAGATTGCTTCAATTGGAGCTCCGTCCAGCTTTGGCTCACTTGTTCCCGGCCGGCAGTCAATTCTTCGAAGGCCTCGGCGTACCAGATCTACATTTGCTCGACGCGTTTCTGGAAATCCGCCTCGGCTGCTTCGACACCTACAGCTCTGGTGTCTACCTTCTCCTTTCGAGCATGGTGGAGCGCCTGGAGATTGCGGAAGTTATCGCCCATGGCCTGGAGGAGCCTATCTTCTTCAGATTTGCCGCTGCTGGCGCTTGGTTCATCAACAATCTTGAGCCCGGCAGCGTTGATGACTTCTTCATCAAAAGTTTCTCCTTCGGTCGGCGCCCCAACGCTTGCCATCTCCGGTAGGTTGACGAACAAGTTGTCGCCAACCTTGAGATACTTGCTCGATGAGGGGGCCTCAGATGTCGATGGTTGATCTTCGGCAAGCGTCTCACCGGTGGCTGAGGGCTCTGTGGCCGGCGTAGTGCCTGGCGCTCCTGCGGCAGGAATGTCGTCAGTACGGTCATCGACCTCCTCGCCGGCCCTCTCGGCAGGTTTCTTAGCGGCCTCCTCGGCAGCAGCCTCGCTGACCTTGACGGTGGCATATTTGGTGGCCTCGCTAGCAGCAATCCTGTCAGCTTCGGCGGCAGCATCTCTGGTGGTCTCCTCGATGACGACGTCGATGTCCATGGGTTCCATCACAGGGAATTCTGAAGGACGAAGGAGGGAAGCAAAATCAAATCAAGATCAAGGTTCAGAAAGATAAAGAAAGAATCACAAGCGCTCTGAGGCAAGCAGTCACCTGTGTCGAGCTGATGAGTAGCTTCACCCCTCCCGGCAACATTGCTTTCCGGGAAAGGCTGCCGGTGCCTTTGTTCGCCAGCTCCTCCTCCTCCAAGGTGGGCTCGTCGGTGGGGGCTCTTGTCGGAGATGCGCTTGCGCGCTGCACGGTTGACGGGGGCGGCACGACGGGGGCGTCTTCCAACGCCTCCCCTTGTTGCCGTTCTTCTCCTGCAAGCCCAAAAGATGTAAGCAGCAAAGGTAGAAACCTTAGCACCCGCCAGCGGGAAACAAGTAATGAACTCACGCTGGGGGCTGTGCTGGGGGCTGCCTCGAGGGCTAAGCTCTGGGCTGATGGAGATAGTCTCTGGCACGCTCGTAGAGCTTGTCGATGGCTCATCACCTGTATAGGTTTTCGCCCTCTTCGCCATCCTTTCCGCCAATGTTTCTGCCTCCCTGCAGAGACAAGACAAAGCAAGGCGATGAGATCGATTGAATTCAGAATTTGGGAAATAAAGATTGTGACGGGATACTTACTCTTCCTCTTCTTGTTCCGGGCTGAAGCCGGAGATGTCGAAGTCGACCTCCGTTGCAATGTCCGTATGGGGAGGCGGAGGAGGAGTCCTGGGTCGCTTGGCTGCAGCAGGTGCAGCGGGTTGGTGTGGCTCTGCCGCCTCAGCTTCCGGTGCTGCTATATGGGACGCCCCTGCCGCCCCAGTGGTTGCCGCAGGTATGTGTCTCGTGCGCCGCGCGAGTTGCTGTCGAACCCCTTGCCGCGGTGCATCCTTGCCGGCCGCCCCCTTGCCAGGAGCTTCGCTGCTCGAAGAAGCCTGACTTGCCAGGACGCCAGAGGCAGCTTTCCGAAGGACGTGTTTTGCCTTCTTTGGAGCTGGGGGCTCCTCCTGCGGCTGCTCTTCGGCTGCCTCCTCGCCTGATGAGCTCTCAGCGGCTGCACCGCTCTGTTCCCCGGCAACCTCGTCCTCCCCGGCATGTTTTTCCTCCAGTACGACTTCTGCGTCACTGGTTTCCCACTCTGTGAAGCCGACGTTGCCGGCCTCTGCGGCAAGATTCGCCTCTTCCACTCTAGTGGTAATGTACGCCACTTCTTAGTCAGTGGTGGCGCAGATGAGGTTTGTCTCTTCCCGGACGGCCCTCTCCAACAAGTTGTCGAAGAACTTTTATGCGTCCAGGCCGTGGGCATTGAACACTGGTATTGCGGCAATTATCAACCCCAGGGCGGAGTTGTTGCACAAGGGAACAATTCTTGCCGGCAATTTATGCTTGTCTTCATGATGGAATAGCCGGTGGCCGAGAGCGCCAAGCTGCATGATCGTCAGGTTGTTGTTCAGTCCGGGGCGCAGCCTCATGATATCTGCTGCGTTCCAGAACTCCCAGGCCGGTCTCCCCTTATTCTGCAGAGGGGCGATGCGCCGGCGAAGAAAATCAGAGCCTATCATCTCTATTGTGAGCCCGGCGGCTTTCAAACGGAGAATCCTGGTCGTGGCGATTGTGAGCCTGTCATCTTGAGCATCAAGATCGCTCCAGTCCTCGCCGCGAACTACCTTTTTTCGTTGGGGCGAACAGAAGGGATGGGGGTCTGCTTCCTTGATCCAGCACCACTCAGACCGGCATTCTTCCCACTTTTTGCGGTAAACCCCGTCCGGATATATCTCCTTGTTCCATGCCCTTGGGATCCAGGCGATAGAACCGGCACGGGCATCCCCTTTTTTGACACGAGGAATGAAGTAATGGCGGAAGAGGGCGGTGTTGGGAACTACTCCAGCAAAGTTTTCGCAAAGATGGGCGAAGATAGCCATGCAAGTTATGGCATTCGGCGTGAAGTCCAAGAGATGGCAGCCGTATGTATACATGATATCGTTGAAGAAATCAGAGAATGGAGGGCAGAGCCCGCAGTAAAAGTAAGCGGCGAAGAAGGGATATCTATCAGGGCTGCTTTTGGAAGAAGAACCTGGGGCCACGCGAGTCGCGGGGTGAGCTTTCGTCTCCCTCGCCCACATGCACTGGTACCAGTTCCTCAAGGCTTCCGCATCGAGCGTCGGAGCAAAGACAACGTACTTCTTCTGCATCTTCACCAACTCGCTCTCCGGGACATCGGCCTTCGTCTCCTTGCCCTTGCTCTTGCTAGCCTTGGGCGGCATGGTGGTTGCGAAGGCGTATGCCGAGGATGGAGCGGGTGTAGAGGCGATGAGCGGATGAGGAGAAGTTCTGCTCTGGGCTCGGGAGAGAGAGGACAATGGCAGATTTCAGATTGGAAAGAAGAGGGGGTGAAAGGGCAGCGCCTTTGCGGATTCCTTTTTATGGGGAAGGAGCGAGGCCGCTTCTTTTACTGCCCAATGTGAACACGCCTATACGGGCGTGCTGCGGCCGTGGCCGTTTAGCGCATGCTTCCCACGTCACGCATTCAACGCGCATAGTGCGGGAGCGCAGTAGGCGGAATGATTACAAGCAGTTAATCCCTGCCACATGTGCCCGTGCACTGTTTGGGCCTAGCCCAACAATGCCTCGCACCCGTGTGTGGCCTAGGCCCGGGGGCTCCTGTCGGTGTACTAAATATTGGGGCCTTTAGTACCCCATACTTGTGCACGGGCGGTTGTAGCCATACCTGCGGCAAGGATTGTCGGGGGAATAGCTAAAGATCGATCCTAGGTTATCAAGAGACATCCACGCCAAGGATCGGAAGATAAGGAGGACTGAAGACCAAGGGCTTGGCTCCCGGCAAGATCTTGCCGGGGTAGCCCGCCAAGCCCGGCAAGATTCACACCCGACAAGGTTCCGCCACTGTGCCACCGCTCCAGTACAGTGACCGGCCTGGCATTCTGGCCCCACTTCTGAATGCGTGGCAAGGCACTAGTGGAGGCGAGCTTAAGCGGTGCTGATGGGATGGCTCCTTTTTCCATCCCCAAGAAAGTAGGGACACCTAAACAGACACCTCACGATGCATTAAATGCATTTGTCCAAAACCGTCAGTGGTTAGGTATGATAACCATGTAGCTACTTTACACCTCGCAAATAAGCAGTTCGCCACTGTGGTGACCCCTTTGATCATATAAAAGGAGGCCCGAGGCAACTGCTATAGGGAGGACGATTTTCAGCGCAATCTGCATGCGTAGCTGCTGCTTGAACTTACTGTTCATCTCAAGCGCTCCAAGAACTGGGACGAATCACTGATAATAAACTAAAGCAGGAGTAGGGTTTTATGCTGATCAGCGGCCCAAACCTAGGTAAAAATCCCCTCGCGTTGATCGTCGGTTCTGCTCTTTGTGCATACCTCTCTCCCTGCCGAACCGTAAAGGGGTCCCTCCAATCCCATAGGTGTCGTACGCCGACACTAGGGGCACGGACGGGCCAACTCCAGCCATAGCGACTGGTCCTCGTGGGGTGATGCATACGGCGACAAATCGAAGGAGAAAAGCAGGGGGATTGGGAGAGGAGCTCACTGCGAGCTCAAAGGCGAGGTCGGGGAGGCCGGGGACACAGTGAAGGCGACGAATTAGCCGATGGCGTCGCGGTGGCCGGAGGTTGAAGACCACATCGATGGTGACGGCAGAGAGCTCCCAGGCTCGAGTCGAAGGGCGGGGCTGATGTGGACGACGATGGCGGTCCTCCTGGGCGTCTCACGATGGCGAGGGCTGGCCAATGGTCACGGCAATGATGAGGTGGCGGCGACGATGGGGTTCGGTTGAGCTCGGACGCAGGCGGGGAGGAGAGCAACGGCGCGGGGCGGGAGAGAAGCGGGCGGCGTTAGGGCGAGCGGGGAGGGCTCGGCGCGGCTATATAGGACAGGGGAGCCGGGGATGCTCGACGTGTGGCGTCGGCCATGGAGATGGCGCCACGGCTGCCCTGCCTGCTCCTATAGCTGGTAGGAGAAGATTGGGGGTGGGTTGGGCCAAAACTATTACCTTAAGGCCCAGAGGCACAGTGATAGGTTTTTTTTATTTACTTTACTGTTTTGCCTTTGCTCCTGTTTTGCATTTTGTTTTAGCTCCAAATGAATTTTGTTTAACATGAAACTTGTCATATAAATAGTAGCCATTATTTTGGAGAGGCACAAAAAGTTTGGAGCCGATTTGAGTCCAATTAAATTGTACTTGAATTTAAATGGGTCTCTTAGGTGTTGTTGCTCTAGTTTTTTAAAAATGGTTATGGCCACTTTAAATATTCAAAAGAGGTGGGTTCATACATGAAAATAGTTAATGAATATTTTAAACCCAACAAACATTTTTGTTTTACCGTTAAAATAAATAATAATTTCACTTGTAGTTTAAATTTGAATTTGGCTTTGATTTTTGGACAAGTGGCAATTTGCATGGTAATCACGATGACATGGCCACCATTAGGGAGGGGTTTACTGTAGCATGATTCTCGGGGTGTTACAGGCGCGCCCCCCATCCTTGTGGCCCCCTCGGGCATCGTCTCGTGTTGATTCTTTTTCCCAAAAATCACATATATTCCAAAAAAAATCTCCGTAAGTTTTTATCCCGTTTGGACTCCGTTTGATATGAATTTTCTACGAAACAAAAAACATGCAACAAACAGGAACTGGCACTAGGCACTGGATCAATATGTTAGTCCCAAAAATAGTATAAAAAGTTGCCAAAAGTATGTAAAAGTTGTAGAATATTGGCATGGAACAATCAAAAGTTATAGATACGACGGAGACGTATCAGGCCCTAGCTTGGAGTTTCGCGTGAGCCCCATGAGGGTGCTCGGGCGGCGTGGCGGTACCACCAGAGGTGGCGACTCTGGTGTGCTCGTCGCCGGGTCGCCCATGACTTCAACTTTAGTGAGAGGCGACGCAAACGACACCATGCTGAGGTCCATAATGGGCAGAAGGTGTGGTAGTCGATTGTGGCCTATCCCCCCTTTTCCCACGGCGTTGGAGGGAGGTTGCAGAGATGGTTCGCCATTGGTGAGGGCGGACCCTATCTCCCCGTACTCTGCCCGTCTGGTGCATGGGAGAGCCTCTAGTCCTTGTGCATGCTTCCTTAACGGGCGGGGTCTTCATATCGTCGGGTCGTCAGGGACGTCCATACTCTCTGTGGGGTCTCCTGGTGCGCGCGGCGTTCGCATCGATGGGCGTGGCGCGAGCTTTGGGCGACGGTGGTGCAGAAGGTGGCGGCAACCCACAACGCGTCAAGAACGGGGGCGACCGTTCCGACGACTAGTGTTTGCCGGTGACTCCGTCTGGGTTCCCGGCAGTGCCACCACCCGCGCCTGCCCTCCGGTTTCTTCCTCTTAGCCCAACGACGGTGTTCTCCTGATCCTGGGGAGGCGTCGAATCCCAGCCAGGCCCGCCTTCCGCCTTCTCCATTCCTTCCTTCGATTTCCTTAAGGAGATGGACAAGGGCAAAGGCATCACGGGGCACTTATCTTTTTTTAATCTTAAATATGTAGGCACTTGCCAAATTTTAGTTCAAATAATGTAATCTCTTGTATTTATGTTCCGTGAGATTTGTACTTGTTGATCAGCATATTAATGAAAAAGATAAGCTTTACCGGGCACTTGTGCTTGTAAAATATCCATGCAGAGGTGAAATGCCTCCATACTTTCATGTAAACAAGTAGATCCCGGTAAGCAACCTTGCCGGCACCCCATAGGACTGCTGCCGTGAGGCTGAGCCTGCCGGGCGCAGAACCCATTGGGAGAGACCAGCCCCCCGCCAACCTCTTTTAGTCAAAGGCCACTATGACCATCCTGACCGAAGCAGCGTTCGTGTCAGTAGATGGGAGCACCTTTGTTTCTGAGGCGACGAGGTTTTCATATGCACAAGTCTTACTCACAGAACATGTATGGATAAGAGATGGAACTTATCTGTTTGGCTTGCCAGAGACCGCAGTGCTGGCTTGTCTTCGCATCCTCTTCCTAGAACTAAGTCCACGGCAGGAGCCTGCAGTTTATGCAAATGAAGATGATGCCAGATGCAATCTATCTACATGATCATGCAACCTATCTACATGAATCATGCGATGCTTATGATATGCTTATGCATGCATGCAACTTGTCGGGGGGCCCCAACGCTTCATTTATTTCTTTGTTGCTCAGGGTCTGCGCCTGGCTTTGTACAAGGGGTTACATGCAGCTGAGGCAAGGCCTGTACAAAAGGGTGGCTGCCGGGCAGGGCCCGACAGCCGCGCCTTACGGGTAGAACTTGCGGAGATGCTCAATATTCCATGAGTTTTGCAATTGAATGCCATCTCCGGTCTCCAAACGGACTGTGCCAGGTCTGGTGACTCATACTACCCGGTAAGGGCCTTCCCACTTCGGCGACAACTTCTTTGTACCCTTGGCGGACTGAACGCGCCTAAGGACAAGGTCGCCTTCCTCAAAACACAGGGCATGAACCCTGTGGCTATGATAGCGACGCAAGGCTTGTTGATAGCGTGCAGCACGTGTAGCAGCCCGGAGACGGTTCTCGTCGAGAAGCACGGCGTCGTCACACATGTGTTTTTCCTGCGCTACTTCATCGTAGGCAAGCACTCGAGGTGACCCATAAATGAGTTCCGTGGGGATAACTGCTTCTGCCCCAAAGACTAGGGAGAAGGGAATCTGCCCAGTAGCTCGGTTTGGTGTCGTTCTGAGGGACCAAAGAACCACCGGCAGCTCATTGATCCACCGCCTGCCATGCTTCCGCAGCTTATCAAACGTTCTTGTCTTGAGTCCTCGCAGCACTTCAGCGTTCGCCCTCTCAGCTTGTCCATTGCTTCTGGGATGTGCGACAGAGGCAAATGAGATCTTCCTTCCGAGGGCATGAACATATTGCATGAAGGCACGGCTCGTCAACTGGGTGCCGTTGTCGGTGTTGATCCGGGCAGGGACCCCGAAGCGACACACCAATCCTCTCAAGAACTTGATAGCTGACTGAGCAGTCACCTTTCTCACGGCATCTACTTCTGGCCACTTTGTAAACTTGTCGATTGCAACGAACAAGAATTCAAAGCCCCCGGCAGCTCGAGGGAAAGGGCCGAGGATATCGAGCCCCCCGACCGAAAATGGCCATGACAAAGGGATTGTCTGGAGTGCTTGGGCAGGCAGATGGATATTTTCGGAATGGAACTGATAGGCTTCACACTTGGTGACGAGCTCAACCGCATCTTGGAGGGATGTGGGCCAATAGAATCCTTGCCAGAATGCTTTCGCAACCAAAGCCCTCGATCCAATGTGGGAGCCGCACATGCCTTTGTGTATCTCTGCCAACAGTTCCTTTCCTCCTTCCCGGCAAATGCACTTCAATTTCACACCGTTGGGCTTTTTTTGTATAGTGTGTCATCGACAAACTGATACATACTGGCCCTCCGGGCTACTCTTTCAGCTTCTTCTTGCTTTTTGGGAAGTTCTCCGGTTTGGAGGAAATGGACTATGTGTCTTGCCCAAGTTGGAGCCTGAGGCTCGGCAACGAGGACTAGCGGCACCTCCTCATTTGTGGGGGCGCATCCCTCAACCGCGGGGACCAATGGCCTAGCAGGAGGGTGCAGCCCGGCAATCGAAGGGGAGTTGTTTCCGGCAGGGTCCCTGCCAGGAGCCCCGAAAGGCTCTACCGGGAGAGGCTTACCGGAGTCCAATTTCCTCCTCTTTCTGGCCATTGTTGTCGGGGATACGAAGGGCTGAGTAAGATGGAGAACAAAAGTTCCTGGTTCCACAGGAAGCTTCTGCGCAGTGCACTTTGACAGGTGATCAGTAATGCTATTTTCCACACGGGGTACGTGCTCTGTTTGCAACCCGTCAAAGGGCTCCTCCAATCTTCTCACTTCCTCGACGTATGCCTCCATCAATGGGCTTCGGTAATCCTTGTTGACTTTTCTCACCACCAGTTGTGAATCTCCTCGAATGATCAACTTCTTGATTCCCAATTCTGTGGCAATCCTGAGCCCGGCAAGAAGCCATTCATATTCTGCTGTATTGTTGGTCGCCTCCTCTCGGGGAAAGTGCATCTGGACAACGTACCTCAGGTGCTCTCCAGTGGGAGCCATGAGAAGCACGCCAGCCCCTGCACCTTGTAGGGAGAAGACACCATCGAAATACATGATCCATTCTTGGGGCGCTTCCTTGCCAGGGATAACTATTTCCAATACTTCTTCATCAGGGGTTGGTGTCCATTCTGCAATAAACTCTGCCAATGCCCTGCTCTGGATTGTTGATGTGCTTTCAAACTTCAGGCCAAAGCTGGACAACTCCAATGCCCACTGCACTATCCTGCCAGTGCCCTCTGGGTTTCGAAGTATCCTTTGCAACGGGAAGCGGGTGACAACCGCGATCTCATGGGATTGGAAGTAGTGGCGCAGTTTCCTTGAGGCCATGACAAGGCCAAAGATCAATTTTTGCATGCCAGAATACCTGGATCTAGCCCCCTGCAACAGGGAGCTGACGAAGTATACTGGGCGCTGCACCACCTTCTTCCTTGCCCTGTCCTTGGGGTTGCTTCCGCTGCCGTGCTCCTCTTTGTCCTGATCCGTATCTGGCCTTGCCGGGCCGCTCTCTTCCTCTTCCCCGGGTGGGACACTTGCTAAGGTGGCTGCTTCTTCTACTTCCCGCTGCGCCACTAGGGACGCACTAACCACTTGATTAGTTGCTGCCGGATATAGCAGCAACGGCTTTTGTGGTTTGGGTGCGACCAAGGTGGGCATAGAAGACAAGTTGGCCTTCAAATCCTGCAGCGCTGCATCTGCTTCCGAGGTCCACTTCATGGGTCTTGCCCTCTTGAAAATCTTGAAGAACGGCAAGGCGCGCTCGGCAGACTTGGAGATGAATCTACTAAGCGCGGTAACGCATCCTGTCAAATGCCTCACATCCTTAACTGTCTTGGGTGCCTGTATCTGCTCAATAGCCAAGTAGCTTACCGGAGGGAACGCCAAACACGCACTTCTCTAGATTCAGTTTCAAGTTGATCTTGCGCAAATTAGCAAATGTCTCTTCTAAATCCTGGATGAGGGTTGATCTATCCTTGGTCTTGACCACAATATCATCCATATAGGCTTCGATGTTCCTGTGCAACTGTGGTTCAAAGCCAATCTGGACTACTCTTGCAAAAGTGGACTCAGCACTCTTCAACCTGAAAGGCATGCGCACAAAGCAGTATGTGCCACATGGGGTGACGAATGAGGTCTTTTCTTCGTCTTCCTTGGACATAAAAATCTGATGGTATCCAGAGTATGCATCCAAAAAAGAGAGCAACTCACATCCTGAAGTAGAATCCATGATTTGGTTGATGCGCGGCGAGGGAAATGGGTCCTTTGGGCATGCCTTGTTCAGATCCGTGAAATCTATGCAAAGCCTCCATTTTCCATTAGCCTTGCGCACAACCACTAGGTTTGCTAACCATGTTGGATGCAGTACTCCTCTGACCAAACCAGCTGCTTCAAGTTTCTTGATTTCCTCGGCAATAAACTGCTACCGCTCCAAGGCCTGCTTCTAAACCTTCTGCTTGACGGGTCGGGCATGTGGGCAGACAGCAAGGTGGTGCTCGATTACCTCCCTGGGAACATCGGGGATATCAGATGGTTGCCAGGCAAACACATCGATATTCGCCCGCAAGAAGGCAATGAGAGCGCTTTCCTATTTGTCATCAAGGGTGGCGCTGATAGTGAAAGTACCATTGGTGCCAGCCAGCCCTGCCGTGACCTTTTTCACTTGGGGTGGAGTAGCCTTGGATCTCTTGCTCTTGGAACTCTCTGGCCTGTCATCAATGGGCGCAGCACATTCCACAGCGGTACGCTTCCCGGATTCCTTGCCAGTGCCTCTGCTATGCTTTTCCTTGGCGGGAACTGTGGCTTCCACGACCTCTGCCGTGACCGTGTCCCGGTACATCTTATCCACGCAAATGATTGCGTCTTTCTTATCCGATGGAACGGAAATGACGCCCATCGGCCCTGGCATCTTCAAGGTGTTGTAGGCATAGTGGGATGCTGCCATGAATTTGGACAGGGCCGGGCGCCCAAGGATCCCATTGTACGGCAGGGGGAGGTCAACCACATCAAACACAACTTTCTCAGTCCTGTAGTTCAACTCTCCTCCAAATGTCATTGGCAACGTAACCTTTCCCTTAGGACGGCTCCTGCCGGGATTGACTCCTTGAAACGTGCCTGTGGCCTTAAGTTCTTCCTCTGCTATCTGGAGTTTGCCGATAACCTTTGGGGAAATCAGATTCAACCTGGCCCTGCCGTCAACCAGCATCTTTGTGACCTTGAGGTTGCGAATTGTTGGTGAGACCAACAACGGCAAGCACCCTACCGCAGTAATGCGGTCGGGGTGGTCCTCTTCATCAAAGATGATGGGCGTGCGTGACCACTTGAGCGGCTTCCGAGAATCCGCCGCTGGCTCCACGGCATTGACTTCACGCACCCACTGTTTAAGTTGGCGGTGAGAGGAGTGCAAAGATGCACCCCCGTCAATGCACAGGGCGTCAGTGGCCTTCTGGAACTCCTGCTCGCTGGTTTCCTCTTCATTCCCTCCATCACTCTCATTACTGCAATCCTCCTTCTCTCGGCCTTTGGTGGGTTTCCCTTGGTTCCGAGGAGCCCTGCCGGGGCGATTTGCTTCACCACCCCGGCCCTTCCCACCAGCGCCATTCTGACCTTTTTCCTTATCGTGCTTCTCATACTCAGCCTTCTGCCTCTTGACGAGCTTCTCAACCTGATGACACTCCTAGAGATCATGGCCCTTGGTCTGATGAATCTTATAGTATGGTCCATCACTTTTCCCAGCTTTCTCGGCAGCCGCCACCGCCCGGCAATCAGCGCATGCGGTAGCTTCCTTGCCGGGGGCTTCAGCCTTGGCCTTCTTGCTGGTACTAGGCGTGCCTGACCCCTCAACAGTTATCACAGTCTTATCCTTGCGCTTCTTGTTGTGCTTCTTATTCTTCTTCTTCTTACTGATTGTTTCGTCGTCATATTCTAAGTCGATGTCAACGCAATCTTCCTCTCCAGGAAGTTTCCTCCCCTCCTCCACCCAAGCACATTTGTCCACCAAAGTGTAGAGCTCCTTCACAGTCTTGGGCAACCGAACGTTCATCATGGAAAGTATCATGCGGTTGCGCACGTTGGATTGGAAGGCAGCTATCACGGCGGCTGGGTGGATATCTGGGATATTTCTGTGGACTCGGCTGAATCTCTGTAAGTACTTCCGTAAGGTTTCTCCCTCTTTCTGCTGGAGAAGCTGCAAGTCGCTGGGCCACCCTGGTTCTTGATGGCCGCCCGTGAAGGCACCAATGAACTTGTGGCACAGGTCAGCCCAGGTCGAAATGGAGTTCTCCGGCAGGTGCATCAGCCAAGACCTCACATTTGACTTGAGGGCCAAAGGGAAGTAGTTGGCGAACACCTTCTCATCTCTTCCCCCGGCAGCTTGAACGGTGATGGTGCAGATGCTCAAGAACTCTGCTGGGTTTAGTCTCACATCATACTTCTCGGGTATCTCTGGCTTGAACGTGCGAGTGGACGGCCAACGGACTTGCCGCAGCTCACGGGTGAAGGCAGGGCACCCAACCTCGAAAGGCAGGCACCCGCCATCTCCGAACGCGGGCTCATCGACGTTGGGGCCATCGCACCCATTGGACCGGCGGGGGTTGTCGCGGCGCCGCTCGTCGATGACGCGCGTGCCTTCCCTTCGCCTGCCCTCAGGGGCACGCTGTCGGCCTTGACGCGCTCGAGGGTCTGACGAGGCCATCGAGACGTCATCGGAAGCTTGGTTTTGCGGCTCCCGAGTGGCTTCTGTGGTGGGGATTGCACCGTGAGGGTGGCCCCTCCTGCACGACCAGCCGCGCGAGCCATCGTTGCTGCCTGGGAAGGCCGTGGCGGTTCGGCCCGCTGTGATCCTTCCGCTTCGGCAAAACCAATCAGACTTTGGATGGCGGCTCGCCACTCATCCACCTGGTCTGCCGCCGGTGGAAATCTCAACAGCAGTTGGGCTCGCGCCATGGCCTCGGAGGCAGTGCTTGGCATAGGTGATGACGATGTAGATCGTAGTGTCGCTCGGCTCCTCACGTTGCCGGTGGCGACCGTGCCGCGCCCCTGCTGCTGCGAACCAGTCGTTTGGACGTCATGGTGACGCGGCGGAGGCGCCTGAGGGCCAGCGGCTCCGTTTGGCATAGTAGCTGGGTCAGCCCGCCCCGGGGGTGGCGCGTGCCCCGTGGTCGCGGCCGCAGTGGGGGCGGCCGGAGGGTTGCGATTCGCCCCAGAACGGGCATCATCGCTGCGGTTGTGCCCGTTGGCGAGGAGAAGGGGTTCAGGCGGAATGATCCCTCTATCCGTACCTCATGGAGCATGGCCATCGGGATGTTACTGATGCTGTCCTTCCCCAGTACCTCTCGTTCCTGCTTCGGCCGTGGGGGAGGTGGTGACGGCGCCGCCTGCGCCGACCACGTCCCCCGCAGCATCAACACCCTCGCGAGCCCCCGCATTCCCCGCGACATCGGCGGTCACGGGCGGCGGAGCCTTCGAGGTGGACGGGTGATTTGCAGCTCCGGGCTTCCTCTTGGGCGCCATAGTCGATGACGCCATCGGCGATGGAAATGTCGATGAAGATGACGCGTAGCGTACGCTCTCAGTTTCGCGCAAGTGATCCCCCTACCTGGCGCGCCAAAGATGTCGTGGGAAAACACGGCCACCTACGGGGCCATGAGCCCCTTTTTGGTTCGGCGAGGCGATGGGCACGTTGCACAAAGAGCGGAGAAGCGTCGCGCAGCACGGCAGAGATCACACGGGCAGTCTTTACCCAGGTTCGGGCCGCCGTGAGGCGTAAAACCCTACTCCTGCTTTGGTGGATTGATGGTGGATAATGGTGGTGGACGTAGCACACTCGCCCGGCAAGGTCGCTCTAGGGGCGAGAGTGGCTATGCGCGAATGAATATGCGAGGGTCCAACCCTTTCTACGGTTGCCATGGGCCTCCTTTTATAGATTAAGGGGTCACCATAGTGTCAAATCAGTCTTTGCGTACTGATGAGATAGCTAACAGTGCTATCGTATCTAACTCTGCAGACTGACAGAGCGCATTAAATGCGCCACTTAGTGTCACATCACAGCCCGCCCGGCAGGTCCTGCCGGGCTGTTTTGCCAGCTTCGCGCCTGCTCGTTTGACACGTCTCAGGACGGGTGTCATATGGAGGTGTTTGCTGTAGGAAGTGGCTGCCATGTGGCAAGATGCAGCCACTTAGTCACCTTGGAGCTCGACACCACTTTGATTAATGACTTGCGTCGCTTGTGAGGTGGAGCGGTGGAGTGGCTTGCCTCCGCCAGCCCCGGTAGGCCTGCCGGGACGTTCTGGGAGCTTGCTTCCGGGGCAAAACCCAACCTTGCCGGGCTCGCCTGCCCGTCAAGGTAGGTCCTTCCCTCAGCAATGCCTTGTTCCTCTGGCTCACCTTGGCCTTCTCGACTTGCACTTGGATCCTTCGAAGAAATTGATCCTCCTTGTTTGGTCTGACCTTGATCTTGTAATCTTGTCTCTGGCCTGTGCACAGTCCGTGCAATGGACCCAGGGTCTGTTGCATCGACACTAATGTGTTTAGCATGGAAGATATTGATAACTTTCGGTCGTGACGTAAACAGGAAGGGTGCATTTCTCAAAATTTCATTTATCTCTGTTTCAAAAACTTTGAGCTCTGCACCGCTGCAAATCCCTGCTTCCCTCTGCGAAGGGACTATCTATTTAATTTTATGTTGAGTCATCACCTTCTCAAATAAGCGCCAGATCTGAGAGCACTATTGTCATCCTCATGCATTGTGTATAGCTAATGTTGGATGCATCATGACTGGATCTTTTCTACCATGAATTACAATGTTTAGTCGCTGCTTGAACTTTGGAGGTGCTCTGCATTTATGTTTTGCGGTCTCAGAAAGGGCTAGCGAGATACCACTTTTGTCATATTATGTCACGATTGTTTTGACAAAGTGTTGTCATTTGAGATATTTTATTATTGCTCGCTAGTTGCTTATGCCATTGATATGAGTTAATATAATTTCTAAGAGTTATTGTTGACACGGTTAGTTATAATCTTTGCTGAAAACCTGGGTGCTACTTAAGCTTATTTATGTAAACAAGAGCAAAAGAGTTTCTAAAAGTTTTTCTTTTTCACTTTCAGTTTGTCAACTGAATTGCTTGAGGACAAGCAAAGGTTTAAGCTTGGGGGAGTTGATACGTCTCCATCGTATCTACTTTTCCTAACACTTTTTCTCTTGTTTTGGACTCTAATTTGCATGATTTGAATGACACTAACCCGGACTGACGTTGTTTTCAGCAGAACTACCATGGTGTTGTTTTTGTGCAAAAATAAAAGTTATCGGAATGGAACGAAACTTTTTGGAGATTTTTTATACAATAAAAGAAAAATACTGGAGCCAAGAACCACCGGAGGGGGGCCCCTGGGTGAGCACAACCCACCAGGGCGCCCCCCCTCCAGGCGCGCCCAGGTGGGTTGTGCCCACCTGGTGGCCCCGCAGACCCTTATTCCGACTCCTTAAATACCTATATTTGGAGAAAAAAATCAAGGAGGAAGAATTATCGCGTTTCACGAGACGGAGCCACCGCCACCTCCTGTTCTTCATCGGGAGGCCGGATCTGGAGTCCGTTTGGGGCACCAGAGAGGGGAATCTTTGATCTTCGTCATCACCAACCCTTCTCCATCGCCAATTCCATGATGCTCCCCACCGGGAGTGAGTAATTCCTTCGTAGGCTCGCTGGTCGGTGAGGAGTTGGATGAGATTCATCATGTAATGGAGTTAGTTTTGTTAGGGCTTGATGCCTAGTATCCATTATGTTCTGAGATTGATGTTGATATGACTTTGCCATGCCTAATGCTTGTCACTTTGGGCCCGGGTGCCATGATTTCCGATCTGAACCATTTATGTTATCACCATTATATCTATGTTCTAGATCCGATCTTGCAAGTCATATTCACCTATTATGTGTTATGATCCATAAACCCCGGAGTGACAATAGTCGGGATACTTTCCGGTGATGACCGTAGTTTGAGGAGTTCATGTATTCACTATGTGTTAATGCTTTGTTCCGCTTCTCTATTAAAAGGAGGCCTCAATATCCCTTAGTTTCCTTATGGACCCCGCTACCACGGGAGGGTAGGACAAAAGATGTCATGCAAGTTCTTTCCATAAGCACGTATGACTATTTACAGAATACATGCCTACATTATATTTATGAACTGGAGCTAGTATTGTATCGCCCTAGGTTATGACTGTTATATGATGAGTATCATGCAACGAATCCACCGATCCAATGACTACGAATTTTCCATATATTATTCTTGCTAAGTTACTACTGCTGTTGCTACTGTTACACTTGCTACAAAATCGTTGATATCACTGTTATCGTTACTGCTACTATCATCATTACTATCACTACTATCACATTACTGTGCTACTGATCATATTGCTGCAGATATTTAATCTCCAGGTGTGGTTGAATTGACAATTCAATTGCTAATACTTGCAAGTATTCTTTGGCTCCCATTGTGTCGAATCTATAAATTTGGGTTGAATACTCTACCCTCGAAAACTGTTGCGATCCCCTATACTTGTGGGTTATCAATATCAAATCCAATTTTAATTAACAATGATTTGGTATTTAGTAGTGAGCACAAAGCAACATAAATCATGCAATGACGAAGTCTAACTCTCTTCCTATTCATCGGCATGTCATAAAAGAACAATTCATGCACATCAAGTAAAGGCCAATACATAGCATAACCAGTTTCTTGCAATTTTATCGTGTTGGAAACATAGAGGGGTGGAGATGTAGTTCCGCTCTCATAATAATTGCAAGTAGGAGCAGCAAGCACATGCATATTATATTCATCAAAATTATCATGTGCAATGGTAAAAGGCAACCCATCAATGTAATCCTTAATAAGTGCAAACTTCTCTGATATAGTGTAGTTTGGAGAATTCAAAAAGATAATAGGACTATCATGTGTGGGTGCAATAGCAACAAATTCATTCTCAACATAAGGAATTATAGCAAGTTCATCTCCATAAGCATAATTCAAATTGGCATCATGGCCACAAGCATAGAAAGCATCAAGCTCATCAAAAAGAGATATTTCAAACGAATCAATGGGATCATAGCAATTATCATAGCATTCATGCTTCGGTAAGCACGAAGGGAAATTAAACAATGTATGAGTCGAAGAGTTAATCTCATTAGAAGGTGGGCACGGGTAGCTAATCCGCTCTTCCTCCTTTTGTTCTTCGCTCTTCTCGTCATCTTTTTCATCTAATGAGCTCACAGTTTCATCAATTCCTTCTTCCATAGACTCCTGCAAAATATTAGTCTCTTCTTGGACAACGGAGACATTCTCAATAAATACATCAATATCGTAATTGCATTTATAATTATCATAGCAATATTTAAGTATAGCAAAATTTATCAGGTCTATAAACTGAATCATCAAAATCTTCATACTTTTCAAACAAAGATTCAATTCAATAAGCACCCTTAAAAGCAACAAATTCTTCTATTCGTTCCACATCATAATAATCATATATACCATTAGCATAAGAAGCTAAGGTTTCATCTTCATTAAATTTGCATGAAAAGGGAAGGTATGGAGCCTTCATCCTAGAGCAACAAGTATAATCATATCTCTGGCATAAATTCCAAGCATACCAATGCAACATATCAATTTGATCCCATAATAGTTTCCCTTTTTGAGTCAAGCGATAATCCCTAAAGTATTCACGTTGATCCAACGTGTCTCCCATTATCAAGTTGAATGGTGTTTTCTCAGGATTATCAAAGTAGTGTTTAATATTTTTCACATAGCGAGCATTGAGGGTTTTAGGAGGTTCCCCATCTCCATGAGTAGCAAGTTCAACTTTTTTTTTGGTATTTCGTGTTCCATATCCATAACTAAAGATAGAGAATAACTTAGAACAGAAAATAAAAACTACTTAGTGATAAAGCAAACAAGCACACACGAGAATATTCACCCCACGCTATGCTCCCCGGCAACGACGCCAGAAAAAGGTCTTGATAACCCACAAGTATAAGGGGATCGTTTGTAGCCTTTTTTTGATAAATAAGAGTGTCGAACCCAACGAGGAGCTAAAGGTAGAACAAATATTCCCTCAAGTTCTATCGACCACCGATACAACTCTACGCACACTTAACGTTTGCTTTACCTAAAACAAGTATGAAACTATTTTGCAAGAATAAAACTACGAGTACTTTGCGAGAATAAAACTACGAATAAATTGCGAGATAATAAAAGTAGATAGCTTTTGTCAACAAGAAAGTCATTTGTCCCTAGGTGATCGATAACTGGATCGGTGATCATTATTGCAACTTTATATGAGGGAGAGGCATGAGCTAACATACTTTCTCTACTTGGACCATATGCACTTATGATTGGAACTCTAGCAAGCATCCGCAATGACCAAAGATCATTAAGGTAAAACTCAACCATAGCATTAAGTATCAAGTCCTCTTTACTCCCATACGCAATAGCCCACTTACTCGGGTCTGTATATTCTGTCACTCACGCCACCCACTATAAGCGAATTATGAACGTATTGCAACACCCTATAGCGGGTATCCCTCACATTTGCGTGACACGGAGGGCACCATAGGACAGCACCAAAATAAAACATACAACTCACACCAATCATGATCATCTATCAATCCATAGGACAAAACGGATCTACTCATACATCATAGGATAACCACATATCATTGGGAAATAATATATAGTGTTGAGCACCATGTTTAAGTAGAGATTACAGTGGGGAGAAGACGTGTTACACCGCTGCATAGAGGGGAGAGAGTTGGTGTTGACGGCGGCGAAGTTGTTGGAGTAGATCGCCGTCACGATGATTGCCCCGGCGGCGCTCCGGCGCCACCAGGAGAGAGGGGGAGAGAGTCCCCCTCCTTCTTCTTCTTCCTTGGCCTCCCCCTAGATGGGAGGAGAGTTCCCCCTTTGGTCCATGGCCTCCATTACGGCGGAGGGGCGGGAGCCCCTCCGAGATTGGATCTCCCTCTCTGTTCTCTTCTGTTTCGTGTTCCTCAGATTTGGCCGAAAACCGTTTCTTAAATATCCGAAGATCCGTAACTCCGATTGCACTGAGATTTTAACACGATTTTTTTCGGGATATAAGCTTCCTTGTGCCAGAAGTAGAGCTCCAACTAACTTATGAGGAGGGCACAACCCACCACCACGCGCCTGGGCTGCCTGGCGCACCCAGGTGTCTTGTGGTGGCTGTGGGCCCCCGTTTGCCTTGACTCCACCTCTCAAAAATCACAAATATTCCAAAATAATTCTCCGTAAATTTTATCATGTTTGGACTTCGTTTGATATGGATATTCTGCGAAACAAAAAACATGCAGAAAACAGGAACTGGCACTGGGCACTGGATCAATATGTTAGTCCAATAAATCATATAAAATGTTGCCAAAAATATGTGAAAGTTGTATAATATTGGCATGAAACAATCAAAAAATTTAGATACGACGGAGACGTATCGCCCTCCCATGATGAGAGGATCGTTGGTGATGACGATGGCTTCGATTTCCCCCTCCCGGAGGGAAGTTTCCCCGGCAGAATAGCTCCGCCGGAGCCCTAGATTGCTTCTGCCCAGGTTCCACCTCGAGAAGGCGGCGCTTCATCCCGAAAGCTTCCTTTTGATTTTTTCTAGGTCAAAACCATTCATATAGCAGAATATGGACATCGGGTGCTGGCCAGGGGGCCCATAAGCTCAGGGGGGGCGCCCCCCAGGCTTGTGGCCACCTGGTGGGTCCCCCTTTGTTGTTTCTTCACCCAATAATTTTTATATATTCCAAAACAATTCTCCGTAAAGTTTCAGGACATTTGGAGTTGTGCAGAATAGGTATCTCAGATTTGCTCCTTTCCAGTCCAGAATTCCAGATGCCAGCATTCTCCCTCTTCATGTAAATCTTGTAAAATAAGAGAGAAAAGGCATAAGTATTGTACCATAATGTGAAATAACAGCCCATAATGCAATAAATAGCAACATAAAAACATGATGCAAAATGGACGTATCACATGTCATGTTGCATAACTCTATAAAATTGTGCAAGTGCATACCGACATCCTCAAAAGCAGAGCCTCTAAATTGGTCTTGTTGAACCATAGAAACTAAATTGAGTTTATTTCATATTGCTCGGCGGCGACATCAGGTTGTTCAATTGGTGCAGCATAAAGTTCTCACTTGGAGCAGCAAAGTCTAAAAGTTTTTGTGCCATAGTAATTTTTTGGTTTTTCAGTGACAACACTAGAACCAAAATAAAACTAGAACAAGAACAAAAAGCTGAAAATAAAAACTCAAATTAAGACTCTAACAAAAATAATTAACACGCTGACTAGTAACACGATGCCTCCCTGGCAATGGCGCCAAAAACGGTGGTTGATGCCCTTTGAGATTTGGTTTTGATGGCAAATGTTCCCTGCCCTTTCGCTAAGGAGTGACCCTTAGTTTATCAAACCCACGAGAGGATGGGCACTACAATAGAGGCTTTCTACCAAGTCTTTGTGAGAGAATTAAACTTCATCTTTTGTAACCGGACCTTAACAACCTTAGGGTATAAACACTTAGAATGAAAAGAGGTATGAGGTTGATTCTTACAACCATATATTTGTGTTATGGATCATCATGATCTTGATTTGTGCTATGGGAGACACCCGTTAAGATGTGCTTGCAATAAGACAAGGTGGGGGATGTGTCCAAATTATGTCTTGACTGGTTCACGACCTGCATCAAGAGCAGTTGTCCAACCGTAGGCCGTTACCATCACACGGGATTACCTCGGTTATTAAGAATATAATCCAGACAAAAGCATTTGGCATACAATAACTACACCTCATGTATACTCATGGATTGGCTTTCTGCTATCATACTAAACCTTTATGTCACTTGTGTTTAGAATAGAGTCCCGCTTCTTCCCTGCTCCTAACCTCCTTATTGATCGAACTCCGGCATCCTAGGTACCTGCAGGTTCGAAAAACAAGAAAGAGACAAGAGGCAACTACGATGCAATTCTAAAACATACATGACGTTAATTCAAAGTCATTCCATCGATCCCTCATACAAATACATTGGGTTTCAAGGCTATAGCTGCTCAACCCATTGCCTTACCGAATTACTCACACATGGTGATCTGCTTGCAAGAAGAAATCATTGGAGAAGACATAGATGAATGCTTTATTGCTAACATGTCTTACAATGGTTGTCGGATGCGATACACGATTACAAGTATGGCTAACTTGGAGGAGTTTTTCTATGGTTATGGTGATGGTGGTGCTATGGAGATGAAATGGGAAATGGCGGCGGCTAGGATTGAAGAATGGCTTTTGTTTCACAGATGGTGGTTGATAACCCACAAGTATAGGGGATCAATTGTAGCCTTTCTCAATAAGTAAGAGTGTCGAACCCAACGAGGAGCTAAAGGTAGAATCATATTCCCTTCAAGTTCTATCGACCACCAATACAACTCTGCGCACACTTAACATTCGCTTTACCTAGAACAAGACTAAAACTATAAGTACTTTGTAGGTGTAAAGGGATAGGTTTGCAAGATAACAAAGAATGTGAAAATAAAAGTTAGGTGTTGTTCGACTAAAAGTACAATTAAGTTAGTATAGCGAGTGTGGAAAAGTGGTGGTAGGATTTGCGGAATTGTCCCTAAGCAATTGGCTAAGTTACTAGACCGATAGCAAGTTTTTATGTGGGAGAGGCCACTGCTAGCATGTCATCCCTTACTTGGAATTCTATGCACTTACGATTGGAACTATTAGCAAGCATCCACAACTACGTACTAATGTTCATTAAGGTAAAACCCAACCATAGCATTAAGATATATTGGTCCCCCTTCAATCCTGTATGAATCAATTTCTATCGTAGGAAGAAGCTTATGTCACTGTTGCCCTCCAATGCATAGTCCTATCAACATACAACTAACCCTATGGTGTTATCCACACGCGCGCTCATATGATGGGTACCAAAGGACAGCAACATAACCACAAGCAAATTAAACCAGTCATAGCAATTCACCGATCACCAAAAAGGACAACAAAAATCTACTCAGACATCATAGGATGGCAACACATCATTGGATAATAATATGAAGCATAAAGCACCATGTTCAAGTAGAGGGTATAGCGGGTTGCGGGAGAGTGGACCGCTGATGATAGAGGAGGGAAGGTGATGGAGGTGCGGGAGAGTAGATCGTCGTGACATGATGATTGCCCCGGCGGTGTTCCGGCGCCACCGGGAGAGAGGGGGAGAGAGCCCACACCTTCTTCTTCTTCCTTGGCCTCCCCCTAGATGGGAGGAGGGTCTCCCCTCTGGTCCATGGTCTCCATGGCGGCGGAGGGGCAGGAGCCCCTCCTAGATTGGATCTCTCTCTTTGTTTCTCTTCTGTTTCGCGTTCCTGTTTTCTGGCCCTTCACCGTTTCTTAAATTCCCGGATATCTGTAACTTCGATTGGGCTAAAACTTTGAGGGAATATTCTTTCAGATATTATCTTTCTGGCGGTGAAAGAAGGGCACCAACCACCTTACAGGGGCGCCACAAACCTGCCAAGCATGCCTGGGGTAGGGGGCGCGCCGTATGAGCTTGTGGCCCCCTCGGGCCCCGTCGTAAATTTTTATCGCGTTTGGACTTCGTTTGATATGGATATTCTGCAAAACAAAAAACATGCAACAAACAGGAACTCGCAATGGGCACTAGATCAATATATTAGTCCCAAAAATAATATAAAATGTTGCCAAAAGTATATGAAAGTTGTAGAATATAGACATGAAAAAATGAAAAAATATAGATACGATGGAGACATATCAGCATCCCCAAGCTTAATTCCTGCTCGTCCTCGAGTAGGTAAATGATAAAAAAGATAATTTTTGATGTGGAATGCTACCTAGCATAATCTTGATCATATAATGTAGTCATGACTTGAATATTAAGATACGAGTGATGCAATGCAATAGTCTATAATTTGATATAAAGACATCAATACTCAGGCATCCCAACAAACAATCATGTCTTTCAAAATATCAATTCTAAAGAATGTTATCCCTAGCCCATCATGCTCAATCATTGATCCATTCAGGAAACACACTCAATATTAGCTACACCCAATGCACAAGTATGACAATAGTTCTCTCCAATTGGTGCTTATAAGAGAAGGTGAAGACTCAAAATAAAAAATAAAAAATTGCATAAAAGTAAATAGATAGGCCCTTCACAGAAGGAAGCAGATATTTGCAGAGGTGCCACAGCTCAATGCTTAAAATAGAGAGATAAAATTATTTTGAGAGGCATGCTTTTCCTGTCAACGATACGATCGAGAGTTCCCAACATCTTCCATGCTAGACACATTATAGGCGGTTCCCAAACAGAAAGTAAAGTTCATTTCCTTTCCACGATTCTTTCAGAATCCAAGGCTAGCCGTATCCATGGGTGCCCTCCATACCAACAACTTTCCAAGGAATTTATTATATTTTTTTTCATTTTGGTTCATTATGGAACTGGGCATCCCTATTACCTGCCACTTTCTCGTGCAATGACAAGTGAATAAACACTCATCGTGAGAATAACCCACCTAACATGGAAGATATTGGCCACCCCCTGCCGCCTCATGAGTGGTACAGGCACACAAAACAAAAAATTATTTTGAATAATTAGAGTTGGCACATGCAAATTTACTTGGGATGGCATGTAAATACCGCATATAGGTAGGTATGGTGGACTCATATGGCAAAATTTTAGGTTTAAGGAATTGGATGCACAAGTAGCATTCCCGCTTAGTACAAATGGAGGCTATAAAATATATTGAGAAGCGACCAACCAAAAAGCAAAAATGGTCATAAATGTGCATCTAACACTGAATAATGCACCATAAGTAGGACATAACTTCGTTGCATAACTATGGACTTTACGTGCATGCATAGGGAATCACAAACCTTAACACCAATATTCTTACTAAACCACAATCATTCACTGGTACCTCCCACATATTACCATCTCTATATCGCAAAACTATTGTAAGGAATCAAACATATCATATCCAGTGACCTACAAGTTTTATGTAGGATTTTATGACTAACCAAGTGAATGACCAATTCCTGTTGACTCTCCAAATAGATATAAGTGAAGCAAGAGAGTTTAATTCTTTCTATAAAATATTTTCCCATGCTCTAACAAATATAAATGAAGCAAAAGAGCATTCTATAAATGGCGGTTTTCTATGTGTAGAGAAACAGGCATCCAAACTTCAAATGATATAAGTGAAGCACATGAAGCATTCAATAAAGCCATACTCAAAAGATATAAGTGAAGTGCAAATAGCATTCTACAAATTGACTAAGGACTATCTCATACCAGCATCATGCATTATTAAAAGAAAAAGAAAAGGCACACGACGCTCCAAGAATTTGCGCATATCAAGTGAACAAAACAAAAACCGAGACATACTGATAATTGTCTAATAAAGATGGGATGCCTTCCGGGGCATCCCCAAGCTTAGACGCTTGAGTCTCCTTGAATATTTACTTGGGGTGCCTTGGGCATCCCAAAGCTTTAACTCTTGCCTCTCCTCATTCTTCTCATATCAATACATCCTCGATCTTTGGACACTTCATCCACACAAAACTTAACCGAACTTTTTATTAGAGGGGTTAGTACATATAACATCAAATCCCATCATGTCCGGCTGTAACATTATTGTATAATTACAATCAAACATTACCCACTGTCTGATATCACAATTCTATGGCTCCCAAGTCAACGGGGCTCAACAAGATTTCAAACATAAGCAAATAACGCAACTATAACAAAAATCTATGAAAACGGGACAGTCTGTAAAGATGCAGATGGTGCATATACTTCTATAACTCAAAAAATTCTAAAAAAATAGGAAAAATAAACAAATTTCATACCAGTACCGTGTAAAAATTTCAGAAACTTTTGACATTCCAGTAAAAAACCAAAAATCATGCACTACAGCCAAAGTTTCTGTTTTTGCACTGCACATACCAAACAAGCAATTTAAACATCCTAAAGGCAAATATTGGCACATTATTTTTATAATATAATGGATTTGTACAAGGGGATAATTATTTTTGTGAGAAACTTCCATGAAAAATTCTACATTTTTTCTATGAGCATGAACACAAGTGTTCAAGGTCGACCCTCACTTCTTCAATGCATAACCTTCCAATCGCTTCTCTTTTGAATATGTTTTTAGGTTCCCCTCTATATTTTTTTTGTTTTTAAACTTTTTAAAAGCACACAACAGAATAAAATGACTCCCTAAAACTTCTGGGTTGTCTCCCTGGCAGTGCTTTCTTTAAAGCCATTAAGCTAGGCATAAAGTGCTCAAGTAATGGATCCACTCGGATCCCAAGGTATATCAAATCCAATTTGATTAACAATAATTTGGAATTTAGTAGCGAGCACAAAGTAATATATACTAGGCAATGATGAACTCTAACTCTCTTCCTATGCATCGGCTATTGGAAATATGCCCTAGAGGCAATAATAAAGTGTTTTATTATTATATTTCCTTAATCATGATAAAGGTTTATTATTCATGCTAGTATTGTATTGACCGGAACTTAAATACATGTGTGGACACATAAACAAATACCGTGTCCCTAGTGAGCCTCTACTAGACTAGCTCGTTGATCAAAAGATGGTTAAGATTTCCTAACCATAGACATGTGTTGTCACTTGATAACGGGATCACATCATTAGGAGAATGATGTGATGGACAAGACCCATCTGTTAGCTTAGCATATGATCGCTCAGTTTATTGCTACTGCTTTCTTAATGTCAAATACATATTCCTTCGACCATGAGATCATGCAACACCCAGATACCGGAGGAATACCTTGTGTGCTATCAAACGTCACAACGTAACTGGGTGATCATAAAGGTGCTCTACATGTATCTCCGGAGGTGTCTGTTGAGTTAGCGTGAATCGAGATTGGGATTTGTCACACCATATGACGGAGAGGTATCTCTGGGCCCTCTCGGTAATACAACGTCACAAGAAGCTTCCAAGAAAAGTGACTAAGGAGTTAGTTACAAGATGATGTATTACGAAATGAGTAAAGAGACTTACCGGTAACGAGATTGAACTAGGTATGAAGATACCGACGATCAAATCTCGAGCAAGCAACATACCGATAGACAAAGGGAACTACGTATGTTGTCATAAAGGTTCGACCGATAAAGATCTTCGTAGAATATGTAGGAACCACTATGGGCATCCAGGTCCTACTATTGGTTATTGACCGGAGAAGCGTCTCGGTCATGTCTACATAATTCTCGAACCCGTAGGGTCCGCACGCTTAACGTTCATTGACGATATAGTATTATATGAGTTATGTGAGTTGGTGATCGAATGTTGTTCGGAGTCCCCGATGAGATCATGAACATGACGAGGAGCTCCGGAATGGTCCGGAGGTAAAGATTGATATATAGGATGATAGTATTTGGTCTCCGGAAGAGTTTCGGAATGCACCGGGTATTTATCGGATCACCGGAAGGGGTTCTGAGAGGCCTCGGGGATTTATTGGGCCAAACGGGCCAAGGGAGGGAGCACATCAGCCCACAAGGGGGCTGGCGCACCCACCTCCAAGCTGTCGGCCCTATAGGAAGGAAAGGGGGGCGCACTAGGCAGGGCAGCCGCCAACCCCTCCCCTGCCATCTCCTCCACCCCCTAAAGAAGGAAAGGGGGAGGCGCCTAGGGCAGGAGCCCAGGGTGGCCGCCGGCCCCCTTAGGGGCGCACCTAGGCAGCCTTCCCTCCCCCTCCTCCTATATATATGTGAGGAGGGAAGGGGGCAATACAGACACCATGATTCCCAAGCCCTGTGTGGCGCCCCCTCTCCCTCTAGTTCGTCCTCCGTCCAAATTCATTGTGCTTGGCGAAGCCCTGCGGAGAAGTTTTACCACCACCGTCACCATGTCGTCGTGTTGCCGGAACTCATCTACTACTTTGCATCTCTTGCTAGATCGAGAAGGCAAGGACGTCATCGAGCTGAACGTGTGATGAACGCGGAGGTGCCGTGCGTTCGGTACTTGATCGGTACGGATAATGAAGTTGTACGACTACATCAATCGCGTTGATAAACGCTTCCGCTTAGCAATCTACAAGGGTATGTAGATGCTCTCCCCCTCTCGTAGCTATGCATCTCTATGGATAGATCTTGCGTGTGCGTAGAATTTTTTTTGTTTTCCATGCAACGTTCCCCAACAGTGGTATCAGAGCCAAGTTTATGCGTAGATGATATGCACGAGTAGAACACCAAGGAGTTGTGGGCGGTGAGGTTCATATTGCTTCCCACCAATGTCTTATTTTCATTCGGCGGCATTGTGAGATGAAGCGGCCCGGAACAACCTTACATGTCCACGCACATGAGACCGGTTGCACCGACTGACATGCAACTTGTTTTGCATAAAGGTGGCTGACGGGTGTCTGTTTCTCCTACTTTAGTTGAATCGGATTTGACTACGACGGTCCTTGCAGAAGGTTAAATAGCAACTAGATAATCACCATTGTGGTTATGCCTAGATAAGAACGGTTCTTGCTAGTTGCCTGTAGCAGCCACGTAAAACTTGCAACAACAAAGTAGAGGTCGTGTAACTTGTTTTTGCAGGGCATGTTGTGATGTGATATGGTTAAGATGTGATGTGATATATGTTGATGTATGAGATGATCATGTTTTGTAATAAGTTCACGACTTGCATGTCGATGAGTACGACAACCGGCAGGAGCCTTAGGGTTGTCTTTAATTATTGTATGACATGCGTGTCAATCACTTAAGCGCCATGTAATTGCTTTACTTTATCGCTATGCGTTAGCAATAGTTGTAGAAGCAATAGTTGGCGAGATGACCCCGACGCAACGATGGAGATCAAGGTGTCGTGATGGCGACGATGGAGATCATGCTGATGCTTTGGAGATGGAGATAAAAAGCACAAGATGATGATGGCCATATCATGTCACATATTTTGATTGCATGTGATGTTTATCCTTTATGCATCTTATTTTGCTTAGAACGACGGTAGCATTATAAGATGATACCTTCACTTAATTTCAAGATAAAAGTGTTCTCCCCGAGTATGCACCGTTGCCAAAGTTCGTCATTTCGAAGCACCTCGTGATGATCGGGTGTGATAGACTCTACGTTCGCATACAATGGGTGTAAGCCAGTTTTGCACATGCAGCATACTTGGGTTAAACTTGACGAGCCTAGCATGTATAGACATGGTCTCGGAACACAGGAGACCGAAAGGTCAAACGTGAGTCATATAGTAGATATGATCAACATAGAGATGTTCACCATTGAAGGCTACCCCATCTCACGTGATTATCGGACATGGGTTAGTTGATTTGGATCATGTATCACTTAGACAACTTGATGGATATTGATTTAAATGGGAGTTCATTAGTAATTTGATTATTTGAACTAAAATAAATCATGAACTTAGTTATAATAGTCTTTGCAAATCTATGTTGTAAATCAATGGCCCGTGCTACCGTTCCCTTGAATTTTAATGCGTTCCTAGAGAAAGCTAAGTTGAAAGATGATGGTAGCACCTACACGGACTGGGTCTGTAACTTGAGGATTATCCTCATTGCTGCATAGAAGAATTATGTCCTTGATGCACCGCTAGGTGACAGACCTGTTGCAAGCTCAATCTGATGACTACTCAATAGTTCAGTGTGCCATGCTTTATGGCTTGGAACCGGGACTTCAAAAGCATTTTGAACGCCACGGAGCATATGAGATGTTCCAAGAGCTGAAATTGATATTTCAAGCTAATGCCCGAGTTGAGAGATATGAAGACTCCAACAAGTTCTTTAGCTGTAAGATGGAGGAGAACAGTTCTGTCAGTGAACACATACTCAAAATGTCTGGGTATCATAACCACTTGACTCAGTTGGGAATTGATCTTCCAGTTGAGAGTGTTATTGACAGAGTTCTTCAGTCACTGCCACCAAGCTACAAAGGCTTTGTGATGAACTATAATATGCAAGGGATGACAAAAATGATTCCCGAGCTCTTCGCGATGCTGAAATCGGCGGAGGTAGAAATCAAGAAGGAGCATCAAGTGTTGATGGTTAATAAGACCACTAGTTTCAAGAAAAAGGGCAAGGGAAAGAAAGGGAACTTCAAAAAGAATGGCAAGCAAGTTGACGCTCCCATGAAGAACCCCAAAGCTGGACCCAAGCCTGAAACTGAGTGCTTCTACTGCAAGGGAAATGGTCACTGGAAGCGAAACTGCCCCAAATACTTGGCAGATAAGAAGGATGGCAAAGTGAACAAAGGTATATTTGATATACATGTTATTGATGTGTTCCTTACTAATGCTCGTAGTAGCGCCTGGGTATTTGATACTGGTTTGGTTGCTCATATTTGTAACTCGAAAGAGGAGCTGCATAATAAACGAAGATTGGCTAAGGACGAGGTGATGATGCGCGTCGGGAATGGTTCCAAGGTTGATGTGATCGCCGTCGGCACGCAACCTCTACATCTACCTTCTGGATTAGTTTTAGACCTGAATAATTGTTATTTGGTGCCAGCGTTGAGCATGAACATTATATCTGGATCTTGTTTACTGCGAGACGGTTATTCATTTAAGTCAGAGAATAATGGTTGTTCTATTTATATGAGTAATATCTTTTATGGTCATGCACATTTGATGAATGGTCTATTCTTGTTGAATATCGATCGTAGTGATACACATATTCATAATATTTATGCAAAAGATGCAAAGTTGATAATGATAGTGCAACATACTTGTGGCACTGTCGTTTAGGTCATATTGGTGTAAAGTGCATGAAGAAACTCCATGCGGATGGACTTTTGGAATCACTTGATTATGAATCATTTCATACTTGCGAACCATGCCTCATGGTTAAGATGACTAAAACTCCGTTCTCCGGAACAATGGAGCGAGCTAATGACTTATTGGAAAAATACATACCGATGTATGAGGTCCGATGAGTGTTGAAGCACGCGGCGAGTATCGTTATTTTCTAACCTTCACAGATGATTTAAGTAGGTATGGTATATCTACTTGATGAAACACAAGTGTGAAACATTTGAAAAGTTCAAAGAATTTGAGAGTGAAGTGGAGAATCATCGTAACAAGAAAATAAAGTTTCTATGATCTGATCGCGGAGGAGGATATTTGAGTTACGAGTTTGGCCTTCATTTAAGACAATGTGGAATTGTTTCACAACTCACGCCACCTGGAACACCACAGCGTAATGGTGTGTCCGAACATCATAACCGTACTTTATTAGATATGGTGCATTCTATGATGTCTCTTACCGAATTGGCTTTATCATTTTGGGGTTATGCATTAGAGACAGCCGCATTCACGTTAAATAGGGCACCGTCTAAATCCATTGAGACGACACCGTATGAACTATGGTTTGGCAAGAAACCGAAGCTGTCGTTTCTTAAAGTTTGGGGATGCGTGATGTCGCTAGAACTATGTCTGTATTTCCCAAAGAGGAAGGGATGATGTAGCACAACTACGGTAGGTATTTCCCTTAGTTATGAAACCAAGGTATCAATCCAGTAGGAGAACCAAGCAACACTATGTAAACGGTACCTACACACAAAGAAAAATACTTGCAACCCGACGCTTATGAGGGGTTGTCAATCCCTCTACGGGTAACGGCGCCTGAAATTGTAAAGTTGACGGGATAAAATTTGTGTAGATAGGATAAATAGATCTCGATAAAACGCGAAATAAAATAAATAGCAAAAAAGTGCAACAAGGTATTTTTGGGTTTTTGGAATAATAGATCTGAAAACAAAAGCGAATAAAAATAGATCTCAAAGCAAATATGATAAAGAATAGACCTGGGGGCCCTAGATTTCACTAGTGGCTTCTCTCAAGAAAATAGCACACGGCGGGTAAACAAATTACTGTTGGGTAATTGATAGAAGATCGAATAATTATGATGATATCCAAGGCAATGATCAATATATATGCATCACGTCCAAGATTAGTAGACCGACTCCTGCCTGCATCTACTACTATTACTCCAAACATCGACCGCTATCCAGCATGCATCTAGTGTATTAAGTTCACGGAAGAATGGAGTAATGCAATAAGAACGATGACATGATGTAGACGAGATCTATTCATGTAGGAATAGCCCCCATCTTGTTATCCTTAATAGCAACGATACATGCGTGTCTTGCCGCCCCTTCTGTCACTGGGAAAGAACACCGCACGATTGAACCCATCACAAAGCACCTCTTCCTATGGCAAGAAAAATCGATCTAGTTGGCCTAACTAAACCAAAGATTCGAAGAAGAAATGAGAAGCTATAAATAATCATGCATATAAGAGATCAAAAGAAGGCTGAAAGAAGACTCAAAGTTCATCGGATCCCAACAAACACACCGCAAAAAGAGTTACATCAAATAGATCTCCAAGAGACCATTGTATTGAGAATCAAAAGAGAGAGAGGAAGCCATCTAGCTACTGCCTACGGACCCATAGGTCTATGACGAACTACTCACGCATCATCGGAGAGGCATCAATGAGGATGATGAACCCCTCCGTGATGGTGTCTAGATTGGATCTCGTGGTTCTGGAACTTGCGGCGGCTGAAATTGTGTTTCGTCGACTCCCCTAGGGTTTTTGGAATGTTTGGGTATTTATAGGGCGAAGAGGCGGTGCAGGAGGTCACCGAGGGGAGCACAGCCCCCCTGGGCGCACCTGGGCTCCTGGGCGCGCCCAGGTGGGTTGTGCCCACCTCGGGCCTCCCCTCTGGTACTTCTTTGGCCCATGTTGTGTCTTCTGGTCCAAAAAAATTCTCCAAAAAGTTTTGCTGCGTTTGGACTCCGTTTGGTACTGATACTCTGTGAAGTAAAAAAACAAGCAAAAAACAGTAACTTGCACTGGGCAATATGTCAATAGGTTAGTCCCAAAAAAGGATATAAAGTTGCTATAAAATGATTGTAAAACATCCAAGAATGATAATATAACAACATGGAACAAGCAAAAATTATAGATACATTGGAGACGTATCAGCATCCCCAAGCTTAATTCCTACTCATCCTCGAGTAGGTAAATGATAAAAACAGAATTTTTGATGTGGAATGCTGCCTAACATGTTCATCACATATTCTTTTCTTTTGTAGCTTGGACATTTGGACTTTTATATGGTTCAAAGCAATAGTCTAGTTTTGACATGAAGATTTTAATACTCAAGCATATCAACAAGCAACCATATCTTTAAAATATCAACACTAAAGAAAGTCATCCCCAGCCCATCATGCTCAATCATTGATCCATTCATGAAACACACTTGCATATTAGCTACATCCAATGCTCAAGTACGTCCATAGTGCCCCTTAGTTGGTGCTTTATAAGAGAATATGGAGACTCGAATAAAAATTGCATAAAGTAAATAGATAGGCCCTTCGCAGAGGGAAGTAGGGATTTGTAGAGGTGCGAGAGCTCAAAGCTTAAATTGAGAGATAAAAAAATTGAGAGGCATACTTTTCCCGTCAACAAAAACAACCGAGTAATTCCCAATACTTTTCATGCTAGATATATCATAGCCGGTTCCCAAACAGAAAATAAAGTTTATTCCTTTTTCCACCATTCTTTCACAATCCATGGCTAGCCGTATCCACGGGTGCCTTCCATACCAACACTTTCCAAGGAATTTATTATTTGACAACATAAAGTAAATTTCTTTTTCATTTTGGGGCTGGGCATCTCGATTACCGCCGCACTCTCATGCAATGACAAGTGAATAAACACTCATCTTGAGAATAACACATCTAGCATGGAAAAAAATGGCCACCCCCTGCCGCTTCATGAGCGGTACGAGCACACAAAAAGGAAATTTATTTTGAAAATTAGAGATGGCACATAAAATTTTTCTTAGAACAGTACAAAAATACCGCATATAGGTAGGTATGGTGGACTCATATGGCAAAACTGGGTTTAAAGATTTTGGATGCACAAGTAGTATTTCTGCTTAGTACAAGTGGAGACTAGCAAAAAGATTGAGAAGCATCCAACCAAGAAACGAAAAATCACATAAGCGAGCATTAAGCATAACAAACACCGAATAATGCACCACAAGTAAGATGTAATTTCATTGCATAACTATTGACTTTCGTGCTTGCATAGGAAATCACAAACCTTAACACCAATATTCTTACTAAAGCATAATTACTCACAAACATGACTCACATATCACTATCATCATATCTCAAAACTATTACAAAGAATCAAGTTTATTTTGTCCAATGATCTTCATGAAAGTTTTTATTATATCCCTCTTAAATATCTATCACTTTGGGACTAATTTCATATATTGCAATTGCTTTTGAATAGCTCAAACAAATTTAAGTGAAGAACATGAGCATAAAATTTTTCGTCTCTCAAAATAATATAAGTGAAGCATGAGAGAATTTCTTCAAATTTTTACTAACTCTCAAATAAATATAAGTGAAGCATGAGAGAATTTCTTCAAAAATATTAAAGCACACCGCGCTCAAAAAGATATAAGTGAAGCACTAGAGCAATTCCATAGCTCAAAAAATTTAAGTGAAGCATAAAGAGCAATTCTAACAAATCATAGCATAATTTTGGCTCTCTCAAATAGGTGTGTTCATCAAGGATACTTGTGACAAACTAAAAAGCAAAACAAGCAAAGACTCATATAATACAAGAAGCTCCAAGCAAAACTCATGATATGTGACGAATAAAAATATAGCTCCAAGTAAAATACCGATGGTCGTTAGAAGAAAGAGAGGATGCCTTTTGGGGCATCCCCAAGCTTAGTTGCTTGGTTCTCCTTGAATATTAACTTGGGGTGCCATGGGGCATCCCCAAGCTTAGGCTCTTTTCACTCCTTATTCCTTCATCCATCGTGATCTCACCCGAAACTTGAAAACTTCAATCACACAAAACTTAACAAAACCTTTGTGAGATCCGTTAGTATAATAAAGCAAATCACCACTCTAAGAACTGTTGCAAACCCATTCATATTTTATTATTGCATTATATCTACTGTATTCCAACTTTAACATGGCTTATACCACCAATACAATCCATAGATTCATCAAAATAAGAACACAACGCAACAAAAACAGAATCTGTCAAAAACAGAATAGTCTGTATTAATCTGTACTCTACCATACTTATGTAACTCCAATTTTTTTGAAAAAATAGGACAATGTAGGAAATTTCTATATCAATCTTGTGTAAAAAATTCAGAATTTTTCGTCGCTTCTGTGATATTACAAAAATATTTTACTGGACACAAAAGTTTCTTTTTTCCAACAAGATCAAATCAACTATCACCCAACATGATCCCAAAGGCTTTACTTGGCACAAAAACTAATGAAAATATTAAAAAAACACAATCATGACAGTAGCATAATTATTCAAACACTCAAGAACAGAAAGAAAAAGGAAAATATAAATTTTATTCATTGGGTTGCCTCCCAACAAGCGCTATCATTTTATGCCCCTAGCTAGGCATTGATAATTTTAATGATGCTCACATGAAAGATAGCAATTGAAACATGAAGAGAGCATCATGTAGCATGTGAAAAACAAGTTTAAGTCTAACATACTTCCTATTCAAAGGCATTTTATAAGCAAACAAATTATCAAGACAAGAAGAACCTAATAAATACAAGGAAGGAGAAAGAAACAATAGCAATCTCAACATGAAGAGAGGTAATTTAGAAACATGAAAATTTCTACAACCATATTTTCCTCTCTCATAATAATTGCATGTAGGATCATAGTCAAATTCAACAATATACCTATCATATAAAATTTTCTCTTCATGATCCACATGCATAAAAGTCTTATAATCTTCCAAGATAGTGGGATTAACATCAGTCATGACCTCTCCGAACCCACTTTTGTCAAAAATTTCATAAGGTTGAACACTCTCCAAATATGTGGGATTATTTTTACCTAAAGTTGACGCTCTTCCAAACCCACTTTCAATATTATTGGAAACATTATTATCAATATCATATTCATAATGAGGCTTAAATAAAATTTCAAGATCATAAGAAGAATCACCACAATCATGATCATTACAATAAGTAGTGGACATATCAAAATTAGCATCCCCAAGCTTGGGGTTTTGCATATAATTAACAGAATTAACATTAATAGAATTTATAATAACATCATTGTAATCATGCTTTTCATGGAAAGAGGTATCATGAATCACTTTATCAATTTCTTCTTCCAACACTTCATCACAATCTTCAGATTCATGAATTTCAAGCAAAACTTCAAAGAGATAATCAAGTGCACTCAACTCACTAGCAATTGGTTCATCATAATTCGATCTTTTAAAAAGATTAGCAAGTGGATGAGGATCCATATCAATAGATTTTTAGCAAGCGAAGATGCGAGCAAATAAAAGGCACATGGTAACACAAGCAAACAAAAGATCAAACAAGAAAAAGGCAAACGGGAAGAAGGCAAATAAAAAGGCAAATTTTTATGAAGTGCGGGAGATGAAAATGAGAGGCAAATGGCAAATAATGTAAATTGCAAGGAGATGAGATTTGTGATTAGGAACCTTATAGATGTTGATGATGTCTCCCCGGCAACGGCGCCAGAAATTCCTTTTGATGTCACTGGAATTACGTCGGTATTTCCCCAAAGAGGAAGGTATGATGCAGCACAACTACGGTAGGTATTTCCCTCAGTTATGAAACCAAGGTATCAATCCAGTAGGAGAACCAACCAACACTATGTAAACGGTACCTGCACACAAAAAACAAATACTTGCAACCCGACGCTTATGAGGGGTTGTCAATCCCTCTACGGGTAACGGCGCCAGAAATTGTCAAGTTGACGGGATAAAATTTGTGTAGATTGGATAAATAGATCTCGATAAAACGCAAAATAAAATAAATAGCAAAAAAGTGCAGCAAGGTATTTTTGGGTTTTTGGAATAATAGATCTTAAAACAAAAGTGAATAAAAATAGATCTCAAAGCAAATATGATAAAGAATAGACCCGGGGGCCGTAGATTTCACTAGTGGCTTCTCTCAAGAAAATAGCACACGGCGGGTAAACAAATTACTGTTGGGCAATTGATAGAAGATCGAATAATTATGACGATATCCAAGGCAATGATCAATATATAGGCATCATGTCCAAGATTAGTAGACCGACTCCTGCCTGCATCTACTACTATTACTCCACACATCGACCGCTATCCAGCATGCATCTAGTGTATTAATTTCATGAAAAAACAGAGTAATGCAATAAGAATGATGACATGATGTAGACGAGATCTATTCATGTAGGAATAGCCCCCATCCTATTATCCTTAATAGCAACAATACATGCGTGTCTTGCCGCCCCTTCTGTCACTGGGAAAGAACACCACACGATCGAACCCATCACAAAGCACCTCTTCCCATGGCAAGAAAAATTGATCTAGTTGGCCTAACTAAACCAAAGATTCGAAGAAGAAATATGAAGCTATAAATAATCATGCATATAAGTGATCAAAAGAAGACTGAAATAATATTCATGGATATAGATCTGATCATAAACTCAAAGTTCATCGAATCCCAACAAACACACCGCAAAAAGAGTTACATCAAATAGATCTCCAAGAGACCATTGTATTGAGAATCAAAAGAGAGAGAGGAAGCCATCTAGCTACTGCCTATGGACCCGTAGGTCTATGATGAACTACTGACGCATCATCAGAGAGGCACCAATGAGGATGATGAACCCTCCGTGATGGTGTCTAGATTGGATCTTGTGGTTCTGGAACTTGCGGCGGCTGGAATTGTGTTTCGTCGACTCCCCTAGGGTTTCTGGTATATTTGGGTATTTATAGGGCAAAGAGGCGGTGCGGGAGGTCACCGAGGGGAGCACAACCCCCCTAGGCACGCCTGGGCTCCTGGGCGCGCCCAGGTGGGTTGTGCCTACCTCAGGCCTCCCCTCAGGTACTTCTTTGGCCCATGTTGTGTCTTCTGGTCTAAAAAAATTCTCCAAAAAGTTTCGTTGCGTTTGGACTCCGTTTGGTACTGATATTCTGCGAAGTAAAAAACAAGCAAAAAACAGCAACTGGCACTGGGCACTATGTCAATAGGTTAGTCCCAAAAAATGATATAAAGTTGCTATAAAATGATTGTAAAACATCCAGAATGATAATATAACAGCATGGAACAAGCAAAAATTATAGATACGTTGGAGACGTATCAATGCGACACTTATGTCAAAAGGCTTCAGCCTGATAAGCTCGAACCCAAAGCGGAGAAGTGTGTCTTCATAGGATACCCTAAAGAAACTATTGGGTATATCTTCTACCACAGATCCGAAGGCAAAATCTTTGTTGCTAAGAATGGGTCATTTCTAGAGAAGGAGCTTCTCTCGAAAGAAGTGAGTGGGAGGAAAGTAGAACTTGATGAGGTAATTGTACCTTCTCTCGAATTGGAAAGTAGCACATCAGAGAAAACCGTTCCCGTGATGTCTACACCAACTAGAGAAGAAGCTAATGATGATGATCATGAAACTTTGGATCAAGTTACTACTGAACCTCGTAGGTCGACCAGAACACATACCGCACCAGAGTGGTACGGTAATCCTTTCCTGGAAGTCATGTTGTTAGACAACGGCGAACCTACGTACTATGAATAAGCTATGGTGAGCCCAGATTCTGATAAATGGCTTGAGGCCATGAAATCTGAGATAGGATCCATGTATGAGAACAAAGTGTGGACTTTGGTGGACTTGCCCGATGATCGGCAAGCCATTGAGAATAAATGGATCTTCAAGAGGAAGACGGACGCTGATGGTAATATCACTGTCTACAAAGCTCGACTTATCGCAAAAGGTTTTCGACAAGTTCAAGGGGTTGACTACGATGAGACTTTCTCACCCGTAGCGATGCTTAAGTCTGTCCAAATCATGTTAGAAATAGCCGCATTTTATGATTATGAAATCTGGCAAATGGACGTCAAAACTGCATTCCTTAACGGATTTCTTAAAGAAGAGTTGTATATGATGCAACCAGAAGGTTTTGTCGATCCTAAAGGAGCTAACAAAGTGTGCAAACTCTAGCGATCCATCTATGGACTGGTGCAAGCATCTTGGAGTTGGAATATACACTTTGATGAGGTGATCAAAGCATATGGTTTTATACAGACTTATGGTGAAGCCTGTATTTACAAGAAAGTGAGTGGGAGCTCTGTAGCATTTCTGATATTGTATGTGGATGACATATTGATGATTGGAAAAGCTATAGAATTTCTGGATAGCATAAAAGGATACTTGAATAAGAATTTCTCAATGAAAGACCTCGATGAAGCTGCTTATATATTGGGCATCAAGATCAATAGGGATAGATCGAGAAGCTTAATAGGACTTTCACAAAGCACATACCTTGAAAAAGTTCTGAAGAAGTTCAAAATGGACCAGTCAAAGAAAGGGTTCTTGCCTGTGTTGCAAGGTGTGAAATTGAGTCAGACTCAAAGTCCGACCACGGCAGAAGATAGAGAGAAAATGAAAGTCATTCCCTATGCCTCAGCCATAGGTTCTATTATGTATGCCATGCTGTGTACCAGACCTGATGTGTGCCTTGCCATAAGTTTGGCAGGGAGGTACCAAAGTAATCCAGGAGTGGATCACTGGACAGCGGTCAAGAAAATCCTGAAGTACCTGAAAGGGACCAAGAATATGTTTCTCATTTATGGAGGTGACGAAGAGCTCGTCATAAAGGGTTAAGTCGATGCTAGCTTCAACACAGATCCGGATGACTCTAAGTCACAAACCAGATACGTATTTATATTGAATGGTGGAGCTGTCAGTTGGTGCAGTTCCAAGCAGAGCATCATGGTGGGATCTACATGTGAAGCGGAGTACATAGCTGCTTCGGAAGCAGCGCATTAAGGAGTCTGGATGACGGAGTTCATATCCGATCTGGGTGTAATACCCAGTGCATCGGGTCCAGTGACAATCTTTTGTGACAACACTGGAGCAATTGCCTTAGCCAAGGAGTCCAGGTTTCACAAGAGAACCAAACACATCAAGCGACGCTTCAACTCCATTTGTGAAAAGGTCAAGGATGGAGACATAGAAATTTGCAAAGTACATATGGATCTGAATGTGGCAGACCCGTTGACTAAACCTCTTCTGCGGGCAAAACATGATCAGCACCAAGACTTCATGGGTGTTAGATTCATTACTATGTAATCTAGACTATTGACTCTAGTGCAAGTGGGAGACTGTTGGAAATATGCCGTAGAGGCAATAATAAAGTGGTTATTATTATATTTCCTTAATCATGATGAAGGTTTATTATTCATGCTAGAATTGTATTGACCGGAAACTTAAATACATGTGTGGATACATAAACAAATACCGTGTCCCTAGTGAGCCTCTACTAGACTAGCTCGTTGATCAAAAGATGGTTAAGGTTTCCTAACCATAGACATGTGTTGTCACTTGATAACGGTATCACATCATTAGGAGAATGATGTGATGGACAAGACCCATCCGTTAGCTTAGCATATGATCGTTCAGTTTATTGCTACTGCTTTCTTAATGTCAAATACATATTCGTTCGACCATGAGATCACGAAACTCCCGGATACCGGAGGAATACCTTGTGTGCTATCAAACATCACAACGTAACTGGGTGACCATAAAGGTGCTCTACAGGTATCTCCGAAGGTGTCTGTTGAGTTGGCGTGAATCGAGATTGGGATTTGTCACTCCGTATAACGAAGAGGTATCTCTGGGCCCTCTCGGTAATACAGCATCACAAGAAGCTTGCAAGCAAAGTGACTTAAGAGTTAGTTACAAGATGATGTATTACGGAATGAGTAAAGAGACTTGCCAGTAACGAGATTGAACTAGGTATGTAGATACCGACGATCAAATCTCGGGCAAGCAACATACCGACAAACAAAGGGAACTATGTATGTTGTCATAAAGGTTCGACCGATAAAGATCTTCTTAGAATATGTAGGAACCAATACGAGCATCCAGGTCCCGCTATTGGTTATTGACCGGAGAAGCATCTCGGTCATGTCTACATCATTCTCGAACCCATAGGGTCCGCACGCTTAACGTTCGTTGATGATATAGTATTATATGAGTTATGTGAGTTGGTGACCGAATGTTGTTTGGAGTCCCGGATGAGATCACGGACATGACGAGGAGCTCCGGAATGGTCCGGAGGTAAAGATTGATATATAGGATGATAGTATTTGGTCTCGGAAGAGTTTTGGAATGCACCGGGTATTTATCGGATGACTGGAAGGAGTTCCGGGAGGCCTCGGGGAGTTATTAGGCCAAACGGGCCAAGGGAGGGATCACACCAGCCCACAAGGAGGCTGGCGCGCCCACCTCTTGGCAGCCGGCCCTATAGGAAGGAAAGGGGGCGCCCAAGGTAGGGCAGCCGCCGGCCCCTCCCCTGCCATCTCCTCCACCCCTAAAGAAGGAAAGGGGGAGGCACCTAGAGCAGGAACCCAGGGCGGCCGCCGGCCCCCTTGGGGGCGCGCCTAGGCAACCTCCCCTCCCCCCTCGACCTATACATATGTGAGGAGGGGAGGGGGCAATACACACACCATGATTTCCAAGCCGTGTGCGGTGCCCCCTCTTCCTCTAGTTCGTCCTCCGTCCAAATTCGTTGTGCTTGGCGAAGCCTTGTGGAGAAGTTTTACCACCACCGTCACCACGCCGTCGTGTTGCCGGAACTCATCTACTACTTCGCCTCTCTAACTGGATCTAGAAGGCGACGACGTCATCGAGCTGAACGTGTGTTGAACGCAGAGGTGTCGTGCGTTCGGTACTTGATCGGTACGGATCATGAAGTTGTACGACTACATCAACCGCGTTGATAAACGCTTCCGCTTAGCGATCTACAAGGGTATGTAGATGTTCTCCCCCTCTCGTAGCTATGCATCTCCATGGATAGCTCTTGCGTGTGCGTAGAATTTTTTTTGTTTTCCATGCAACGTTCCCCAACATCGGCATGTCATAAAAGAACAATTCATGCACACAAAGTAAAGGCCGATACATAGCATAAACAATTTCTTGCAGTTTTATTGTGTTGGAAACATAGAGTGGTTGAGATGTAGTTCCTCTCTCATAATAATTGCAAGTAGGAGCAGCAAGCATATGCATATTATATCCATCAAAATCATCATGTGCAATAGTAAAACGCATGCAACCCATCAATATAATCCTTAATAAGCGCAAACTTCTCCGATATAGTGTAGTTGAGAGAATTCAAAAAGATAATAGGACTATCAAGTGTGGTTGGAATAGAAAAAAATTCATGTTTAAAATAAGGAACTATAGCAAGTTCATCTCCATAAGCATCATTCATATTGGCATCATGGCCATAAGCATAGCAAGCATCAATTTTATCAAAAAGGGATATTTCAAACGAATCCAAGGGATCATAGCAATTATCATAGCATTCATCCTTCGGTAAGCATGAAGGGAAATTAAACAATGTATGAGTTAAAGAGTTACTCTCATTAGAAGGTGGGCACGGGTAGCTAGTCTGCTCTTCCTCCTTTTGTTCTTCGCTCTTCTCGTCATATTTTTCATCTAATGAGCTCACAGTTTCATCAAGTTCTTCTTCCATAGTTTCCTGTAAAATGTTAGTCTCTTCTTGGACTGCAGAGACTTTCTCAATAAATTTATCAATATCAACATTGTATTTATAATTCTCATAGCAATATTTAAGTATAGCAAAATTTTCAGATCTGTAAACAGCATCATCACAATCTTCATACTTTTCAAACAAAGATTCAATATCATAAGCACCCTTAAAAGCAACAAATTCTTATATTCATTCCACATCATAGTAATAATATTTACCATTAGCATAAGAAGCCAAGGTTTCATTATCATTAAATTCACATGAAAAGGGAAGGTGTGGAGCCTTCATCCTAGAGCAACAAGTATAATCATATCTCAAGCATAAATCCCAAGTATACCATTGCAAACAATTAAATTGATCCCATAAGAGTTTCCTTTTTTGAGACAAGCGATAATCCCTAAAGTATTCATGTTGATCCAACGTGTCTCCCATTATCAAGTTGAATGGGGTTTTCTCAGGATTATCAAAGTAGTGTATAATATTTTTCACATAACGAGCATCGAGGGTTTTAGGAGGTTCCCGATCTCCATGATTGGCAAGTACAGCTAATATTGTTGGTATTTTGTGTTCCATATCCATAACTAAAGATAGAGAACAACTTAGAACAGAAAATAAAATCTACTTAGTGATAAAGCAAACAAGCACACATGAGAATATCAACCCCACGCTATTGCTCCTCGGCAACGGCGCCAGAAAAAGGTCTTGATAACCCACAAGTATAGGGGATCAATTGTAGAATTTCTTGATAAGTAAGAGTGTCGAACCCAACAAGGACCTAAAGATAGAATCAATATTCCCTTAAAGTTCTATCGACCACCGATACAACTCTACGCACACTTAACGTTCGCTTTACATAGAACAAGAATAAAACTAGAAGTACTTTGTAGGTGTAAAGGATAGGTTTGCAAGATAATAAAGAACATGAAAATAACAGTTAGGTTATGTTCTACTAAAAGTACAATTAAGTTAGTATAGCAAGTGTGGAAAAGTGGTGGTAGGATTTGTGGAATTGTCCCTAAGTAATTGGCTAAGTTACTACACCGATAGCAAGTTTTATGTGGGAGAGGCCACTGCTAGCATGTCATCCCTTACTTGGAATTTTATGCACTTATGATTGGAACTATTAGCAAGCATCCGCAACTACTAATGTTCATTAAGGTAAAACCCAACCATAACAATAAGATATGTTGGTCCCCCTTCAATTCCGTATGAATCAATTTCTATGGTAGGAAGAAGCTTCTGTCACTCTTGCCCTCCAATGCATAGTCCTATCAACATACAACTAACCCTATGGTGTGATCCACACACATGCACATATGATGGGCACCAAAGGATAGGAACATAACCACAAGCAAATTAAACCAGTCATAGCAATTCACCGATCACCCAAAAGGACAACAAAAATCTACTCAAACATCATAGGATGGCAACACATCATTGGATAATAATATGAAGCATAAAGCACCATGTTCAAGTAGAGGGTACAGCGGGTTACGGGAGAGTGGACCACTGATAATAGATGGGGGATGGTGATGGAGGTGTTGGTGAAGATGACGAAGTTGTTGGAGTAGATCGCCGTCAAACGATGATTGCCCCGGCGGCGTTTCGGCGCCATCGGGAGAGAGGGGAGAGAGCCCCCCTCCTTCTTCTTCTTCTTCCTTGGCCTCCCCCCTAGATGGGAGGAGGGTTTCCCCTCTGGTCCATGGTCTCCATGGTGGCAGAGGGGCAGAAGCCCCTCCTAGATTGCATCTCTCTCTGTTTCTCTTCTGTTTTGAGTTCCTGTTTTCTGGCCCTTCACCGTTTCTTAAATTCCCGGAGATCCGTAAATCCGATTGGGCTGAAATTTTTAGGAAATATTCTTCCGGATATTATCTTTCTGGCGGAGAAAGAAGGGTAGAAACCGCCTTACAGGGGCACCACAAGCCTGCTAGGCGGGCCTGGTGTAGTGGGGCGTGCCGTTCGAGCTTGTGGCCCCCTCGGGCATCGTCTCGCGTTGATTCTTTTTCCCAAAAATCACAAATATTCCAAAATAAATCTCTGTGAAACAAAAAAACATGCAACAAACAGGAACTGACACTGGGCACTGGATCAATATGTTAGTCTCAAAAATAATATAAAATGTTCCCAAAAGTATATGAAAATTGTAGAATATTAGCATGAAACAATCAAAAATTATAGATACGACGGAGACGTATCAGTGGTTTTCGATGACCCTCCTCTGGGATTCTGGTGCTAGCTCCTATGTAAAAGTCGCTAGGTTGGACGCCACAGAGCCGTTTGCACTCGTACTAGACCCCGTATTTTGTCTGGATCAATTGTTGTGGCTCCAATTTCCTTTTTCCTTCTCCATTCTGCTTGTTTCCATATAAATGATTATTTTTCTCCATGTATGGCTTCTTTCCCCGTGGAAACAAAATAAACAAAGAATTTCACGATCTCTCTCATTCATCGGTCATTAATGGAAATATCGAAATGTTTGTCTCAGAATTTCTAAGATTATCCAATTTAAACAACGGTGTGATGAGCGTAAAAATATGATTCATCAAACATAAAGTGACAATTCATCATATCCCAATAAACACAACATCGATTACATCATATTGATCTCGACCATGTGAGGCAGCTCATGAAAACCTTGCATTGAAGCATAAGGGAGAAAGGATGCCACCTAGCTACTGCTATGAACCCAATGTCGTAAGGAAACTACTCACACATGGACATGATGGAAGAAAGGTTGATGAAGATGGCTCTGGTGATGGATTCCCCCTCCAGCAGCACGCTGGAATAGGCCTCCAGATTGGACTTCCACGGAACAGGAACTTGCGGCGGCGAAAAAATGGTACAGAGGGTTTCGGTAATTATGGAATTTATAGATCGAAGATGGGCGAAAGCCAGTGCTAGAGGGCACCAGACGGCCCCACCACATAGTGCCCTTGGGCGCGTGGGGCCTTTGGGTGCCCCCCAATAGTTCCTGGTGCTTTGTGGATTCTTCCTCCTCTGAAAAAATCAACAAAAATAATTGGGGTATTTTGAGGTCCGGAGATATTGATTTTTTGTAAAACTGAAAACATGCAAAAAACAACAATTGACTATAGGCACTAAATTAATAGGTTAGTCTAGAAAAATAATATGAATTGATGTAAAATTATCAAAAAGCTGTAACATAATAGCATTAAAAAAATAAAAAATTATAGATGTGTTTGAGACGTATCAGTAGTTTTCACTGCATTCTTGAGATAATCATATTAAGTGCAAATCTAGTTTGAACGTAGTTATATATTCACCAATGAATAATTGTAAATGTTCCACATCTTGGGTGTCGATTGACTAGCTGAAGTTCGCAACTATATGTGCTATATTATTTGTTGCTTCTTTGTCTTATGAAATTATTGAGCAAAATAAAAATAGTTCTTGGATAGTTGTCCAACATAAGTAAATTAGTAGAGCAAGGAGCGGGAAAGGCAAGTTCTCCAAGTGTTGAGAATAACTGTTGAAAACTTTACGAAGCATGTTTTTCATTAATCACGGTTAAGCATGCTTAGCTTATATGTCACAACTTAAACAATAAACCATTGTGGCATGGCAAACAGGCCTGCTTCTAGAGAGAAGGTGAACAGGATAAACCATCAAGTGTGCATACACTTAAAAAGTAATAAGAGCCACTTGCGACTTGCTCGGCCAGAGTGGAGATGACTTACTACATAAAGTTATTACACCTCTGCTAATGAAGCGATCACTAAAGCCGCAGAAGCCTTCATAATTCTCTCGTAGTTGATGATACTATAGAGCTCATCGTGATCATGTATCTTATGTGATCAATTGATTCAATGCAATGGACTCATACATTTATGTTTATCCACACATCATGAACTAAATAACGTTGTTCTTTCAAGTTGTGGTATTTGCTCGAGGACGAGCAAAACTATAAGCTTGGGGGAGTTGATGAGTCCAAAATTGCATCATGTTTTACTTCTAGTTTTGTGTTGTACATGTAGGTTTAGTCGGAATTTTATCATGCTCGTGCACGTTTCTATTGATTTCACCAGGATCGTGAACACGAGGAGTTTTTGAAGCATAAGTAAGAAATCCAAAGAATATGGCATAAAAATAATGTTGCTTTACGTGATAGGAACCTACCATAAAAAGCACACGTCAAATGGGGCAAAAAGTAGTCGAATCAGGGGATCCAGATGAGAAGATAACGTGTGGTACAAGCATGTGCGCTTGTACCAGCTACCGCAACCACCTAGTCGACTATCTTAACCCCCTACTAAGCATGAGCGCTTGGACCGGAAAAAACAAGCCATGGAGAGATAAAAATCATTACTAGACTCAAGAACCCTAGCCTCCGGAAGGGATCTAGATGGGGAACCGATAGAAGGGCTCTGCTAAATCATCGTCTAAATCAAGGGGACTACAACATCAACCATCTCCATCACCATCATACACATTTAAACTCTTTGTAATACAAAACCCTAGTGGATTCATACTTGTATTACTTTGATCATTCATCTATGTTTACCATGATTTACCTTTGATACTTGTCGTATTCATGTCCGAGTAGACCCCCTAGTTCTCAGGGATATTGAGGAACCCTAGTATGTTTAGATGTTGAAGGTCGATAGGGTGTTGCATCCTCTTTGTATGTTTATGTTAATAACCTTCACGATGTTGAGTGAAGTCAACCACTCAATATCTGCCTTCATGGACGAAAGGTTATTACAATCGGTGCGATGGTGGGTTTGCAAAGGTACTGCAGTGACAGAAGATTTTTCCCTCCTTCGCTGATCATTGCTCAGTAGGGGATTACCAAGATCGGCTTTAGCTATATCCACGGGGTGACCCTTAACCATGGTTGCCGAAACCTAAATGTGGGGACGAATGGTAATGGCATATGTGATACATAGATACAAAATGTATGCACGTATTTATAATTCACTCTGCCCAGTTGTAGAAATATACAAAGTGGATTATAGATCCGAACCTAGAACTGTGCTTTAGCATATATTACGTTAGATACATACTAGTGGGAATGCAGGCTCCTTGGGAACGTCTTCACCATATTGATTCCAAAAACCATCTTTAATCTTGCACTTTTATTTTTAATCACCTTTCACCTGCAATATTTCAACCTCTGCATTTGCTTTGATTCGGACTGTCGTTAACTTGCAGGCACATCACAATAAGTCCCGACAAGAAACCAAAACCATTTTTTGTGCTTTCTGTGGAAATGAAACTCTTATTTCAAAAAACCTACAACTAAATCATGTGCACTTGTAAGCTATCACCCTCCTCGTTTGCTGGTGTGTGTCTCCTCCGGAAGACGTATTCTCACATGTGCACGTTTTTCATCTCGTGCCACAAAACAATTAAGCGATAGACATTTGTTGATTACGCCAATGTGGATAGTTGTTCAATATTCATGTTTATCTTCTTTTTTGAAAAACCCCATGTAGTAATTAATTAAAAAGTTGATTCTTTTAGAAAAGGAGGTTGACCTCCGGCCTCTGCATCAATCGATGCATGCAGCCATATTATTAAAAGGCGTAACAAGGTCTTAAGTTCCAAGGAAGCTCATAAACCGAGCAAAGAGAAAAAATAAATCTGTAAAGGCCACATCCGGCGATAAAGAACAGACTACGATGCCTACACACCTAGCCTATTATTAGCTCGCCATCCAAATCGGCTGAAGATAGCCCGTGCTACCGTCTCCCAGCAGTTGCACCCAATATCCAAAAGCTCCCTAAAGTCCGTATGAGTGAGTAACAACCACATACGGATCCAAGTTGTAGCTCTGTAGATAACCTGCAAAAAATTAGTGAAGTTTGTCCCATTAAAAATCATATCATTTCTAGTGTTCCATATAGCCCAGAATAGTGCACATATCCCTATCTGAATATGTTTAGCTATGTGTATGTCCACTCCATTAAGCCACATCCCAAATAACGTGCTTATGCTCATTGGGCGATGAACATTAAAAGCTATATGAATTGATTGTCATAACAATTTTGCAAGCGGGCAGTGGAGAAAGAGGTGTTTAATCGATTCATTTTGATCACAAAAACAACACCTGGAGTTACCAACCCAATTCCTTTTCGGCAAATTATCTTTGGTCAAAATAACTCCTTTGTGGACGAACCACATAAAGATTTTGATGCGAAGCGGAACTTTAATCTTCCATATGTGCAAAGACCTCGACAATGGCCTGGAATCAATTAAGTCCAAATACATGGATTTCACAGAGAAAATTCCATTCGCGGTTAACTTCCAACTAATTGTATCTGCCTGGTCTAAAAGTTGAACATCCATCAACCTACGGACCAGGTGCAGCCAAGCATTCCAATGTTCCCCTACAAGGGATCTCCTAAATTGGATATTAAGTGGTACCGAGTTTAATACTATGGCGACATAATCCTCCTTACGTTGCACAATATTATATAAGGAAGGGTATTGTAAAGCCAAAGGCGTCTCCCCTAGCCAGGTATCCTCCCAGAATCTTGTAGTGGTACCATTACCAACTAGGAACTTTACTCGTTGGAAGAAAGTTACTTTTGTCCTCATTAACCCCTTCCAAAAGGGTGAGTCCGTTGGCCTTGCGTTAACTTGGGCCAAAGTCTTACAGTGTAGGTATTTATTCGGCAAGATTTGTACCCACATGCCCTCGGTCTCACTAGATAGTCTGTATAGCCATTTGCTAAGCAGACATCTATTCTTTATCTCTAAATTTTCGATCCCTAACACACCCTGGTCTTTTGGTCTACACATGATATCCCATCTAGCCAGTTTGTATTTCTTCTTGGCCTCATCACTTTGCCAGAAGAATCGGGATCTATAGAAGTCTAGTCTTTTTTGTACCCCTACCGGTACTTCAAAGAAAGATAAGAGGAACATCGGCAAACTCGTCAAAACCAAATTTATCAAAACCAGCCGACCTCCGTAAGACATTAGCTTTCCCTTCCAGCAGCTTAGCTTTTTTTCAAATCTATCTTCAATACATTTTCATTCCCTGTTCGTTAACCGTCTATGATGAATTGGGATCCCTAGATAACTAAATGGTAAGGATCCCATTTCACAACCGAACATGTTTATGTAATCGTCTTGTTCTTCTTTGGCTCTCTCAAAGCAGAACAATTCACTTTTATTGAAGTTGATTTTGAGCCCAGACAGTTGCTCAAAAATGCATAAAACAAGCTTCATATTCCTAGCTTTTGCAAGATCGTGTTCCATGAATATAATAGTATCATCCGCGTATTGTAGAACGAAGACGCCCCCCTCTACAAGATGGGGGACGAGTCCTCCTACTTGGCCACTCTCTTTAGCCTGACCAAGAAGTACTACCAACATATCTAGTACAATGTTAAACAGCACAGAAGACATGGAGTCCCCCTGTCATAACCCCTTACGTGTCTGGAAATAATGACCTGTATCATTATTGACCTTTATCCCGACACTGCCTTTCTGTATGAATGAATCCACCTGAGATCTCCAAGATTCATTGAACCCCTTCATATGTAAGGCTTGTTGGAGGAAGGGCCATTTGACCTTATCATATGCTTTTTCAAAATCCACTTTGAAGATAACACCATCTAGTTTCTTCGTATGGATTTCGTGCAATGTTTCATGTAGGACTACAACCCCTTCTAGGATTTTTCGTCCTGGCATGAAGGCAATTTGAGTTGGTTGCACAACCGAATGGGCTATTCGTGTCAACCTATTCGTGCCAACCTTTGTAAAAATCTTAAATCTTACATTGAGAAGATAGATCGGTCTAAATTGCTCAATGCGAATAGCTTCCACCTTCTTTGGCAACAATGTTATTGTTCCAAAATTGAGATGAAACAGATTCAAGTGACCATCGAACAAATCATGGAACATAGGCATAAGATCTCGCTTTCTGATATGCCAGCATTTTTGAAAAAAATCCGCCGGGAACCCATCCGGCCCGGGCGCTTTATTATGCTTCATTTGCATTATTGCATCAAACACCTCTTTCTCAGTGAAAGGAGCAGACAACACCTCATTATCTTCTAAGTTGAGTTGAGATATGTCCCCGATCGCACTCTCATCTAGAGATACGAAACTTTCTTCGGGTGCTCCAAAAAGTTTCTTATAATATTCGAAGATGTACAATTTTAGCTTCCCATGTCCTACAATTGTACCCTCATCTTGTTCTAACTGGATTATCTTCCTCTTTCTATGTTTCCCATTAGCTATCATGTGGAAGAATTATGTATTATCATCCCCTTGGACGATCTTAGAAACCTTTGCTCTAAGGGCCCATTTCATCTCCTCCTCTCTCATAAGGGCTTGTAACTTCTTCTCTGCCTCATTCTTAATATCTCGCTCAGATATATTAAGAAGGGTGGATTCCGCTTTCACATCAAGTTCATTAATAATTCGTGTCAATCTCTCCTTTTCAACTTTATAAATACCACATTGGTTTTTGGCCCAGCCACTCAAAAACTGGTGCAAATGTCTAATTTTGTTTTGTCATCTCTCCACATTAGAGGACCCACAAGAGTCCCTGGCCCATTCTGTCGCAATGAGCTCCATGAAGCCCTCCCTCTCAAACCATCCTACTTCGAAAGAGAAAGTATTTCTGTTTCCCACATGGGTCGCTTCCCCGGAATTAACCAGGAGTGGGGTATGGTCAGAAATGGCCCTCTGTAAAGCCTGAACTGTTACCAGTGGAAATTTATGTTCCCACTCCACACTAGTGAGAACCCTGTCTAATTTCTCGTAAGTAGGAATTGGCAAGGTATTGGCCCACGTGAATTGCCTACCAGTGAGGTCAATCCCCCTCAAGTAGAGACTTTCAATTATCATATTAAACATGAATGACCATCTTCCATCGAAGTTGTCATTATTTTTTTCATCTTGTCTTCTAATGATATTGAAATCTCCTCCCACCAGAATTCTCACCAGATCTGCGAGGAAGTTAGTTTTAAGCTCTGGCTGCGCCGCACCATATACGGCCACCAAAGCCCATCGGAAGCCATCAATTTTCGATCTTACACGAAATTTGACAGCAAAATCACCATGGACCACACTCAGCACTTCTAAAGTTTCGCACTTCACCCCAAGTAAGATCCCTCCGGATCGCCACTTGGAGGTAGACAGTGCCAATCAAAATCACCCCCCCTCCCCCTGAAATGGTGTTGAGAAACTGCGGGGTGAAATTATCTCTACCCGTCTCCAATAAGGCCATAAAATCCAACTTTTGTTCTACAAATGTATCAATAAGGAATCTCCTTTTAGCCAAGTCCGCTAGACCTCTGCTATTCCAGAATATTCCTTTCATATTTCATCATGGAATTTTTTTTCTTTTGTTTAACTCTCGCACTCCTACGCACCGCCGATGTAGGATAAACCTTCCTCTTCCAGGTTCTTTTTGGTTTATCCTTCATCTCCTCAGCATTTTGAGGACCGGTGTCAGGACTGGTATCTGGCTGCAAAGGGGCCACATACCCCTCTGGAACCATATCTGCTTCTAAGCCCTCCGTGGGGACTAAATCCTCACAGAGACTCTGAAGCGTTGTTACTCCAAGATTATTTATATCTGTTTTATTCATAGGTTTTACTGCTGCTAAATTCCGAATGAAATCCACAGCTCTATCCGTCTCTAAGTCTAATAGATCATTAATGGATTTTGCAGTTTCTTTGTCATTACTACCAAGAGAGATCCCTAAGTTGCTGATTTTATCAATAATTTCATCCTCAGAAAAGTGTAGAATGGAACAACTTGTATTAACCGACATAGTTGTATGGGCTTCGATGTCTCGAAGCTTGGCGGCCCTCATAGCGCGCCCCATGTGTATGTCATCCGCGTTCGGCTGGGCCTGGATCCAGTGACTAAAACGGTTGTCACCGGACATAGGATCCGAAATACCTCCAAAAGCGATCACGTCCTCCAGAGCGACTTCGGTCGGGCTGCGGCCACCTGCCGTATGCCCGACTGAGTCTAAAGCGATGGGGGATGCCACAGGTGTGGCGTCACCTGGGACGTCAGAAGCACTGCTCGGGTGGACCTCATCACCATACAATCGTTCATTACAACATTCGCCATGCAGGGCGGAAAACTATTACATAGAAGGCCATCCAACCTATTATCAAAACAAAACTTAGCTATCTGAAGAGCCACCTCATTTGTTTTTCTTCTGATCTTCGCCAGCTTAAAGTTTGGAAGAAGGTTGACAAGGGCTAAGGCTCCCTTCTTGAGATCCACAAGAGAAGACCTATCAAGGTTACCATGCGCAAGAAGAGAAACCACAAAGAGCAGTCTGTTTCCAAAATAACAGGCTTATGACGAATAATACCGATATATAGACATGCTAGACACGCCCGGAGTTCCACATCGTCAACACTGGTACATGTGCCAATATAATCCCGGGAGGAAGCGACAACGTCGCCGGCCGAATTCCTGGCAACAACCCCCACTCGCAACACCAATGCTCTCCACAAACGAACGAGCGCCTTCCTCCATGTTGCTCGGACTGAGGTGATTCAAATTCCCAGCTTCATCTTTCGGAGAGTTCTCCGCGTGGCATTATTTCCATGAATTGTAAATTTTGTTATTTGGGTCCCTAACCTCTACCTCCCTCTCTCTTCCGTTCTAGTAGATCACATATACTCCCTCCGTCTCAAAATAAGTGTCTTAACTTTGTACTGACTCTAGTACAAAGTTAGGAGTACAATGGAACATGTGTGAAGCTCTCATTTCGTGGACCTTCGCGACTCCAAAGATAAATGTCTGGGTTCCATGCATTCTCAGCAGAAACGACACCATGCTCAAATTCAACATACTGCAACGTAGGCTCTTGTGTGCAATAAGACTGCCCGTGTCATGAACCTCCAAAACAAAACGGCACCCATCATCGTCGTCGAACAAACCCCTCCTCCTGTGATGGATGACGATGCTAACTTAGCTGCCAAGCAAAACATCTCCCGGCCACCACCGCCACCACGAGCCCGATCGAAACTTGCAGCGCCATGGGCGCGCGCATGCATCTCCGTATAGTACGAGCAACCGCGCTGCGCATGGGGTACGCCGACGCACGTGGGCGCGCGTGCGCCTGCGGTACGCACGCAGTCACGCACCGTCGCACGGGGCCCCCGGCCGGCGGAGTGGACAGACGTAAGCGGCGCGCACGGGGCTAAATTTCGTGTTTCGACCATTTTCGTATACTATTTCAGGATCTGATCCTCATTGGAAAAAAAATCGGGATCTGATCTTTTTCTTACCGCCAGACACCTTGGCGGTAGGGTATAATAACCTACCACCATGCCCCTTGGCGGTAGGGTTGGACACCCAACCGCCAAAAAGTTCTAAGTTTTCAACACAGAGCGTGCCCAGGGCCTACCGCCAGACCCCTTAGCGGTAGGGTATAACAGCCTACCGCCAGGAACCCTATCGCCAAGCCCCTTGGCGGTAGGCTGTTATACCCCTGCCTACCGCCAAGCCCCTTGGCGGTAGGCTGTTATACCCTACCGTCAAGGGGTCTGACGGTAGGAAAAGGATCAAATCCCGAAACTTTTCTCAAGAGGGGTCAGATTCCAAAATAGTATACGAAAAGAGTCAAGACACGAAATTCGGCCCGCGCACGGTGGCCACGTCGAGCCGGAGTACGCAGCATGGTGATCCTACTACAGGCAGGAGCGTGGTACTCTATGTACGTGCAGGTGCAGGTGCAGTGCAGGGGGGCTTGAATGAATGCCTAGCTAGACTGTGCAGCTTTCTCAAAAAAAAAAAAAAAAGCTAGACTGTGCAGCGGAATCATTTAAAGGCGTTTGCATAGTGGAAGCGTCACGTCAAGGGACTTGCCGTGGGAGTGGCCAAAGCCAATAGCTACTGCAGCGACCGCCGGTACCAATCGGGTCGGCATGCAGATGGATCCAGGCCCGCGCGCATATATCAGGTGGCAGGCAAGCCGACAGCAACGGCCAAAATTTGGGGCAGGGGCAGGGGCCGGCTTTGGACTGACTGTTCGTGAAGCATGCATGGGGCAAATTTGACAATTTTAATCTCGGGGCGAAATCAATTCACAGAATGAACTGCCCGTGAAACTATTTCACTCCCCTGACCTTTTTTTAGCGCCCGCCACGCCGGCGTCACACCCTACGGTGCAGCGCCTATCTCTGGGGCGTTGCACTCCAGTCCACCGTGGCAGCCCTGGGCCCCGCATCCAGCAGTGCAGCGCCTACGATCTAGGCGCCACACATAGTGTGCAGCGCCTAGGCCTTAGGCGCTGCACTGTGACTTAGATGCCAGCCGCCCGCTCCCCCTCCCCCCACCCCACCCATTCGTTCCAGGAGGATTTACAGAACAGGCGCGCCGGCGGCTTCCTCCTCTCCCCCTCTCAATCCCCTCTCCTGCATTTCTTCACCAATCCATTCTAGAAGGTACTCTCCTCCGATCCCCTTCTTTCTATCCATAGAAAATATGGTATTTTGAAGATTTGGGGAATCCTTGTTTGATTTGATTAGATTTGAATCTTGCATGTATTAGAATTTTGCATGTATTACAACCCTTGTTTGTTTGATTTGTGAAACCCTTGTTTAGTTTATTTTATTGAAAAGATATGGTTGGATACATAGATTGACATGTTATTTCTATGGAAAAGTTATTTGTATGAAGTAGGCCTAGTTTAGTTTATTTGTACTGAAATTATACTCGTATTGAGAAGAATGCTTTGGATACATATGCTTTGAATTTTGCATCTAGTAGGCCTACTTTAGTTTTTTTGAATTGAAAAGATAATCGTGTTGACAAGAATGCTTTGTTGAAATTGTTAGGATGGTTTGGCTTCTCGATGATCACTGGGACAAACAACACCGGTCGTACGCTATGTCGGTGGAGCAGCGGGTAATAATGAAAGTGGCCGGTGTTATGAATTTCGTATTTATTTCAAACACAAATGCCCCATATGTAATGTTATGATTTGTTTGTTTGTAGGAGCTTGCACCTCTGAAGCTTCGGTCTCACGGGGTCACCCTTGGATGGATGCGCTATGATGAGCGGTACACACCGTATGTAAGGGAGACAGGACTTCTCCCTTTCATTCAGTTGGTCAGCCGGTCGACGCCACCCAACAATGCTGCAGCACTCACCGCGCTTATTGATCATTGGAGGCCGGAGACACACACTTTCCATCTTCGGACCGGGGAGATGACCGTGACGCTCCAGGATATTGCTATGATCACCAGTCTTCCTATCGATGGGAACCCTTTATGTATGAACACCGATTCTGATGGGTGGCGCGCGCAGATGCATGCCCTTATCGGTATGGTTCCTCCGGAGCCTGTGGAACCAGAAGCAGAAGACAAGAAGAAGGAAAGAGTCGCAGCCGGTGCTCCTTTCACGTGGATTACATCGCACTTTAGTACTTGCCCTGAGGATGCTAATGAGGACACGGTCAAGACATATGCTCGTGTCTACATGTGGTACGTGATATCCAGGACTATGTTTGCTGATGGCACAGGCAAGAATGCTCCATGGATATGGCTGAAGGCGTTGACCGTCTTCGATAGCAAATGGAGTTGGGGTTCGGCGACACTGGCTTAATTGTATCGACAGGTATGAAGTTGTTTCCTTTTCACTTCATTGATACATTATCAATGCGCTCTTGCTGTTAATTCAACCGTGTTCTCTTTTATGTGCAGTTGGACGAAGCCTGTTGTAGGCAATCTGGTGGTATTGGTGGTTGTCTGCTCGCACTTTTCATATGGAGCTGGGAGCGTTTGCCGGTTGGACGACCGAACACCGTGAAGTACGAGGATTGGGACGACAAAGACGACCCACTACGGCTCCCCACTTGGGCTCACAAGTGGGATGTGTTAAATGAGACGACGGATGATCCCTCGGTCATGTACAAGTTGTACAAGAGCGAGCTGGACGCGATCACGCCTGAGCAGGTGAATCGACATTGCATAAGTGATTACATGCTTGTATCGTAACTCAATATCTATTTTGCATTCTATCCCATTTTGCAGGTGGAATGGGAGCCGTATGGACAAGGAAAGAGTTTTGGTAACCCTATAGAGTTCAGGCTGAATCCGATGTGCACTAGGGATAGGGATCTCTGGCATATGCGGTGCCCACTGATATGCAACTGGGCGGTTGAGCTTCACCTGCCACATCGGGTGTTCCGCCAGTTTGGTTTGTTCCAGCCACACCCGCCGGAGTGGGAGGACACGGACAAGTTGCTACACGCGTAAGATATAATTAACCTTGAGCACTTAGCAGCTTCTCGGCGGTTTCGATGATGCTAATATTCTGTTTGTAACTTGCAGGTTGGATAGGAAAAAGCAGCGGGAGATCAAGGATTGGGCCAAGCATCACAGGAAGTATGTTGTGCAGTTCGCGCTTTGTGTGGAGCAAGCTAGGGCTGGAAAACGAGCCCAGCTTTGTGAGTACTGCCCGGTCGCGTTCAACAACTATCTCACATGGTTTCTTGCAAGTACCCGTGTGGAGGTATGCAAGCCGGCGTATGCTGAGGAGATTTTGGAAGAACCCACCTTGTTTGATGAGGTAGCCCAGCACCAGTACAACGCATTAGTCAGGAAAGGCAACTCAGTGATCCCTTCAGCTCCAATGATGAACTTTGTGGTATTTTCCCTTTTTGCTTTTCCATTCGCACTATTCACATCTTCGCTTGCCTAACACTTTGATACCGTTTCTGTTCATAGCGTGCCCAGATAAAGAAAGCAGCTGATGAGACCGAGACTATTCTGGAAACAACCCCGGCTGGCAAAAGCGATGGGGAAGGTGCACTTCGAGCATTCATTAAGGTTCACATCTCTTTCAAACTAGCACTTAACATGTGTTGCTACATTCCATGTCTCATTCACTTGTACATGTTGCAGCGCCAGGGCCAAAAGTTAAGGCGGCTATCAAACCTTTTCGGTTGTCCTGACCCCGAGTATGTATCACCAGAACGGTCTAGGTCGGCGACACCATCAGATCCCACTTCGGTCCAGGGCCATGGTGATCCTTTGGAGGATGAGGATGTGGGTGTGGTCACCCAAGAGGTATGGCATGAGCATATATCCAATTGTTGATGCATTGCTAACTATATCCTCACACACGGTCTTTCCATATCTTTTGTTGATGCATAGGTTGCTGATGATATGACCTTGGGGATGTACCAGGTTCGGTCTGCATACGAGTTAAAGCCTAGGAAGGGATTCAAGAAGTACACACCTGAAGACTTCACCCAAAGAGGCAAAAGGACGGTCGGCACCTCACGGATGGCGGCTTTGGATGACTATTTGGATGACGTGGAGGAACCGGAGCCGGAGCCGGAGCGGGTTCCTCTTCCTAGGAAGGTGAAGAAGATAAGCATCAAGAGGGGGGGAGGAGCCAGCAAGCGCGGAAGGCACTAGTCATCATCCTCTATTTATAATGTTGAACTTAGAGTGGTGGTAGCTCTTAGTAATGTGGAACTTGTTATGTCGTTTAACTTGGAGTGGTGGTAGCTCTATGTTAAACTTGAAGTTGTGGTAGCTCTTAGTAATGTGGAACTTGTTATGTCGTTGAACTTGGATTGTGTTAGTAATGTTGAACTTCTTGTGATGGTCATTCTAGGAAATGCTGTCTTTGTTGAACACTTTTTGATCCTTACTGTTTATTATACGAAATGTTGAACTGTGCCTGAAAATGACCCAGTCTGAATGACAAAAAACAATAAGTTTTGTGTGGCGCCTAGCGGGAGGCGCCACACTCTACCGTGTAGCGCCCAGAGCCTAGGCGCTACACGGTAGAGTGTGGCGCCTCCCAGCTAGGCGCCACACAAACACTTAGCGAATTTTTTGGCCCAAACTGGAGGCAAGCCTTCTGTTGCTCTCTGGATACCTACAGACTTGTGTGGCGCCTAGATTGGAGGCGCCACACTGTACAGTGCAGCGCCTAGATCGTGGGCGTTGCACTATACAGTGTGGCGCCTCCACGCTAGGCGCCACACAGGTCTGTAACTTGCCCTACGTTCTGTTGCTCTCTGGATAGCTACAGACCTGTGTGGCGCCTAGCTTCGAGGCGCCACACTGTACAGTGCAGCGCCTAGCGAGTGGGCATTGCACTATACAGTGTGGCGCCTCCACACTAGGCGCCACACCGGTCTGTAAGTTGCCCTACGTTCTGTTGCTCTCTGGATAGCTACAGACCTGTGTGGCGCCTAGATTCGAGGCGCCACACTGTACAGTGCAGCGCCTAGCTAGTGGGCATTGCACTATACTGTGTGGCGCCTCCCATCTAGGTGCCACACAGGTCTGTAACTTGCCCTCAGTTCTGTTGCTCTCTGGATAGCTACAGACTTGTGTGGCGCCTAGCTTGGAGGCGCCGCATTGTACATTGCAGCGCCTAGCCCGTGGGCGTTGCACTATACAGTGTGGTGCCTCCATGCTAGGCGCCACACAGGTCTGTAACTTGCCCTGCCTTCTGTTGCTTTCTGGATAGCTACAGACTTGTGCAGCGCCTTGATTGGAGGCGCCACACTGTACAGTGCAACGCCCATGAGCTAGGCGTTGCACTTGGACTTAGTGAATTTTTTAGCATATGCAGACATAGTAAGGTGATGTGAAGTAGGATTGATACATAGCAAGCAAACAACTGTGAAGACAACATATGCACAAAGTACTTCACGACACATAGTAGTTCATAACACATAGTACTTCACGACACATAGTAGTTCTTACAACCAAATCAAGGAGGAGACATAGTAGTTCACGACACATAGTAGTTCTTACAACCAAATCGAGGAGGAGACATAGTAGTTCACGACACATAGTAGTTCACAACCAAATCGAGGAGGAGACATAGTAGTTCATGACACATAGTAGTTCACAACCAAATCGAAGAGGATGACATAGCTCTATTGCGTAGAGCAAGGCCCCTTTCCCTTCTTCTTCTTCCTCTTCCTCCTCCCTTTTCCTTATGAGGTGAGCCTCCTTAACTACCCTCTCCATGAATATCTGATTCTCCCTCTCTTTTTTTTCAGCTGCAATTGCCCAAAGCTTCATGGTTCTTTCTTCAAAATCCTTTTGACGCTTCTTCTGTGCCTCCTCACATTTCCTCACCAACGCTTGCTCCCTAGCACGCATCGCATTTGACGCTCTCTCTCTTTCCTTCCTCTTCTCCTCAAGCTCCTCTTCCTTCTTCTTCTTTAGCTTGGCTGCATCCTCCTCTCTAAGCTTCTTCGCAGCCTTCTCCCACCATCCCGCCATCTCATCTTCGCCATCCTCCTTCATTGTTGGTTTGTTGGGTTGGGAAGCCGCCATACCTACAATGAGTGAAACATAATGGTTAGTAAAGACAATAAGAACAAATAGAAGCACATGTAAAACAAGAACATATGAAAAATAAGAACATATGAAACATTATAGTTAGTGAGGAACATACGGAAATGGTCCATCGAGGTATCCAAACATTCCTCTATAACGAACTTGCCCTTGTCCATCACCACGGCCAAGTCCACCACCAAGGCCAAGACCATCACCAAGGCCTAGACCACCACCACGAGCTCTACCACCACCACAGCCTCTTGTAAGTCCTAGTTGCCGACCTCTTGGTTGGCTTGGCACTTGTTGGCTACCACTTGGTTGACTCCCTTGTGTAGCTCCTTGTTGGCTTGTGCTTGCATCATTTTTCTTGGACCTTTTCCTTGGTTTTGTACATTTTCTTTTGTTGTGGCCATGACCTTTGCACTCCCCACAATGGGAGCTCTCACGAGGCTCTTGGAATTGGTCGTTGCCCGCTTCGCGGCGGCCACCATGGCCCCATCCGTCCATGTCGCTTCTAAGACGCTTTGTCTTACGCCTACCCCGTTTAACAACCTTCAACTCCGGATCCGGCCATAGTTGAACTCCATGATACTCCGGCCATTGTGATTGGTCAAAGTACGGGTGAAAGCGGGGAGCCCATGTTTTCTTGACCGTCATGATTGAGAACTCCGACTCCCTCACGGTGCGTGGGTGATTGATGTCCACATTCCTAACGCGACCGGCGGTATACAAGTGTGAGCATGGGAGATGAAGCAACAATGGCCTCCCGCAAGTGCAATCACATTGTGTTAACGACACCTTGAAAGCCCGACCTCCATGTTGCCGGCCATCGTTTGTGGTTCCTCCTGGCTGTTTCACTTCGTACTTCCACTCTTCGTTGTCATATAATATAGCTTCTTCTGAGTCCGCCTTCCGTGATTGAAATACCAACCATTCATCAACCTTGGGTGGGAACTTGTACTTGTACTTGCGCGGGTTCTCACCCGCTATCTGTGCATCCGTTTCCATCGAGTACTTTACAAAGTACGCATTCATCTTGTCAAATGTGTATTGAACTATTGCCGTCACGGGTAATCCACGTGCACCTTTGAGCACCCTATTGAAGCATTCGGCCATATTGCTTGTCATTTGACCGTATCTCCGGCCATCTTCATCAAAAGCATGTGCCCACTTGTTCCGGTATTGAATGTGCCTATTGAGAAAGTCTTGACCCCCGGGATCAAGTTTTTTGTGTGCTAGCAATTTGTTCAACAAAGTGGAGAACCGCTTGTCAGAGAAAGCGAGACAACAATCTTGAAGATCATCGGCCAACTCCTTAAGGCCACATGCCCTATAGAAGTTCGAACAAAAGTGCCTCATGCACCATCGATGGTGCAACGGAGCATGCCCAGGAATGTCAATCTCCACCGCGTTAAGAATTCCTTGATGCCGATCCGATATGACACAAATTTCCCTCTGAGCGGGTAACACCTTCGTCCTCAAAAGACGCAAAAACCACTCCTAGTTGTCATTGTTCTCCACCTCAACCAAAGCAAATGCCAATGGCAACACCCGGTTATTGGCATCACTTGCTATCGCAACCAACAAGGTGCCCTTGTATTGTCCGGTCAAGAATGTGCCATCAATGGCGATGACCGACCTACAATGTTCGAAAGCCCTCACGCATTGCTCGAACGCCCAAAATGCACGGCCAAATACTCGGACTTTCCTTCCGTCATGAACCGTTGTTTTTTCCCCATGAGGCTCGACCACATGAACCATGCCCGGGTTTGTCGCGGCCATGGCTAACAACAACCTAGGGATTCGGTTGTATGCTTCCTCCCAAGTACCATACAACATCTTAAATGCGGCTTGCTTCGCCTTCCATGCCTTGCCGTATTTCACCTTGTAATGAAAGATGGCTTTCACAAGGTCAATGACATGTTGGACGCTCATTGTTGGAAGTGTGGATATTGAGTTGGAGAGCCTGTAAGCGATGAACTCGGACGTGAGTTGTTTGTGGTCTTGGGACACAATCTTGCCATCCACCCTTTTGCCTTGGCACATGTGAGTTGGCACACAACTCACTACATGTCAAGTTGGACCTCCTTTCCATGGTCTTGCACGCACAATCCACGGACATATTTCATCTTCACATGCACATGCAACCGTGTAGCGCACATTGACGTCAGAGTTCGCCACCTTGTGTGGACGATAATGCGTAACCGAGTAGTTGTCGAGCCACATCTTCAATTCCAACAAGGTTTCGAACTTAGAACCTTTAGCAATCCGGTTCTTGTTGTCTCCCAAATCACGGTGAGAGCTTGGCCTAACCCCAAGAGATACACATTGGCCACCATCTACCATGGCTTCATCCACGAGACTAACATCCTTGAACAATGTAGTCCGATGATCCCGACCGAATACCTTCTCGAAAGCTTCAGCCTCCTTCAGCGTGAACCCCTCCGCATCAACTTGTTCATCGGGACCATCGTCATCCGAGTCCGATGCATATGCACGGGAAAAAGGGATGGAATGGTCCATTGTCTCTTGCAAATGATATTTGTCGAGATCACCCACATTGTTGTCATGGAGATCAACTTCATTGTCATCGTCCGCATACTCATCATTGTCCTCTTGCAAAGCTTCATCTTGGTTGTTTGTAAACGGGCTCAATGTTGGCCTCACTTCTTGGGTCAAAAGAGGTTCAACAATTTCATCTCGCTTCAAGGGTGGGGGGCTACTAGCAACCAAAGGGGAGGGGTTCCGGTTCAAGTCCAAATGCAAACTTGAATCAACTTTCTTCGTTGCAAATAACTCAAGAGCCTTGTCTAGTGATTCGGCCACCGTCTCCTTGTATGCAACCCAACGTTGCTCCGAGTTGACACGCATTGTCTTCCAACGGATGTGCATTCCAAAACCAACATTATGCCTTCCCTCCAACTCAACGATATCACTAGGGTCCATCCAATTCAAATATTTCCTCACTTGTTGCAAGAGCTCCGCATAGCTAGGACTACTATCAAACACCATGTCAAGCTCATCCGGGTCCGGTTCTATATTGCCTTTCAAAAAGGCGTCTTTGTCCCCATGATGAACAAACACACATGTTCTTCCCATCCCTATAAGCATTCAAACAACACAAGGTCACATTGCTTCCATGAGTACTAATCCAAGGATTAACACGGAATACAAACCCTAATATATATATCAAACAACAACCCTAACCCTAACCATAACCCTAACCATAACCATAACCCTAGCCCTAAACCTAACCCTAGCACCAACATAAGAACGCCCATAAGAATAACCCTAGCATACTAACAAAGCCTAATCATAGGAAATTGGCAAACAAACATCTCACATCTCCATGCAAATCTCTAGATCCAAACAAAACTAGGGTTTCCCCAAACTAGCAACAAATGAGCAATTTCATAACATTACTTGGATCTAAACAAGGGGATCGGAGAAGATTACCTTGAGGGAGGGTTTGACTTCGAAATCCACGGACAAATTCTTCAAATTTGCAAGATTTGGGAGAGGATTTGAGAGGGGGAGAGAGTGGGAGAGGCGGCAAAGCTCGGGGAGAGAGTGGGAGAGTGTGTGGTGTGGGGGGAGTGGGGGTGGGGGGCCAGGATAAGTCACAGTGCAGCGCCTACGCGCTAGGCGCTGCACTTCAAATGTGTGGCGCCTAGATCTTAGGTGCTGCACTTTACATGTGTGGCGCCTAGCTCGTAGGCGCTGCACTGCTGGGTGCGGGCCCAGGGGCTGCCACGGTGGACAGGAGTGCAATGCCCCCGATCTAGGCGCTGCACAGTAGGGTGTGGCGCCGGCGTGGCGGGCGCTACACAAAAGGGTCAGGGGAGTGAAATAGTTTCACGGGCAGTTCATTCTGTGAATTGATTTCGTCCAGAGGTCAAAATTGTCAAATTTGCCCATGCATGGAGGCCATGCCACACGCCACCAACACAACCTGCCTATCAGCGGCAACCTCTCACTACCACACTGAACTCCTATGCCGACGGCCCGGTATAGGCCTGATTCCCGTCGGGATAGACCTATGCCGACGGTCACCATCGGCGTAGGGCCGTCGGCAACATATACGTCGGCGTACCCTAGGACCCCGTCGGCATAGATGCCTACCCCGACGGCGTCTGTACATCTATGCCGACGGCCCAGGCCATCGGCAAAGTTCCACACGGACGGCGTCTAATGGCGCCGCCGTCAAGAACATCCCAATCAGCGGCCGCCACGTGGCGAGGCTATGCCGACGGCTAGGCCGTAGGCATAGAGTCAAATCTATGCCGACGGCCTAGCCGTCGGCATAGCCTCGCCACGTGGTGGCCGTTGGCAGCTCCTGGGGCGTAGCTAGGCCGACGGCGTAGATTCATATCTATGCCGACGGCCTAGCCGTCAGCATATGTGAAATCTATGCCGACGGCTAGGCCGTCGGCATAGGTGCCACGTGGCGGCCATTGGTTACTCGCAGCTACACTATGCCGACGGCTAAGCCGTCGGCGTAGTTTTTGTCTGATTTTTTTTTCTGTTTTCTGTTTCCTCTCAATTCAGTTCAATTCAAATAGCAGGTATATAGCAGAAATAGACATGCACAGCACCACCATCAAGAGCATCATAAATATATATGTTCTCACAACCAACACCATCACATCCTCACAACCAACAACATAAGCATATCAGAAACATAAGCATCTAGCTAAGAAGCACACAAGTCATCTGAAGTAGCATAAAAGAGCACAAGTCATCTAAAGCACACAACTATATCATCACCACCACCGTCACCCACAGGCTTAAGCGCCAGTACATCCACCACCACCGCCAAGGTCGTCACCGCCAAGTCCGCCAAAGCCCAGGTCGTCACTGCTACCGGCAGTGCTACCGCCACCGCCTCGGTGGATCGGAGTGACCGGGCTCCGTGAGTCGGGAGTGATGCCAAGACCGGCACCACCACCAACGGTAGATCCACCGGTTCCCTGGATGTTTGAAAAGACATGTTAAGGGGATATATGATTGTGTTGAATAAACAGTAAGCAGCACTGATTGAATAGTTTGGGGATGTACTAACCAGCGTAGTCCCCAAGTGCTGTGCCAGAAACTCCTCATAGGTAAGCAGCACTGGAGCCGGTCCAGGAGGTGGTGGTGGTGGTTCCATTTGAGGAACCGTGCCGGCCGCCATGCACTCAACAACGCGTTGCATGTTAATTGACTAAGCAAACACGAATGTCAAAAGAAATGCAAGTGCAAATATAGAAGTGAAATGAAAGGGGCCAAACTAACCGTCATCATGCGACTGTTGTGCTCCTGCGCTGCTAAAACTCTCGCGTGCCACACCATGGTCTCCTGGCGTGTGTACTCCATGTAGGCCTACAGTATGACATTATGGAACTCATAAAACATCTCAATGCGGAAAAAAAAGTGAACAATGAAGATAAGAGGGAAAATACTTACAGAGTGCCGCTCGGCTAGGAGGGAATGTGACTGCACACTGGTCATGGTCGTGCTCGTGCGCTGGCTCAGGCTCGGGTCGGTAGCTCGGACTTGTGTGTAGGAGATAGAAGGAGTGATCACAGCATCCAGAACCGGCTGCCGACCGTGAGCCTTGGGCCCCATGCCCACCACCACCCTGTCGTCCAGATCCGCCCTAATGGGGTCAGGTGTGTCAGGATGTAACCTCAGATACCCCTCAGTGTAGGCCTTCTTCTTCTCCGCGGTCTTGCCGTAGTACTTGGCCTCGCCAGGCTTGGGCTTCCTACGCGTATGGGCGATCTCCCACGCCTCCATGTGTGAGAGCAGCCGCTTCAGTTTCTCCTCCTGCACCACCAAACAGAGGTTAGTCATACATAAGAAAGTGACGGTAAATAGAAGAAGAAGATTGTTTAATGAGGTTAGTCATACATGAAGTGTCTTGTGGAGAAAGTGGTTCTGGTTTCCCTGAGCATGTACTCCCTCCTTCCCTCGGTTAGCCTTATTTTTTATGCTTGTAGCCGCCCAGACTCCATCCTAACCACACCACAGATCCACCAATGCCGCCCAGGACTCGTCTTTTCCATAACACCAATTTGGACACACCTACATAATGGCATGTCAACACGAAACGATGAAATTTACCACAAACGTCAGAATGAAAAATCTTTTATACTTACCGCCAAGTACTCGTGCCTCTCCAAGGTAATGTCCTCTTTCCGCGCTTCTTCCTTGGTCATCTTCACACCAAGAGCGTCGTGATAGTATTGCGAGATGGCCACCCAGCGCACCTCGTACTGCATCTGGCGGGCCTTCTTCTTCGCTTGGCGCAGCACGATCCCATCGGCAGTGGCCTTGTGCTCCTGAAGAACTCGATAGTATTTCTACAATCATTCATGAAACCAGAATGGAAGAAGCCATGAGTTAAATCATCCATGAAACCAGAATGCACTTGTGCTTCTGAAGAGAACTCACCCAAAAATTAGTGATCACAGCCTTAGCATGGGTCTCATGGTCCGCGTGGGGGGCCGCTTCCCAGTGGTCCCAGCTCATGGCCAAAACCCGACGGTCCGGGTGCCTGACTGGATCCAGACAGTACAGCCCCGGCTAGTGTTCCTTCAGCAAGACGGTGATGAGGCCGTTGGGAAGACGGGCCCCTTTAGGATATATCCAGTTGCTGCAAAAGATGTAAAGAATGAAAATATTAGCATGTGACAAGCAAAATAAGGAAAAATATAAGCATGTGACAAGCAAAAGAATTAAATTATTATTAAATGGCGCTTACTCTTTCCCCGTGGGCTCAATGAGCCACTTCTGCTCCTCGGTAGCAGGAATCTGCTTTGGGAGCTTTGTGTTACCACGCAGCCACCCCTTGTTGCCAACCCCCTCCCGCCACCACCATCCTCCTCGTGTGCCTCCTCCTCCTCCTCCTCATCCCCCTCTCCTCCCTGTCCCCCTCCCCAACCTCCTCCTCCTCCTCGCCCCCCTCCCGAACCTCCTCCTCCTCCTCCTCCTCGTCCTCCTGAACCTCCTCGCGAACCACCTCCTCCTCCTTGTCCTCCTCCTCGGCAGAGGGTACCTCACTAGAGGAGGGTACCTCACTAGAGGAGGGCCTCGAAGACAACACCCCTAAGTCGGTGAGGGTGCGCTCTTTCTGGCCGACCCCCTCTAGTGGCTCTCCCCCCACCCCCTCGCCCTCTAGGGGCTCTCCCCCCGCCCCCTCCTCCTCTAGGGGCACCTCTCCCTCGACCTCCCTGTGAGGAGTCATCCTCAAGTAGTCGGGGGGTAAGATTACATTGTCGACCACTCCGACTAGCCATGCCGACGACCTTGCGTAGGAAACCCGCGTCGTCGGCCTTCCCCTTGCCCATGTTCCACGAACCTGCATTGAAAAGAGAATAAACAATTAGTACATTAATAATGAAGGAAAAAAAGCATAATAATAAGGAATAAAAAAACACATTAATAAATAAGAATAAAAAGGCATATTCCTAAATGTCGAGCCACGACACCTATGGGATCCCGAGAGATCCCTTTACGATTCGGCGGGGGGAGAGGTATACGCAAAGAGCAGAACCAGTGATCGACGCGGAGGGTTTTTACCCAGGTTCGGGCCGCTGATCAGCGTAAAACCCTACTCCTGCTTTGTGTTCTTATTGATGTTCTTGAGCCCAACCTTCAGGAGCGCTCGCGATGAACAGTACGTTCAAAGAGCAGCTACGCATGCAGAATGGGCCAGAAGGTCTCCTCCCCTGTAGCAGTTGCCTTGGGCCTCCTTTTATATGCTCAAAGGGGGCTCCACAGTGGCAAAATGTACATACATTGAGGTCTAAAGTAGCTACAGGGTATCATACCTAACCCCTGACGGATTAGGACAAGCGCATTTAATGCACCGTGAGGTGTCCGCTTAGGTGTCCTCACTTTCTTGGGGATGGAAAAAGGGGCCATCCCATCAGCACCGCTTAAGCTCTCCTCCACTGGCACATTGCCACGCATCCAGAGAAGGACCTAGAATGTCAGGCTTTGTTACTGTGCCGAAGCGGTGGCACAGTGGCGAAATCTCGCCAGGCGCCGATCCTTGCCGGGCACCAAGCCTTGCCGGGCACCAGGGCTTGTCGGGCGCCAAGCTTTGCTGGGAACCAAGCCTTGCCGGGCGTCGGGGCTTGCCGGGCTCCACGGGCCATCCCGGCAAGGATCTTGCCGGGGAAGCTGGCCTTCGATTTCCAGCTTTGCTTATTTGCTGATTCTCAGATCTCTGACTTGATGATTTCCTTGATGACTTGAATCGACCTCGAGCTGATCCCGGCAAGCCTTGCCGCGAGGACGGCTACAACTGCCCGTGCACAAGTAAGGGGTACTAGTGGCCCAATACTTAGTACACCGACAGGAGCCCCCGGGCCTGGGCCATACACGAGTGCGAGGCGTTGTTGGGCTAGGCCCAAACAGTGCACGGGCACGCGTGGCAGGGAATTAACTGCTCGTAAAGATCTTGTTTTACTGTGCCCCCACTACGCGCACGGAGCGCGCGATGTGGGAAGTGTGCCAAAAAGGCTGCAAACTGTTTCGCGCCCATAGAGGCGTATTCATATTGGGGGATAAACAAGGTGGCCCCACTCTTTCCCCATAAAAAGGAGAAGTCGTGGAGGCGCAAACCTATTCACCCCCTCTTCTTCGCAATCTGGCCATCGCCATCGCCTTCCTCTGCTCGAGCTCAGAGCGAAACCTTTCTTCTCTTCTGCTCGCTGCTCCCGCGCTCGTTCCGTCCTCCGGCTTCCATCTCCACAGTCGCCATGCCGCCCAAGGCCAGCAAAGGCAAGGGCACGGACAAGGAGGCGAAGGCTGAAGTTCCGGAGAGCGAACTGGTGAAGATGCGGAAGAGGCTCGTCGTCTTCCCTCCGACGCTCGACGCCGAAACTTTGAAGGGACGATACCAATGCATGTGGGCGAAGGGAACGCAAGCTCACCCCGCCACACGCGTAATCCCAGGTGCTAGTTCCAAAGGTGGATCGGACAGATACCCCTTCTTCACTGCATACTTTTATTGCGGGCTCTGTCCACCTTTTTCCGATTTCTTCAACGACATCATGTATACATACGGCTTCCGCCTTCTTGATTTTACGCCGAATGCCGTATTTTGCATGTCGATCTTTGCCCATCTTTGTGAAAATTTCGCTGGCGTGATCCCCAATTCTGCTCTTTTCCGCCACTATTTCTATCCTCGAATCCAAAAAGGAGAGGCTCTCTCTGGATCTATTGCTTGGATTCCAAGGGCCTGGAACAAAGAGATATACCCAAATGGAGTTTACCGCGAAAAGTGGGACGAGTGGCGGGCCGAATGGTGCTGGATCCAGGAAGCAGATCCTCATCCTTTTTGCCATCCCCGGCGACAGAAGGTGGTCCACGGCAAGGATTGGGGCGATCTCGCCGCAGAAGATGAGAAGCTCACAATCGCCACTACCGGGATCCTCCGCTTGAAGGCTGCCGGGCTGACAATGGAGATGATCGGCTTCGACTTCCTCCGCCGCCGCATCGCCCCTCTGCAGAATAGGGGGAGGCCAGCCTGGGAGTATAAGAACGCAGCGGATGTCATGAGGCTGCGCCCCGGGCTGAACAACAACTTGACTGTTATGCAGCTTGGCGCTCTCCGCTAGAAGTTATTCCAGCGCGAAGACAAGCACCGGCTGCCGGCAAGGATCGTCCCCTTGTGCAACAACTCTGCACTGGGGTCGATCATTGCCTTCTTGCCGATGTTCAACGCCCACGGCCTTGACCCGACTTGGGTCGAGCCAAGCGAGGAAGAAGCGCAGAAATTCTTCGACAATCTGACAGACTGTCCGGCAAGAGTCAGATCTTATTCGCGCCACCACAGATCAGGAGGTAGCATACATCGCTACCAGAGTGGAGGAGGCGAATCTCGCCGCGGAGGCCGGCAACGTCGGCTTCACAGAGTGGGAAGCCAGCGACGCAGAGGTGGTTGTGGAGGCAAAGCCTGCTGAGGAGGACAAAGTTGCCGGGGAAGAAGGCAGCGCAGCCGCTGAGAGCTCGTCCGGCGAAGACACGGCCGAAGAGGAGACGCGAGAAGAGCCCTCACCCCCGAAGAAGACAAAGCATGTTCTTCGGAAGGCTGCATCAGGCATCCCAGCAAGCCAGCCTACTTCGAGCGGCGAAGCCCCCGGCAAGAAAGTGGCCGGCAAGACCGGACCGCGGTAGGGGGCCCGGCAACAGCCCGCGCGGCGCGCGAGACCCACACCAGCGACCACCGCTGGAGCGGCAGGAGCGTCTCGTACAACCGTGCTAGAGGCTGCCCCGGCGCCTGCCACAGCCAAGTGGCCCAGGACCCCTCCTCCGCCTCCCCACTCAGACATCGCAACGGAGGTCGATTTCGACATCTCCGGCTTCAGTCTGGAGCGAGAGGAAGAAGAGTGAGTACCTGACACAACTTCCACCTTCCAATCTGGATCAGTCTTACTGACTAACTTGTATTGCTTCTGCAGTGACACGGAAACCTTGCTGGAGAGGATGGCGAAGAGGTCAAGGACTTCTACAGGCGACGAACCCCCGGCAGGCTCCACTAGCGTGCCAGAGACCGTCATCGTGAGCCCGGAGCCTAGTCCCCAACGCAGCCCCCAGCGTAAGTTTATTGTCCCTTTTTTCTCTTGGCTGGTGCCGAGGCTTTCATTCTTGTCGCTGATATCTTTGGGTTCGCAGGAGAAGAACAGCAACAAGGAGAAGATTGCCCCATTGTGCCTCCTTCATCGACCGCTCCACCCACAAGCACATCCCCGGCAAGAGATCCTGCCGATGAGCCCGTCCGGATTGAGGAGAAGCCGACAAGCACGGACTCCGGCAACCCACCCCCGGCAACTGGAGTTGCCGGGAGAGGCGAAGCCACCTCTCGACAGCCCGACGCAGGTACTCTATCGCCTCAGAGTGCTAGTTATTCTTTTCCCCTTACTTCTTTATCTTTGATCACTTCAAAATTTAAAAACTCGATCTTATTCTGACCTCCTCCTTCGCTCTTCAGAGTTCTCTGCGATCGAACATATGGACGTCGACGCCGTCATCGAGGAGACCGCCAGGGATGCTGCTGCCGAAGCGGATAGGATCACTGCCAGCGAGGCCACCAAGGACGATGTTGCCGGGGCTGGTGATGCTCTCGACGGGGAGGCCGCCAAGACAGCACAAAAGGAAATCGCGGAAGAACCTGCTGAAGAGGGCGACAGGGAGGCTGGGGACCATACTGACGGCATTCCTGCCGCAGGAGCGCCAGGCGCTGCATCGGCCGCGGAGCCCCCTGTCACTGGTGAGGCGGCCACTGAAGACCAGCCATCAACATCTGACGAGCCCTCATCCAGCAAGTATCTCAAGGTTGGCGAAAACCTATTCATCAACTTGCCAGGGACGGCAAGCACCGAGGCACCAGCCGAAGGCAAAATTTTTGAGGAAATTATTGCCGCTGCCGGGCTCGAAGTCGTTGATGATCCCAGCGCTAGCAGTGGCAAGTCTGAAGAGGATCAGCTCCTTCAGGCCATGGGCGAAAACTTCCGCAAACTCCAGGCTCTCCATCGTGCACGAAAAGAGAAGGCGGACTCCAGAATGGCAGTTGTCGAGGCAGCCGAAGCGGATTTTCAAAGGCGTGTCGCACAAATGCAAGTCTGGCACGCCGAGGCCCTTCAAGAGCTGGTTGCCGGTCGAGAACAAGTGAGCCAGCAATGGAATGAGGTCCTCCTGAAGCAATCAGACATGGAGAAAGCACATGATGAAGCTGTTCAAAGGATCGCTGCCAAAGATGCTCTCCTGACGGGGCGCCGCATTGCTCTTGACGCTTTCGAAGAAGATCTCACCGCACGTGAGCAGGCGCTCGCCGCCAAGCTTCGTAGCAAGGATGAAGACATCGAAAACCTTGTCGCGCGGCGAACCCAGGAGCTGGAGCAGAAGCACAAGGAGGTGCTCGAAGCTCTAACTGCAAGTCACGCTGGCAAGCTCAAGGAGGCCGTCGATGCTGCCGAAGCTGCAAAGGCCGCCAAGAACGAGCTGAGCGACAAAGTGAAGAGGCTGGAGACAGATCTCGACGAGCACGGCAAGGAGCTCTCGACGCTCAAGGGGGACAGGGAAAAAACCCTCCACTCCTTGGCGGAGATGCAAGTCGCCCTGTCTGACAAGACCAAGCAGCTCTCCTCTGCGGCTGACGATATTGCGGTTCTGGAGCTGAAGCTGACCATGCTGCAGAAATCTCTCGAGGCCGGCAGGGCCCGTGAGAAGGCTCTACTCAAGGATCTCCAAGGAGAGAGGAACCTGCTTAAGAGCGCCGCTGCTGCCCAAAACGAGTACGAGAAGGGAGTGGAGATCTGGACTGGTCGTCTCATCGCTGCTGCGGAGAAGCTTACCGCAGAACTGTCAACCATGGGCTTGTCGAACTTCAGATATTCTTCCGAGGAAAGAATATCCCCAAGCGCCAGATTGACGATGTTCTTTGAAAGCATCATCAACGCGTTGAGGGCGCTCCAGTCTAGCCGGGCGACCCAACTGGCGAACGAGACTCGCCGGCTTTGCCGGGCCGTTCTTCGCAAGGTGCTCCTCAAGGTGGTGCACAGCAATCCCGGCATCGACCTCTCCAGCGCACTCGGCCACCTGCCAAAGGATGCAAATGTTGAGGCGCTTGAGAAGTGCATCGCGCCAATCCTCGAGAAGGTGGACTCCATCAAAAGGATCGAAGGCCAGCGCAGGGATTGGGTGCTCCTCTTTTATTCTTGCCGCCATCATCTCATGTAAAAGACAGTTAAGTCTCAAGTTAGGACTGCGGCAACTCATGGATGTAATATAATTTAACTATGTTTAGGCTCATGCTAGCTACTTTCCTTGTCTGATTCCTTTATGTATGGAGTTCATCCTACGCTTACTGAAAAACTTGCCGGCGCGCAAAATGCCGCGAGCGCTGGGTGCAGGACTTCAGCAGCCTGCTGGAGGCGCAGCGGCCGGCAAGACTCCTTGGCGTTCTCAGTGCAGCCACTTAAATCGTTGAGCGGACTCGAAACGAAATAAGGGCGCAACTGATTACAACAAGGGTTCCTTCGCGTGCAGATTTTCCATACAAGGGTCGGAACCGTCCAAGGAAATAACTTGGTAATAAAAGAAAAACTTGCTCTGAGTTTTTAGGACTTAGCTTTCTGTCTTTGTCCTTCCTCCGATAAGCATACAATTTCGAACGTCACCAACTGGTATTCATGTCTCCCTTCCCCCCCGGCAAATGTGCACGCGAGGAATCCTTCTGTCTTTAAGAAAAAGAAAGAAGAGAAAGTAAAGAGATGAAACCTTGGCGGTTCGTTAGAACTTACCGGGATCAGGTGTCATACAACATCTTAGACAAACATGCATATATGAATGTGAACATGAGAATCAATAAGGAAATGTACAACACTTAAATTTATTCATCTGTGCTCAGGGTCTGCGCCTGGCTTTGTACAAAGGATCACATGCCTTGCCGGCAAGACTTGTACAAAAAGGTGGTTGCCGGGAGCCCCCGGCAACCGCGCCTTATGGATAGAACTTGCGAAGATGTTCGATATTCCAGGAATTACTCACTGGAATGCCATCTTCGGTCTCCAGGCGGACAGCGCCAGGCCTGGTGACTCGTACTACCCGATAAGGGCCTTCCCACTTTGGCGTCAACTTGTTTGAATTCTTGGCGGACTGAATCCGTCGAAGAACAAGGTCGCCTTCCTCAAGGCTTCGGGCATGAACTTTGCGGCTATGACAGCGGCGCAAAGCTTGCTGGTAGCGTGCAGCTCGCGCAGCAGCCTGAAGACGATTCTCCTCAAGGAGCACAGCGTCATCTTGCCGCAGTTGCTCTTGCTCGAGCTCATCATAAGCGAGCACTCGAGGAGATCCGTATATGAGTTCCGTGGGGAGAACTGCTTCCGCTCCATACACTAGAGCGAAGGGCGTCTGGCCGGTGGCTCGATTTGGTGTCGTTCTGATTGACCAAAGAACCGCCGGCAACTCATCAATCCAGCGTCTTTCGCACTTTTTCAGTCTGTCAAAAGTTCTGGTCCTGAGACCGCGCATCACTTCAGCATTGGCCCTCTCCGCTTGGCCGTTGCTTCTCGGGTGAGCAACAGAGGCAAAACAAATCTTGCCGCCAAGGTCTTGGACGTACTGCATGAAGGTGCGACTTGTGAACTGCGTGCCGTTGTCGGTGATGATCCTGTTAGGAACACCGAAACGGCAAACAATTCCTTTGAAGAACTTGACAGCCGACTGCGCTGTCACCTTCCTCACTGCTTCCACCTCCGGCCACTTTGTGAACTTGTCGATAGCGACGTACAAGTACTCAAAGCCCCCGGTAGCACAGGGAAAGGGGCCTAATATGTCGAGCCCCCAGACCGAAAATGGCCAAGAGAGAGGGATTTGTTTGAAGAGCTTGAGCTGGCTGATGTAATTTCTTCGAATGAAACTGGCACGCTTCACACCTGGTTACTAGTGCAGTCGCATCCTGGAGGGCGGTGGGCCAAAAGAAACCTGGCCGGAATGCTTTCCCGGCAAGCGCTCTTGACCCTATGTGAGAGCCACACATGCCCCCATGTATCTCTGCCAACAGCTGTAGTCCATCCTCCCGAGGAATGCACTTCAATTTCACGCTGTTTGGTCTCTTTCTGTACAGGACGTCATCGACGAACTTGTACATAAAAGACCGACGGGCTACTCTTTCCGCTTCTTCTTGTTCCTCAGGGAGTTCACCTATCTGAAGGAAGTGGACAATGTGCTGCGCCCATGCTGGAGCCTGAGGCTCGACAACTAGGACTAAAGGCATCTCATCCGCCGGGGAAATAGTTGTCTCGACAGCAAGGGCCTGAGGCCCTGCCGGAGCCTGTTGTTCCCCGGCAAGCGTGTCGATCTCGGCAACTTCCTTGCCGGCGGCTCCGGGGAGCTCTGCCGGGAAGTACTGGCTGGAGTTCAACTTTCTTCTCTTTTCTTGCCGCATTGATGGTGCCAGGGATGGTTGAGTCAATTGGAGCACAAAAGTTCCTGGTTCCACAGGCAACTTGAGGGCAGCACGCTTTGACAGGTCGTCAGCAACGCTGTTCTCGGCACGAGGAACATGCTCCATCTGCAGACCGTCAAAGCGCTCTTCCAATTTCCTCACTTCATCTACGTAGGCCTGCATCAACGGACTTTGATAGTTCTTGTTGACCTGCCTGACGACAAGCTGTGAATCACCTTTGATAATGAGCTTTTTGATACCAAGGTCTGCCGCGATCCTAAGACCGGCAAGCAAACCTTCGTACTCCGCAGTGTTGTTGGTTGAACTCTCCTGGGGAAAATGCATTTGGACTACATACTTGAGGTGCTCTCCGGTGGGTGCGACATGGAGCACACCAGCACCGGCGCCTTGCAGCGAAAAAGCCCCGTCAAAGTACATAACCCATTGCTGATCGGTTTCCTTGCCGGGGAGACTCGTTTCTTGAACCTCTTCGTCTGGCGTCGGGGTTCCATTCTGCAATGAACTCCGCCAAGGCCCTGCTCTGAATTGTGGAAGTACTTTCAAACTTAAGGCCAAAGCTGGACAGCTCCAACGCCCACTCCACGATCCTGCCGGTTGCCTCCGGATTTTGCAAAATCCGTTGCAACGGAAAGCGAGTGACGACGGTGATCTCATGTGCTTGAAAATAATGGCGCAGCTTTCTCGAGGCCATAAGGAGGCCGAAAAGCAACTTCTGCACACCAGAATATCTTGACCTACCTCCTTGCAAGAGGGAGCTAACAAAATAAACTGGGCGCTGCACCACCTTTTTCTTCTGCACGGGTTCCTCTGTTTGCGCAGATCCTGTCTTACCGGGATCAACCCTTGCCGGGGAAGATCTTGCCGCATCATCTGGCGGTCCTGCCGCTGATGTTGCCTCCTCATCAGCTTCCCTCTGCACCACCAGCGCAGCACTAACCACTTGATTTGTCGCCGCCAGATACAGCAGCAACGGTTCTTGTGGTTTAGGTGCGACTAGCGTCGGCGGAGAAGAAAGGTATTTCTTTAAATCTTGCAGCGCCGCCTCCGCTTCCGGAGTCCATTTCATTGGACCTGCCTTCTTCAAAATTTTGAAGAAGGGCAGGGCGCGCTTAGCAGATTTGGAAATAAACCTGCTTAGAGCAGCAACACAGCCGGCAAGACGACGCACATCCTTGACGCGTCTCGGTGCCTCAATTTGCTCAATGGCTTTGATCTTGTCGGGGTTAGCTTCGATTCCCCGGCAAGATACAAAGAATCCGTGGAGCTTGCCGGAAGGAACACCGAACACGCACTTCTCAGGATTGAGCTTCAAGTTGATCTTGCGCAAGTTCGCAAATATTTCTTCTAAGTCTTGAATGAGCGTTGCTTTATCCTTAGTTTTGACCACTATATCATCCATATAAGCCTCCATATTTCTATGGAGTTGTGGCTCAAAACCAATCTGGATTGCTCTGGCAAATGTTGAACCAGCACTTTTCAACCCGAAAGGCATTCGTATAAAACAATACGTACCACATGGGGTGATAAAGGCGGTCTTCTCTTCATCTTCCTTTGCCATAAAAATCTGATGATACCCTGAATAGGCATCAAGGAAGGACAGGAGATCACAACCAGTGGTGGCATCCACAATCTGGTCGATGCGCGGCAAGGGAAAAGGATCTTTTGGACAGGCTTTATTGATATCTGTATAATCGATACAAAGCCTCCATTTCCCGTTCGCTTTCCGCACTACAACCGGATTGGCCAACCAGGTTGGATGAAGCACTCCTTTGACCAGTCCTACCGCCTCCAGCTTCTTAATTTCTTCGGCAATGAATTCTTGCCGCTCCAAAGCCTATTTCCTCACCCTTTGCTTGATGGGCCGCGCATGAGGATAGACAGCAAGGTGGTGCTCAATTACTTTCCTGGGAACGCCGGGGATGTCAGACGGTTGCCATGCAAACACGTCGACATTCGCCCGCAGGAAAGCAACGAGCGCGCTTTCCTATTTGTCATCTAGGATGGAACTTATGGTGAAAGTTCCCCCCATCCCGTCCTCCCTGGCGGGCACCTTCTTGGTTTCCAGCGGGGCAGCCTTGGACTTCTTGTTCTTGCCGGTGGAACTCTCTGGCACGTCCTCGACGGAAGCGCAGCACTCCGAAGAGGCGCGCTTGCCGGAGTTGGCGCCAAGGTTCCTGCCGGTCTTCTTCTTTCCCCCGGGAGTTCCAGCGGCAGGAGCAGATGCCTTGGTGGCAGGTGCTGCAACTGCTTCCCGGTAAAGTTGGTCGGCACAGATGAGCGCATCCTTCTTATCGGAATGGATGGTGATGACGCTCAACGGCCCAGGCATCTTCAAGATGTTGTACGCGTAGTGTGATGCCGCCATAAACTTAGCCAGCGCTGGCCGACCAAGGATCCCATTGTATGACATGGGGATCTTGGCGACATCAAACACCACCTTTTCGGTCCTGAAGTTAAGCTCGCTGCCAAATGTTACCGGCAGCGTGATCTTGCCCTTAGGCTGGGTTCTTCCCGGGTTGACCCCTTGAAACGTACCCGTTTCCTCGAGATCTTCGTCGGGAATCTGAAGCTTTGTGAGCACATCTGGTGAGATTAAATTTAGGCCGGCCCCGCCATCAACTAACATCTTCGTCACCTTGAGGTTGAGAATTGTCGGGGAAACCAACAATGGCAAACACCCGACCGCAGTTGTGCGATCAGGGTGATCCTCGGCGTCAAAGATGATAGGCGTGCTGGACCACTTCAGAGGCCTACATGCATCGGGGGACGGCTCTGCCGCAGTAACCTCCCGCACCCACTGTTTAAGTTGGCGGTGGGAAGAATGCAGCGAGGCACCCCCATCAATGCACATAGCCTCCGTAGCCTTCTGGAATTCCTGCTCACTGGATTCGTCATCTTCTTCATCATCATCTCCTTCTTTATCTCGGCCCCGAGCGGGCCGATCCTTCTGCTGCTTGGCCTTGCTGTGGCGACCCCCTCGGCCACCGCGTTTCTTGCCGGACCCCTCGGCACCATCTTGGGCCTTCTCCTTGTCTCGCCTCTCGTATTCGGCCTTCTGCTTCTCGGCAAGCTGCTCAACTTACCGGCAGTTCTGGAGATCGTGGCCCTTAGTGCGATGGATCTTGCAGTACTGCTTGCCGGAGTCTTCTGACTTGTCGGCAGCCGCCAAGGCCTGACAGGAAGGGCACCCGGCAAGATCCTTGCCGGGGTCGCCAACCTTGGCCTTCTTGGCGGCGCCAGGGTTGCCAGATTCCTCGATGGCAAGCACGGCCTTGCCTCCGCGCTTCCTATTCCGCCGCCGGCCTTTCCTTGACGGGGCCGCGGCATCTTCTTCTTCTGAGTCGCCTGTCGCACCAACAGCTTCACCGGGGAGTTTCCTCCCCTCTTCAGCTCGAGCACACTTGTCGGCCAAACTGTAAAGCTCGGCAATACTCCTGACTTTGTTCATTGCCAGCTCTTCCCGCATCCTGCGGTTACGCACGTTCTGATGGAACGCGCTAATGACAGCAGCAGGATGAACATCAGGAATATTGTACTGCACCCGGCTGAATCTCTGCATAAACTTGCGCAGGGACTCGCCCTCCCTCTGAGGGATGATATGTAAATCACTTTCTTGGCCAGGAGCTTGGTGGCCTCCAACAAAGGCGCCAACAAACTGATGGCACAGATCTGACCAGCAAGAAATAGAATCCTCCGGCAGATGCATCAACCACGACCTGACGTTGGGTTTGAGCACCAACGGGAAGTAGTTGGCAAGTATCTTGTCATCTCGGCCCCCGGCAGCCTGCACCGCAATGGTGTAAATGCTGAGGAACTCCGAGGGATGAGTCTTGCCGTCGTATTTCTCCGAGACCTCTGGCTTGAAGGTTCGGAGATTGGGCCATTGGACTTGCCGCAGCTCACGGGTAAACGCCGGAGGTCCTACCTCGTAAGGCAAGTCTCCTACGTTCCCTGGCGCAGGCTCGTTGACAACCGGCCCCGCGCGCTTATCAGACTGATAGCGTGCTTCCCGTCGCCGCTCGATGGTTGTTCGAGCGTCCTCCTTGCCTCGTTCCTGGAGAACCAGACGCTGATCACGGCGCATCCGTGGATCGGACGACGCCGTGGAAACTTCTTCATGGCGGTCGACTTGCTGAGTTGTCGGCCGCCGCTGACACCGCGGAGGGGAGTGCACTGTAGTTGCACCACCTCCGGTTTTCTCTGCACCGGCTCGCGTCGGATCGATGGGCCTCCGCTGAGAGGGCCCTGCCTCTTGTGGTCCATCCTTGTTAGCGAAGCCGATAAGGCTCTGGATAGTAGCTCGCCACTCCTCCATCTTCTCCGGGGCAGGAGGAAAATCGAGGAGTAGCTGCGCACGTGCCAAGGCTTCCGCTGGCGTAGGTGGTGGCGACAGGTGCGAGGTGCGTGAGGTGCTCTGACTCCTAACCAAGTTAGAAGGAGCACCGCCACGGTCACGCGACCGCGCACCACCTACGCCGGCAGCTTGGTGTGCATGCTGGTCCCGCGCATCTTGGGATCTATGCGCAGAAACCTTTTCGTGGGGACGCCCCGAACCACCAGCGCCATGATGTCGCTCATCTCGCACGACCTGGGCAGGTTGCGAGGCTCGCGCTGGCGCGGGAGCTCCAGCAGGCGCTCTTCGATCCCTAGAGTTTGTTGTGCCACCCGTAGGCAACACAACACCATCTCTAGATCCAGCGGCGCGCAAGTTACCACTGCCACTGCGAACGATACCGCTCGCTTGGCTTGGGTCACCAGAACGCCGCGGGGGTTCTAGTCCTCTTCCTTCTGCACCCACACCATCGCCTGTCTGCGAAGGCGCGGGCAAAACGGACCCGGACGGTTGTGTTGCCGCAACGTTCTTCTTCTTGGGCGGCATGATGATGAAGATGATGAAGGAACTAGGGCGTCGACCACCAGATCAGGTTCACGCAACCTTCAATCCCCCTACCTGGCGCGCCAAAGATGTCGGGGCACGACACCTATGGGATCCCGAGAGATCCCTTTACGATTCGGCGGGGGGAGAGGTATACGCAAAGAGCAGAACCAGTGATCGACGCGGAGGGTTTTTACCCAGGTTCGGGCCGCTGATCAGCGTAAAACCCTACTCCTGCTTTGTGTTCTTATTGATGTTCTTGAGCCCAACCTTCAGGAGCGCTCGCGATGAACAGTACGTTCAAAGAGCAGCTACGCATGCAGAATGGGCCAGAAGGTCTCCTCCCTTGTAGCAGTTGCCTTGGGCCTCCTTTTATATGCTCAAAGGGGGCTCCACAGTGGCAAAATGTACATACATTGAGGTGTAAAGTAGCTACAGGGTATCATACCTAACCCCTGACGGATTAGGACAAGCGCATTTAATGCATCGTGAGGTGTCCGCTTAGGTGTCCTCACTTTCTTGGGGATGGAAAAAGGGGCCATCCCATCAGCACCGCTTAAGCTCTCCTCCACTGGCGCGTTGCCACGCATCCAGAGAAGGACCTAGAATGTCAGGCTTTGTTACTGTGCCGAAGCGGTGGCACAGTGGTGAAATCTCGCCAGGCGCCGATCCTTGCCGGGCACCAGGGCTTGCCGGGCGCCAAGCTTTGCTGGGAACCAAGCCTTGCCGGGCGCCGGGGCTTGCCGGGCTCCACGGGCCATCCCGGCAAGGATCTTGCCGGGGAAGCTGGCCTTCGATTTCCAGCTTTGCTTATTTGCTGATTCTCAGATCTCTGACTTGATGATTTCCTTGATGACTTGAATCGACCTCGAGCTGATCCCGGCAAGCCTTGCCGCGAGGACGGCTACAACTGCCCGTGCACAAGTAAGGGGTACTAGTGGCCCAATACTTAGTACACCGACACTAAACCATAGAAAAAAAGACATGAAACATACATCTGCTAGAACCCATACGAATCATCACTGTTGTAACCTATTTCTCGGTCGGTCTCATCATCACTATCAATCATATCATCTTTGTTGTCTGACGGAGGTGGAGGCTCTTCCTCGTCGTCAGCGTCTTCGTTTAACTTTTCCAGCATAAGTATGTCATTTTCATTAACAATGGTCTCACCATCATTCCATGCATCGTCATCGTTTGGATCCACATCATCATCACCCAATGGTCTAGCGTCATCGTTTCTGACCACATCATCATCAGGTTGCTCTTGATAGAACACTCCCTCGTATGTCATGGGGTTAATGTTGTAGTAATCGTCTTCGTTTGGGTCCGGTAGCTTACCATGTGGTGACACCTTGAACACAACTTCCCAACCCTTTAGGTACTCTTTCTGGCATGGGTAAGGCAGATAATAAACTTGTGTAGCTTGGGTAGCCGCAATGAAGAGATCAGCTCCGGCATAGACGGTTGATGGTTTAACTTCGACCAAACCAATGGAAGGCGTATGTTTTACCCCCTCCCGCGGATCGAACCATTGGCATTTGAACACAGGCGAACTTAGGGTTTCGCGCCCTTTGCGAAATGTAATCTCGTATATATTTTGTACCCTTCCGTAGTAGTCTACTGAATTTTGACCGGGGGTGTACACTCCGGTATTTATAGTTTTGGGATCAGGCCGGCTGTTCTGGTGCTCCTCTGTATGGAAGCGATACCCATTCACATCATACTTTTTACATGTCATGACGGCAGGGTCAAAACCCATGGAAACCCATCTCAATTCGTCATCCATAGATATGTTCAGATCTTTTCCCTACAAGTATAATTGAAATTGCTGGGTGCATTAGTTCGGTTAACTAATAAATGTTGAACTAGGTATTTAATAGGGGAATGTGAAAATTTACTTTCTCCATGAACCAAGCAACAAATTTTTTACGTCCAGGGGTTCCATGACGGAGAAGAGTAAGTGCCTCCGCCTCAGTAGGAGGATTCATTCCCGTCCATTCCTCTTGAATGAAATCACTAAAGAAGAAAAGCGGTGTTAGATCGGGACTAAGTGAACATAGAACATGATGCTGTGCAAGACACAAAGGAATGGTGTAGTGGTATTACCTCATCCACACTTCCTCAACTTCCTTGATGTTGTGCAAGACATAGAACATGAGGTCCTCCCACTCTTGTCGTGGCATGTTATAAGATTTCGAGGCCCCAGCCCTGCCACCTTGCCCGTTGAATAGATGGAGCTTGGGTTGATACTTGGGCTCTTCTATATTGTATCGAGGCACCTTATTATGCAGATGGGGAACGTGGTCTGGATAGTACGATGTCCTGAGGTCTGACACCTCCTCTAGGATAACTGCCTCAGCTATGGAAGCTTCAATCTTAGCTTTGTTTCCACATTTCTGTCGGAGATGCTTGTTCTGTCTCTCAGGGCCGTACTTCCAACGATTCTGCACAGGCCCCCCCCCCCCAACAATACCTCATTCGCGAGGTGCAGAATGAGATGTGTCATTGGAGTAAAGAAGCCTGGCGGAAAGATCTTCTCTAGCTTGACTATTAACTCCGGTGCCTTCTTATGCAATTGTTCAATCACGTCTTTACTTACTTCTTTAGCACAGAGCGTGCAGAAGAAATGGCTTAGCTCGGCAAGCACTCACGAGACATGCTCGGGGACATAGCCTCGAACCATCACCGGCATTATCCACTCAATCCATACATGGTAGTCATGACTCTTGAGCCCGGTCACTTTGCCCGTTGAAAGATTGACTCCCTTACTTATATTCGATGCATAACCATCGGTGAACTTCAAAATGAGTTTCAACCAGATAAGTACTTCCTTCTTTTCTGGCGGTTTAAGGACAAAGTCAGCATCTGGCTTGAACCAGTTTCTTCGACCGCCTGTGGGAGGCTTCATGTTTAGACGTGGTCTATCACAAATTCTCTGTTGATCGGCTCTAGCTTTAACGTTATCCTTCGTCTTATCAGGAATGTTGAGGATCGTGTGGAAAAGGGACTCTGCGACATTCTTTTCGGTGTGCATCACATCGATGTTGTAAGGAAGTTTGAGGTCCTTGAAATAGGGAAGCTTCGAGAAGGGGGTAATGTGAGTCCAGTTGTGTGTCTCACCATATCCCTCGAAGCCTTTGGCTTTGCCTTTGCCTTTGACTTTAGTCTTGAGAGCTTTTAGCTGAGCAAGAACATCTGCCCTCAAAAATGTTGGAATCTCGGTTACTTCATGGACAACCCGGCCTTTCGTGAAGTTCTTCTTGTCTTCCCTGTCTGGATGGTCTGGTGGGAGGAACTGTCGATGCAGGTCAAAGGCTACATACTTGCCACCCTTATTTAGCCAAATCAAACACAGAGCCTGCATGCACACTGAGCATGGCATCTTCCCACTTGTACACCATCCGTAGAATAGAGCATAGCTGGGAAAGTCATGCATGCAATAGTGCAACCAAACTTTCATCAAGAAATTTCTCTGCAGATCCCGGTCGTATGTCAACCTCGGAAAGTACCAAGAATGGTGCAAATCATCCACCAGCGGCTGCACAAACACACCCAATTGCTTCCCCGGGTATTCAGGCCCCGGAATGATGAGCGACAAGAACATGGTCTTGTGTTGCATTAGAGCACCGGGAGGGAGATTGAGCGGAATTACAAACACGGGCCAGCAGCTGTATGGACTGGACGACATACCATATGGATTGAACCCATCACCTGATATGGCTATTCTGACATTCCCAGCCTCGGCTGCTTCCTCGGGGTATTCTTCATCGAACGACTTCCATGCTTCGCCTTCCGATCGATGTACGATTTTATTTGGATGGTACCTTATACCTTCCTTGTGCCACTTCATCATTTTGGCAGACTCCTCCGTGATGAAAAGGCGCTGCAGTCTTTCTATGAAATGGAGATACCGAAGAACCTTAGCGGGGATGGCTAGCTGCCTTTTCTCACCATCCTCACCGACCACCTCAAGGTACCGAGACGAACCGCACTCCCTACAGTACTTGTCATTCGCATACTCGTGCCTAAACAAAAGGCAATTCTTCGGACAAACATGTATTTTCTCATAATCCATAGAGAGTGCCTTCATGATTTTCTTTGTAGCGTACATGCTTTTCGGCAGTTCATGACCCTCAGGGAGGCTGTTAGCCCATACTCCCAGGAATGCTTCGAAGCATTTCTGGCTACAGCCGTACTCAGCCTTGACTGCAATCAGTTGCGATATGGCATCCAGCTGAGATATTTTGGCACCCACATAAAGAGGTTTCTTCGACGAGGCCAAGGCCTCCAAGAAGGCCTTTGCGGTTGCCTCCGGCTCCTCCGGTTCATTCTCTGAAGGTGTCACATGTGCCGTTTCTACAGCAATGACATCATCTAGCATGTCCCTGACCCCGTCGTCTGCATAACCATCGATGCGTTATCGCATCACCTCCTCTCTACCACGGTCCTGCTCGGCTAAGTTTATCGGCGGCATGTCAAAGTTTGGCATATATCCGTGCGTGCGAAGATGGTCAGTCATGTCCTTCTGATTTCTACGGTGACGTCTGGCACATCTTGCACAGGGGCATTGTGGGATAATTCTCATTGGACTACGGAATATCTCCTTCAAATACACATCGGTTTTCATGATCCACTCTGATGTTACTCGATTCCAACGGATAAAACCACTATACATCCACTGATTATCTGCCATCCTCGGCTTTATTGGGAGCCACACAACAAAATTAAGGATTCATTTAAATTAATCACATCAAATTTTTATTTTGTACCGCGTTGAATCCACCTACATCTCTAATAGGTAAAGATGGGTCCTAATCCCACCCGAGGATGTGTAGATTGAGTACGTTCTCCATGCTCTACCCCGTTCCGAGACAAAATTTCGGCAGCACCTTCCCGTTGTTCTCCAGATACACGTCTCGGCAAATAGCAGAGAGAATGTGCTCCAGAGAACAATGGGGAGGCGCCGCCGAAATCCTATCTCAGAATGGGGTAGAACATGGAGAACGTACCCAATCTACACATCCTCGGGCTGTCCGTGGAAAACGTTGGACAATCCGAAAGAGCTGCGGTGATAAATATGCAATTGAATGCATATTTATTGATGCAACCCTTTCGGACGGGAGACGCCTAGGTTACGCGACTTGACTTGCAAATAAAATCTAGTGACATGAAAAAAATGGAGGAGGGGATGGATTTGTAGCTCACCCTCGGTTGTAGGGGAAGTAGTCGAACAACAGAGGGATGCTCAGGGACCAACGCGTCGGACGACGGTCACTCCGATGAAATGCGACACCACAAAGCCTGCAAATTCCATCGCGACAAAAATTTAGAACATCACAACTCATAGAGCATATTTAAAACATTTAAACATGCATTCATTTGTTTTTGCATCATGTAGGCAAAAAAACTAACAACATTAACAATATATTCATCATCGTCATCACATATTCATCATCATCTTCTATTCGTCGTCATCATCGATTCATCTCATCGAAGCATAATTTTTTTTACAAGATTCATCTATCTAACTATCATCTACCTATCTATCTATCTATCTAACTATCATCGAAGCATAAAAAAATTGCAAGATTCATCTCATCATCATCATCATCTATCTAACTATCAAATTAAGCACTACTATCATCTGCAAAATCATGAACAAAAAAACAAAAAAAAATGCCAGGGGGTGGCGGGTCTTACCGGCGGGGCGGGGCATGGCCTGGGCAAGGTGGCCGGTGGGCAGGGCTGGGGCGATGCGGCGGCCGGCTGGGCAGGGCAGGGCGAGCGGGGCAACAGCCGTGGTGGGGCGAGTCGGGGCTGGGAGGTGCGGGGCCGGCCAGGACGACGTGGAGCAGGGGGCCCGGCCGGGCCAAGGCGGCGGCCAACAGGGCCGACGCGGCTGCCGGGCACGGTCGATCACGGTGGGGACGGGGCCTGTTGGGGCGGAGCGGGGCGGGGAGCGGGGCGGGACGGGTGGCGGACGAGGCGGATCTGGGGCGGGGTGGCGGTCGGGCCAGGGGCGGGGTGGCGTAGCGCGGGCAGCGGAAGAGATGGGTGCGAGGTGGGGATAGATGGGTGTGGGGTGGGTGAGTGGAGAGGATGGCAATGGTGGCGGCGCAGGGTCGGGATGGGCGGCGGCGGTTGGATCGGGGTCGGGGTCGGGTGCGAGAGGGAGAGAGGGAAATGAGTGGAGGAGGAGGCCGGGGCGACTGGATAAGGTGGCACTATGCCGACGGCTTGGCCGTCGGCCTAGGCTGGGTCCCACATGTCAGGGAGAGCTTGCCGGAGTGGATAAGGTTGACATATGCCGACGGCTTTGTCGTCGGCATAGATAGGAGGTCTATGCCGACGGCTTTGCTGTCGGCATATGTGTGACTCTCAGCAAACTTCAAAAAATAGTACCACCTCGCCCAAAGACAAGCAGCATGACCAGTTTAAATAGTTGGCTAATCCATACGAAGTAAGCTCCGGTATTCATTAGACTTCTGTTAAGAAAACGGACAATTACTGTGAATCTTTCAGTGCTCGGCTCGGTGCCCGGGCACTGAAGGATTCACAGTGAGAGTCCGTTTTCCATGATGGATGCCGGTGTTTTTTATAAATTCAATTATTACTATTTTTTAGTTTGCCGTCTGTATGAGGACCCGGTGCGAAGCTCTGGTGGCCGCTTCCCCCTCCGTGCAACGGCGGCAGCGACGTCCGTGAGGGGGTGGTGGTGGCAGGCGCAATGCACCCGACACCGGCTCGTAGTGTGACCCTCCTCACGAACGTCGCTGCCGCCGTCGCCGGAGGGGGGAGAACGGCCCGACGGGCCGACAAGGGAGGGAATCTGGGTGTGGGTGTGAGGCCGGACCGTATGCGAGGGTGTTAGCTATGGGCCTGGCCATCACAACCCGGGGTGAAAAAGGTCCACGGTCAAACCTCGCCCGCCAAAGTCAAAGGCCGATCGGTCGGTTCGATTCTCCAGGGTTAGACGGGACGGTGTACCGGGGGGGGGGGGGGGGGGTATAAGTTAGCTAGCCGACAATGTTGCCCTGGGCCCTCTGACACATCATGGAAGCATGGTGGCAGTGCAAAGCACCCGACACGAGGCTCTGTAGTGGGA